>JARHVA010001118.1:1672500-1730000 GCA_037957365.1 Torreya grandis | reverse complement strand
ATAAATTAGAATTGCTCAAAAGATCCAATATCTATAAATATAATGTTCATACACATTATGTGATGCAAAATTTCCAAAAAATATGGAACCATATTAATTTGCATCCATTTTTAATACATTTAAAGATAGTGAAAACACATTTTTTTAGAAACATGATTTTTATACTAAAAAAACTATTTATGAGAATCTCTTACTTTTTATTTAGGTACAAATTTTGAATAAAGTGATTAAGCATATACTTATAGATAATAAATCATGATTAAAAATTTGAAATATCATATTCTTTTAAAATTTTGATATTGATATATATTGTATTCATAAATCAGATAAAGACATTAGAGGTTTTGATAATATACCTTGTCAAGTGATAGGAAAACTTATATTTAATGTGAGAGTGGGGCCTAAAACATTAATTATTATATATTAGGTGATGCTAAACTATTTGTATTATAACCTAATACTAAATATACATTGTGTACATTTATATGGATGTTATCCCATGGACCTTACATCTATGCTTCAAAATTTTACATGAAATATGTTTGCATGTATGTTATGTGAATAACAAACTTTTCAAAAATTGAAAAATTAGTGAACCAAATAAATTATTTATACAATAATTGCGTGTTACCTAGCTCATAGATACTACCTCCTTTAAAATTTATATGGGTAGTATGAATACACACATATGAGGTGGGATAAATAGTATAAATAATGAAAATAATTTGCCACCAACCATACCAACTAACCAATAAATGGGATAATAATCAACACATCTATGTGATATGAAAAAGTAATAAATACCATATTTACCTTTTTTTTAATCAATATGGAAGATACAAACTTAATGATTATTGAGGATGATAGTGATGATAATGACAATGGTATCCTTTAAAAAATAGATGATTATCTGTCTCATCTAAAATTTATACCTATATCACCAGGGTAGTATTAAGACAATTTAAAACATGGTAAGCATTGATAAATTAATAGGTTTACTTTGTGTACAACATAATGTAAATAAATAAATAATTTATCAAAATTTAAGGATCACTAACAAGGGTCTCCATTTATAGTCAAGATGGTTTTGGCTCCTGCTCCTGCGCGCGCGAACCCAAATTTGAAATCGGCTGCTGTGATCCGAGTGGCCAGTGAGGCTGTGGTTGCCGTTACAGAGGAGGTCTTTCCTGCTAGTAGAGGGAGGAACTAGAATACCCTCAAAGGGATTTCTACTGTGGGGATTGAAGATACTACAGCCGTGTGTCTGGCCTATGTTCCTGGTTCAGGGCATGGACCAGGGGGGCGAACCTATGCGGATGTGGTGGCCTTCGAAGCAGACATACACGATGCTCGGCCTCATACAACACCTGTACCTACCTGCGTATCACCTGTAAGTGCTTTAAAACCTATTAGGGTAACTCTAGACCCTGAATTAGCAGAAAATATCTTCCAAGAAGAAAAATGGTTTTCCTCTTGTGCTGCCATTTTCCATTTTCGTGGTTTCTGGCCCTCTTTTGTAGATCTATAGAATTGGATTGCTAAGAGTTGGTTGCATATTAAAGACGGTCAAATCTAGCTCTGCACCAAGGGTTTTTTTATAGTAATATTTCAAAGCCCTGAAGATAGGAAGTCTATATTGTGCCACAATAATTTTTCTTGGCAGGGCAGATTTCCTCTTATGGCCAAACCGTGGCATAAGGATTTTAATCCTCTCTCGGAATCCTTTAACAAGATCCCTATATGGGTGCAACTCCCTTATCTTCCGATACATTTGTGGCAAGAGGTAGTTTATAAAACCATTGGAAATGCTATAGGGGAGTTTCTATATGAAGAAGACAGTACGAATAGTCACCATTCAACTTGTGCACAATTTTTGGTTGATCTGGATGTTTCAAAGGGCCTTCCTAAGGTGATATGCATTGATTCCCCAAGGGGTACCTAGACACAAATCTTGGATTATGAGGGGATTCCTTTTAGGTGTAGGAAGTGTCACCAGACGGGACATATTGCTGCCCGTTGTGTTTCTGGGAAAAACAATCCCAGACATTCACCTTCTTGGTGGCCAAAGGATTTCTCTGAACATAGTAAAGACAAACTACCTTTGGAAACAATAATAGATTCTAAGACCGAGAATGAGGAAAGGTTGCAATCCGAATCGGAAGATGAAGAGGAATCACTGGAGAATCAATCAAATGAAGCCTCTGAGGAGGCTGTAGTTAAAGATACAGCTGAGCTTGAGGAGGAGGTGGTGATCTCTTCCCCTGTCTTGGAGGATCTCTCTAAGAGCCAGACTGTGTTAGACTGTCACAAGGAGTTTATGCCTACTGGTGTCCAAAGATCATTGTCTTCTGAGGCATGGGTTGCTGAGGCAGCTAAGGTAGAAGATGGTTGGATAGCAGTCAGAAGAAAGAAGTCTAAGCCTTTGGTCCCTCCTCTAGATATGAATCTTCGGTCATGCAAAAAGAAAATTTTGAATTTAAAAGATTCATCCAAAGTTCCTTTCTGCTGATTGGTTTTTTGGGGGCAGTAAACTGGTCTTTTTTTTGGTTTGCTGGTTACAGATCTGGAAGCTTGCTATTCCATTTGGTTAACTTTCAGATCAGTGTTTTGACAGCTATTTTTTCATGATCTTATTTGTCGGTAACAGGTCCCTGTAAAACCTGGTTTTGGTTCTTTTTTGTAATCAGGTTCGTGTGTTAACCTAGTTGTGCTTTAATGTTTATCTTTCTCCTTGTACAGGGTTTTGGGGTCCCTTCAAAACCTATTTTTACCTTAATCTAAAACATAATGTAAATAAATGGAAGGCATACCATCTAAGAAATCATGAGGGTATTGTTGACCATTTTTACCATAGGCCAAAATGGGTCAACCCCTATAGCTAAAATCTTGTATAGGGGGATTTTTATAATGTCATAGGGTATGTTGTAGTTCATTTGATGTCATTTCATATGAAATTCTAGCTTTGGTCATAGCCTATCTTAGTCCTTGTGTCATTTGGTGTCTTAAGGGTCATTTTTGAGTCATATATGTAAGTGGCAAGTTTTCATGGTGTCCAAACAATCAAGACTTATGGCCATTTTGGCCCACATATCAAGCTTTATTGTAGTTAGAGGAAGAAGTCTAGCAGGGTCCTAATAAAGTAGAAGATTCAATGACTTAAAAATGGGTCCAACAATGCAAATGGAGGGATCCAATCAGGATCTCACATTATTCATAAGCTCATAGGTACATGGACTAGATCGACAAAATCTTGGAAAATCATATGGACCTCGAAGGATTGAATCAAAATGACTTGAGAAAGTCTGATGAACTAGACCATCATCAAGACATCATGAAGAACCAAAATGGACTATTTCACTTAAGAATTTTATAAATATGCTTATAAAGACTCACATGACCATCAAACCATGCATGATTAATTTCCTTAGTGCTAAGATCATTCTCTATAATTTTCATGTCTTGATGATTCTTCTATCTCGAGATCTAAGCCTTTAAAGTTTAGCTTGTTGAGTCTAAGGAGCCAGGCTCTCCTTCATGTCACATGGACATGAGTAGACCAACTTTTTTGAGCATTTATTATCTTCACTCAAGAAGCCACACAAGATAAATTAGTTTAGTTCCATGGATCTCTTTGTGCCTATATCATATCCTAAAAGTTTCATGTTCATGTGAGCTTTTTAGCTCCAATTATGGAGTTTTAAAGTTGGACCTATAAAGTAGAATGCTAGTGCAAGCATCAAATTTAAGCCTTGGAAAATAGTTTTTTAGGTTCAAATTATCATTGACAGGTACATGAACATCATGCAAAACATGTAGATTAGCTCACTGGAACATTTTATAAGTTTACACAGAAAGATCTCAGAACCAATGGATCAAGCAGGCACAATCCTTTTAGTATCAAGAACATCTCCTGTAAATTTGGTGCCTCCATGACCTTTTTGATTCTAGATCCAAGCCTTTAAATTTGGTCAAATAATGGGAGACATTCACATAGATGTCAAATTTAAGCTCTGGTAAAAACTATTAGGGCATTAAATTTGATGGTCGTATAGATGTTAGTGATAATTGTACAACCATAAAATGATGGTCATACTAATATTAAATTTAGACCATGGTAAATATCCATTTATTTTCAAATATAGGTAAATTTGATGATCCACATTACATCATACATCTTGATTTGAAAGTACAAGATGATTCAAAATGTTAAGGAGCTCAAGAGGTCACCACGTGCCAGAAGCACGTAAAGTAGTAGACTGACAACATAATCCTGGGATCAACACATGATTAACAAGTGTTATGATCATGTTTAAGCTGGAAAAGAATTGATGGACCATGTTCACTTGTACCAAGGAGATCAATGGTGCACAGGAGGTCAAAAGGTCAAAATATGATAGCAAAGATCTACGGGAGCAATAAGAATAAAGAGAGCTAAGATCATTTTGATTAGTTTGAGTCAATTTTTGATGTTCAAAGTCAAACCAAAGGAGAAATTTTTGATCAATTCAAACAAGATATTACAGGGTCATGCCATCACCATTAGAGCTCGACTAAATGCCATTAAAGGGACACATTAATGTAATCAAGTTAAAGGACATAAAGGACCATCATCAAAGCTTAATATAGACCTCTATTTTAAATATTTAAGGGTTATAGTGTTGTTTTATGACTATGTTTGCTTTCTTTAAAGAAGGGTCTTTTCATATATGAATTCTCAATTCTGGAAAAGATAGAATGGGTCTATTTTAGACCTAATAATATTAGGAAAAGGGGCTATATAGTCTATAGGTCTGTATTAATATAATTACTATAGGAAAACTAATAGTCTGAGATTGGTTTTCCATCTATAGTGGACCTATGAACATGGGAATGAGTTTGAGCATGATCTAGTTGGAATAAGAGATAGCATTTTAAAGGATGCCAAAAAGGCATACACATAGACCCCAATGGTTTTATCCTTAGGACCAACTACATGAAAAAGACCCTTCTCTCCACTTTTGCATGCCATGATGAACTAGTAAAGAGCATTTAACACCAGGACAAAGCTCTAACATATTGATCTGATTGTTCTAACTACATTGATGATGGAACCTAGATTGGAACAACTTGATCTTTCCATTGCAACCATCAAGGAGCATCAATGAGGGAATAATGTAACTATGCAACTACTTAAAGTAACTTGGATCAATTAAGAAGCCTAAAGAATCATAATTATAGAAGTATTTATAATCATAGTTCAAATTAAGTTGAACTCATTTGATTCCTCTTTGAGTGCCAATATCTCTCTTTAAAGGCCCTTTCCTCTATAAATATAGCCTTTGAGCTATTATTTTTCTATCCCTCAAACTGGTATAATTAGACTCTACCAAAAATTATATTTTTCACTCTAAGAGTAATGAATAGAGAATTTTACAGTTGTTTACTAATATGTGATTAGTTCTTTGTGTTTATTTGATATGAAAAAGTGGTTGTCATCTACCCTTTTTAGGTCCATGTGCAACCTAAGTACTGATAAACTTTTCTTGTACGTCATCTAACATGTCTTAATGTTAATGTCTTAGGTATAGAGAGGATTATTGATTGTAAGTGATTTTAATCAAGCTTTACCCTTATTTCTCTCTAGCCTAATTCCATCAATTTGACCTCTAGGTGAAACATTATTGCTTGGAAACTATTGTAGACATTGCATTAGTTCTATTCATAGTCTATTAGTGTGCTAATGAATTCAATATTGAGAGTGGATCCTTGAACATTCAGTGCATTGTCTCATTTAGAGCAGGTTCAATTCATGCATTCTCTAACTCTTTCCCCATAAGTAATTAGTTTTCATAGATATGAGCATTTCAAGATGCAGTTAGGGAGCTAGCCCTTAAATCTAGAGGCTCATTTCCAATATAGGTACACCCACATACCTAGAAATGCTCCCATGTTTCCCAAATGTAGAATAACCTTGAAAACATATTCAAGGGTGAAAGGTTTGGTGAAAATAGTTTTGGAATGCTTGGTGGGACAAATTATCTTCAAGATAAATTGTCAAGGTGAATGTTGGTCTTGACAACACCAGCTACAAATTGGTGTGCTACTCAGCATCTGGTGACTCCTTCAGGTAAATCTAGTTCAAGGCCATTGTTTTATTATAAATATACCCTCATAATTCATGGTTATCACTAGTTCATCCTCTTCTATAACATTCAATCCCATTAACTCACCCATTCAACTTGAAATTCCTCTTGAAGTTTAGTATCCACTACCTAATCTACTCTTTAAACAATGAGTAGATTTTGATAGAGAGGAAGAGAGTGAAGAGGTTGAAAAAATTAAAGATATTGAAGAAGAATACATGGATAGACCTCATTTTTTCCCTACTTTCAGTACTAAAAATCTAATTTAACTTCTATTATATGATGCCATTCCTCCTAACACCATGAAAGGTGTGCCCACATTCAATGGTGAGAGTCATGTCACACCTAGTGAGCACAGTAGAGATATTTTAAATTTTTGTAGTTTCCACAAAATTATTTGAGAAAACATTTCCATTAGACTCCTTTATATGTCATTTAAAGGGAAGGATCTTGATTGGTATAGGACACTAGAAGTTAGATTCATCATAATATAGGATAAGTTTGTAGAGTTATTGACTTCCAAATTTAGAAATAAAAGTGACCATGCCTCTCTCATACATCATCTCAATGTGATAAAAAGGTGACCCAAAGAAATAATTCATGACTTTAATGAAATGTTTTAGAATATTTGTCATAGATTGCCTCCTCCTATGAGACCACTTTCTAGCTTTGTGTTTCTAAGTTACTTGAAATCCATTGGGACTGAAATTGTTGTCATGCTTCAATCTATGATAGATTCCACTCTTCCTAGAGCATATGATCTTACTATCAAATCTAAGAATAATCTCATCCAATATGGAATATTACCTCCTAAGGTATTTATACCTCCTTTATCTCATACTTCTACCAACACTCCAAAAGTGGCTCAAGTTTCTAATGCTAATACCAAAACTAAGGTTGGTCCTAGGCATGCATAAAATAATTTTGATTGGAAAGAAAAGATCGTAGCCTTAGAGGATCAAAATAGGAAATATAATATGCAACAAGGTGCCTATCAGAATCCTTACCTCTATCATAAATAACATGGTTAATAATATGGAAGAGGAAGAGGCTAATGGCAACTTAATCCCAATAATCCTGCCAATGTATACAACCCTAAATCTACCACCAATGCAAGGGAGATGGTACTAGTTCATAAAAATTTGGTGTAGGGGGAAGATTGGAAGCAAGAAAAATTCATGGATGCCAATGAAAACGGAGATAAATATCTGTTGGTTCAATTAGTAGTTACTCCCCTCCTATCAAATGAGGATGAGGTGATGATATAAGTTGATGAGGATTGACAACCTCAAGGAGAGATCTTCACCAATTTTTTGATTGAAGACACTTTTATGATTAATTAATGAGCCTCTATCATAGAAAATAAAATTGATAATAGGAATGCTCTATGAGGTGGAATTAACATGCCCATAGGCTCATCTAATCTTCTTGCAAGGCAATATGACATATCTGCAAGTGTGATAGTTATAAAAACTTGTACATCTCCATCAAGTCAAAATATGGCAAGGTCTACTCTTATTCCTCAAGTTATAAGTAATTATCTACCTAAAAAATCCTAAGAGAAATTAGGTATGGATTCATTAAAAAATTTATATTATTTGAATAACACTAAAACATTTATTTCTCTTTGGGATGTTCTCCATATGCCTAGTCAGAAATAACTCCTATAAAACTAGTGTCTCACCTTAAAATCAAAGTCATGGCCATGTTGCTCTTGAAAATGATTTTAGTACCATTTTTTAACCATCCACTAATTATAAGAAACCTATATCATTTTACCTCACCCTCATTATAGGTGACAAGTTGGTACATAATTGCATAGTCAATAGTGGAGCTTCTACTTTTATCATGCCTAAATTTGTAGCTGACAAGTTGGGCCTAAAATATGAGCCACATAATTAAGGGGCCCTTAAATTATATGGCATACCTACCAAGATAATAGGAATGATAAAATTATTTAAGGTTTTCTTGCATGATTATCTTAGTTTTCCTATCTTGCAAGACATAGTTGTGGTTGATCTCCCAACCTACTTTATAATTTGCCTATCAAGGAACGTCATAGCCAAGATAGGTCATTATCTCCTAGTTAAATATTATTTATTGGACTTTAAAACAAGGGTATGGGGCCAAGGTAACAATTAGGACACAACCCCTTGAAAGGTTTCAGATTGAGCCTTACATTGAGACAAGTTCTAATCTGAATTGTGTGGCCCATCAAGAAAGGACTCTATTATAGATGACAAAAATTGTTCCAAGATTGAGGTTATTTTAGACTTGTTTATTGATAAATATGTAACTAATAATTATGATCATGATCCATATTATTTTTTAGAGGAAACTAATTTAGGAGTGTATTGTATACATGAAGGAGTATTGACACCTCTACTTGTCAAGGAAGAGGGTGAAGATGATGAGCTATGGAAGATGTTTTTTGATGGTTCAAGTAGTAAATTTGGTGAAGGATATGGTGTTATGTTGGCCTCCCCATATAAAAAATAATATTATGCTTCATATAAATTTAATTTTAGTTTTACTTGTAATGTGGCTGAGTATGGAGGTTTAATTCATGACCTTCAATGGGCAAGGAGAAAAAGAATCAAGAACTTACAACTATATGGAGACAATGAATTGGTTGTGCATTAGGTGAGGAATGTTATTAATGAAAATAACCCTTTTATTAAGTCATATAACCATAGGTTATAGTATTTTCAATAATAATTCAATGCATTCAATATACAATCAATCCCAAGGGAGCAGAATAGTCATGTTGATAGACTAGCTGCCATAGGATCTCAATGTGATACTCTAACTACCATAAAAGAGGAGGTAAAATAGTCCCATATTAAGGTCGTTAGTAGACCTTCTATACCTAATAATTAATTGTCTTGGCAAGTTTTTAATAGTGACAAACACATTGCATGCTTCTCGCAAAATGAGGATAAGTTTTCTTTAAGGAATCAAAGGAGGCTCCAAGAATAATTGGGTGATCAGATTATGTAACTAAGAACCAATAAGATACCTAAGGGTTTGGTGAAATTATAAATTATATTAAATGAAAATGATCAAAATAATAAGGAGAAAGTGAGTATGTATACAAAAGAGGAGAATTATGAAAGAGTCTTGATCTTCAAGGACAAACTCCTCAAACTAGGCAAGGTATGTTATACATTATAGAAGCAAGCATTAATTAAGATATTTAGAGAGTTTCATGACATATTTTATTCAGAATATAAATACCTCAAAGTATTTTTTCATAGCCTAGCACACCATACCATTGAGTTGGAACATGGAGTTTAAATAGTTAGATAGAAGCAAAGACCCATCAACCCCAAGGTTGAGCAACTCATGAGGTTAGAGATTACCAAACTCCTTGAATTTGAGATAATATTTCCCATCAAACATTCAACATGGGTATCTAACCTTGTGCCTAGTAAAAATAATAATGGGGAGATAAGACTTTGTGTAGACTTTAGATATCTCAATAGAGTGTCACTCAAAGATCTCTGTCCCCTACCCTTAATGGAGTATATTTTTCAAATGGTTTCAGGTTCTCAATGTTTTTCTCTTCTAGATGGATATTCAGGCTATAATCAAATTTTAGTTAGTGAGGATGATCATTTTAAGACAACCTTCACTACTGGAGAACTTTTGTTTATAGGAAGATGCCCTTTGGTTTATCCAATATCGATGCCACATTTTAAAGAGAAATGGAAATGGCCTTTAAAGGTTTGATCAATGAGATGTTATTGGTTTATCTAGATGATATAAAAATGTTTTATAAAGATGATAATGAGCACATGCAACACTTGAGGTAAGTGTTTGAAAGATGTAGGCATTGTGGAGTATCTCTTAATCTAAAAAAGTGTTATTCTAGGCTTATAATTTCCCTTACATAAGAAAGGTCTTAAAAGATTCTTAGGCAAGATAAATTTTGTAAGGAGGTTCATACTTGGTTTTGAATCTTTGGTGAAACCTAGCAAAACTATGCTTAGGAATAACCAAGTCTTTTCCTAGAACAAAGAGGGTAAGAGCAGTTTTTAAGCCATAAAGAGAGAAATTGTAGAGGCTCCTACTCTTTTGAATCCTTATTTTACTAAATAATTCATATTGTATTCATTTTATAACCTTGATACTATCTCAACCATGCTAATTCAAAATAATGATGAGGGTATGGAGCAACCAATCACATTCTTTAGTCAAGGTTTAAAATATTATGAAGTCAAGTATACCTTTATGGAGAAATAGGTCCTTTATATTGTAAGGGGACTAAAGAATTTTAGACATATGGTTTCAAATAATAAGATTCATGTTATGGTCTCTCATCTTAGTACCAAAGAGTTTATTTTGAGTAAAGATCTTAGTGAAAAGAGGGCAGGGTGGATCACTAAAGTAATGGAATATGATGTTGATATCAAGGTCACAAAATTGATAATGGATAAAGGCCTTTGTGAACATCTAAATTTAGATCTTCATGACTCAAAGGAAGAATCTCTAGTCAATCATAATTGTTCCTAATCATCTAGTTCATTGCCTCCATAAAGTTAGACATAGGATGTGATCAGATTTATTCAAAATGGTGAGTATCCTAATAATATGAGTAGATCACAAAGGATATATTTTAGATTACAATTTACTCCCTTTTTTCTTGTGGATGGTGTGATTTTTATGAGGTAAATCAATGGTGTGTTATTAAGATGTATTGATAATGATTATTTTGGGGTGTTATTCAAGAAGTTTTATGATGGGACAATAGGAGGTCATTTCCCTCCAAGAACCACAACTGTGAAGATCATGAGGGTAGTCTATTATTGGTCTAGCCTCTTTAAGGATTACCATGCTTGGGTGAGAAGGTGTGGAAAATGTGTTTTATTCATATGAAAATAGAATATTGCAACTCTTCCTTCAATGGGGTCTTGATTTCATTGGCATGATAAATCCCCCATCAAGTGTTGGTCATAAATGGATACTCACGACAATTGACTATTTTAAAAGATGGGTTGAGGCAATAACATTGAAGGAAGATAATGAGAATGCTATCTTGGAGTTCTATGAAAGCATCATAACAAGGTTTGGCACTCCTACTATTATTTTAGATAATTCTCTTATTTTTATAGGTGTTAAGACAACTGATTTAGTAAAATAGTAATGGCATATTCCTGAGCACTTCATCCAACTATTACCCTCAAGGAAATGGGTTAGATGAATATACTAACAAGAATCTAATCAAAATCATCAAGAGAACCTTAAAACATAACCAAAGAGCTTGGCACACCAAATTTAAGACATCCTTATGGGCTGATAGGATAACTCTCAAGAGGTCAATAGGGAATTCTCCTTTTGTACTTATCTATGGAAGGGAAGATAGGTTGTCTATCTCTCAAGAGCTACCTGCCTTAGAGTTGACACATCAACTTAAGTTTCTTGAGAATACCCCAATGGAGGTGAGATTGAAAAAATTAATGGAGTTGCATGAGACTAGAGATAAATCTCATCAAGTCACCAAGTACTAATGAAGAGATATTTTGACAAGAAGGCAAATCTAAGATCATTTCAAGAAGGTGACATAATATTAAAATGGGATGAAGATAGAGCAAAATCAGGGAGACATAAAAAATTTAATACACTATAGAGTAGACCATAAGTCATCATCAAGTGAAAGCAAAGCAACTCTTTTTAGTTAGATAGGATGAATGGAGAAGAGATGCATATCCCTATGAATGGGATACATTTGAAACCCTACTATTGAGAATCGAAGGTCAATTTGATAAATATTAGATTAGGTGTGTGTTTCCTTTCTTGTTATGTTGTGTTCCAATAAGTTCTCTTAAGCACATGTGTGTTCCTTGCTTGGTGTCTTATTCTTATTTTTTTCTATTGTTTGGTGTGTTATCAAGGTATTTTATATGTCAAAGTTAGTTTATATGTCAAGCCTATATACTAGTGACTTCGTAACCGAATGGACAAGATTAGGTAACTAGTCATGGCATAGTAAGCATGCCACCTTTGGGAAATCACCAAGAATGTTGACCATTTTTACCACAGGTCAAAATGGGTCAACCCCCTATAGTCATAATCTTGTATAGGGTGGATTTTTATAATGTCATAGGGTATGTTGTATCTCATTTTATGTCATTTCATATGCCATTTTAGCTTTGGTTATAGTCTAGCTTAGTCCTTATACCATTTAGTGTCTTAGAGGTCATTTTAGAGTCGTATATGCAAGTGGAAAGTTTTCATTGTATCTAAATAGTTAAGATCTATGGCCATTTTGGCCCACATATCAAGATTTGCCTACAGTTAGAGGAAGAAGCCTAGTAGGGTCCTAATAAATTAGAATATTCAATGGATTAAAAATGGGTTCAACAATGCAAATGGAGGGATCTAAGCAGGATCTCATAGTGTTCATAAGATCACAGGGATATGGACCAGATTGACAAAATCTTAGAAACTCATCAAGACCTTGAAGGATTGAATCAAAATGACTTGAGCAAGGTTGATGAACTAGACCATCATCAAGACATCATGAAGAACCAAAATGGACCAGTTCACTAGGGAATTTTATAAATATTCTTTAAAAGCCTTGCATGACCATCAAACCACATGAAATCAATGTCCTTAGTTCCAAGATCATTCTCTACAATTTTCATATCTCGATGAGTCTTTTATCTTGAGATCTAAGCCTTTAAAGTTTAGCTTGGTGAGTCTAAAGATCTAGGTTATCCTACACATCACATGGAAATGAGTAGACCAACTTGTTTGAACATTTATTATCTTAAATAAAGAATCCATATGAGCTAAAGGATTATAATTCCATGGAGCTCTTCATGACTAGATGATATTTTGAAAGTTTCATGTCCACATGAGCCTTCTATCTCCAGTTATGGAGTTTCAAAGTTAGACTTATAGAGTATGATGTTCATGTAAGAATCAAATTCAAGCCTCAAAAATAGTCATTTAGGTTCAAATGATCAGTGATAGGCATGTGGACATCATGAAAAACATGTATATTATCTCACTTGAACATTTTGTAAATTCACTTAGAAAGCTCCTAAAACTAGTAAATCAAGTGGGCATAATCGTTTAGTATCAAGAACATCTCCTATAAATTTGGTGCCTCCATGACCTTTTCACTTCCATATCCAAGCATTCAAATTTGGCTAAATAATGGGAGACATTTGTGTACATGTCAACTTTAAGATCTGGTAAAAACCATTAGGGTATTAAATTTGATGGTCATGCATATGTTAATGACAGTCGCACGATCATCAAATGATAGTCACATAGACATAAAATTTAGACCAATGTAAATAGCTATTTGTTTTCAAATCTAGGTAAATTTGATGGTTTATGTTGCATTATACATCTCTATCTAACAATGTGAGATGATTCAAAAAGTTAAGGAGTTAGAGAGGCCACCATGTGGTGTAAGCACATAAAAAAATAGATTGATAATAGGATCTATGGATCAGCATGTGATTGACAAGTGGCATGCACATGTTTAAGTTGGCAAAAAATTTATGGACCACATTCATTCATATCAAAGAGATCAATGATGTGTAGTAGGTCAAAAGGTTAAAATCTAACAAGGATCTACAGGACCAATAGGAATAAAGATAGCTAGGAGTATTTTGATTGGTCTGAGTCAATTTTTGATGTTCAAAGTTGAACCAAAGGAGTATTTTTTGACCAAGGAAAACAAGATATTATAGGGTTATCTTTTCACCATTGAAGCTTAGCTAAATTCCATTAAATGGAACATTGATGCATTCAAGTTAAAGGACATAAAGGACCACCATCAAAGCCTAATATGGACCTTTGGTTCAAAGATTTTAGGGTTATAGTGTCATTTTATGACTGTGTTCACTTTCTTTAAAGAAGGGTCCATTCATATATGAATTATCAATTTTAGGAAAGATAGAATGGGTCTATTTTAGACCTAATAGGATCAAGAATAGGGGATATATAGTCTATAGGTTTGTATTAATATAATGACTATAGGAAAACCAATAGTTTGAGATTGGTTTTCCATCTATAGTGGACCTATAAACATGGGAATGATTTTGAGCATGATCCAATTGGAATAAGATCTAGTATTTCAAAGGATGCTATGAAGGCATACATGTAGACCCCAACGGTTTTATCTCCAATACCAACTACATGAAAAAGACCCTTCTCTCCACTTTTACATGCCATGATGAACTAGTAAAGAGTAGTCAATGCCAAGACAAAAATCTAATAGATTAATCTAATTGTTCTAACTGCATTGATGCCATAACCCAAATTGAAACAACTTGATCCCACCATTGCAACTATCAGGGAGCATCAATGAGGTAATAATGTAATTGTGCAACCACTTGAAGTAACTTGGATCAAATAGTAAGCTTGAAGAAGTATAATTTTAGAATAAATTGTAACCATGGTTCAAATTAATTTTAACTCATTTGATTCCTATTTGAGTGCCAATATATCTCTCTCTAGAGGTCCTTTCCTCTATAAATATAGCCTTTGAGCTATTATTTTGCTATCCCTTAACCTGGTATGTCTAGACTCTACCAAAAATTATATTTTGTACCTCTTGGAGAATGAATAGATCATTTTGTAGTTGTTTACTAATATGTGCTTAGTGATTTGTGTTTGTTTGATATGCAAAAGTGGTTGTCATCTTCCCTTTGTAGGTCCAAGTCCAACCTAAGTGTTGATAAAATTTTCTTGTAGGTCATCTAGCATGTTTTAATATTGATGTCTTAGGTATGGATTGGATTATTGACTTTAAGTGCTTTTAATCAAGCCTTACCCTCATTGCCCTCCAGCCCAAGTCCATCAATTTAACCTCTAGGTGAAACATTATTGCTTGGAAATTATTATAGGCATTGCATTAGTTCTATTCATAGTTTATTAGTGTGCTAATGAGTTAAATATTTAGAGTGGATCCTTGAACATTTGGTGAATTACCTCCTTTAGATTAGGTTTAATTCATGCATTATCTAACTCTTTTCCCCATAAGTAGTCAGTTGGCATAGATAAGATCATTTCAAGATGCATTTAGGGAGCTATCCCTTAAGTCTAGAGGCTCATTTCCAATATAAGTACACCCATATACTTGGAAATGTTCCCATGTTTCACAAATCTAGAATAAGCTTGAACAACTTCTTCTAGGGTGCAATATTTGGTGACAATAGGTACCAATGGTGTAGACATATCTATCAAGAAAACTTTAAAAAGTAAGCAATTGTAAATTGAAATATCTATGGTACATCACCAAATGTATTATGATCTACATTTTAATAAAAACATGAATATTTGTTGCAAGATTAAATTTCTACACTAGTTGGGAATTTAATAAGTGATCTACAACACATTCTATTTCATGAGAGGTGAATAGGACATATTACATTACAAATTTATTACAAGAAAAAATTTATGGGCATACTAATATTTGTGATGTCCATAATGGAAACTTTTCATGTTATACTTGGAAAAATATGGTTAGAACAAACGTGAGTTATCATTGATAATCCAAAAAAATGTCTACATTCAAATTTGAAAATAATACAATAAAAATTTAGAAATATTGAAAGCATGAATGACCAGAATTAAAATAATAAATGGTAGGTAACTTTGCATCACTTCATAAAATGGCATTGGATCCTAAAAAGTGATGTTATGATAAATTTAATGTTTATGCATAGATGTCTTTGGAGGATAAAGAAAGTGAAAAAGATACCTAGGTGTGACAGCTCTAGTGATGATGACATGTGGACATTTGCTATGATTTTGCATCCAAAGATAAACACTTTATTAAGAGATTTAAGATCAACACTTAAGCATCTTTTAGATGTGATCTTTGGAACATATATTCAAAACATTTTATTCAAAAACACAAAAAAATAAATATTCATAAAATATAAAACTAGGAACTATGTGTGACAAGTTTTTCTAGTTCACATAAATTAATTGATGTTATTTTTCATAGACATGGTGAATTACATATTAGTTTTATATGAACATGTTTTTCATTGTATACTTGAGTGGAATGTAGGACATATAGGTTACATATGATATATAAAAATACAAATGCTTGACATTAATTACACCAAAAAAAAACCTACATTAGGAACATGCTCATACTAGGGGAATATTTATACATTTATAAAGTTATTTCTTTCTATAGTAGTCTCTGATCATAGTATACTTTTATACATGACTTACTCTTACTCATACTTTCTAGAGTACTATTTACTATGGATACTTTGCTTTTATATATTATATGAAGACATTGATTTTTTTTTATGAAATATATCTATATATTAACTTAACATAAATATACAAATAATTCATAAAAAAATAAGGTGATATGAGAGCATGCCACAACACAATAGGTAGAGCCTAGGAGAAAAATTAAAAGTATCATAATCTAGGCAAAGCCTAGAAACAAGTCACTAAGTCACAAAGTCATAAAAAGAGATAAATTTTATGTAACAAGAGCAAAGAAAGAAGGTAGAGGATCCATATCATCAGAACCCTAGCTTGAGCTTGGCAAATCATTGCCATCTAGAATAGGCTCCTAGCCAGTAACATGGGCAATGTTCTTATCATCATTTTCTTATGTCTGAGTGAGAGATATATCCAAATAGATCATATGGAACTTATCTAATGTGTCTACATGGCCTCCAAGTGGAAACCTTAAGCATATATGCATAGATGAGGAGGAGTGCCCCAACCATCCTGCCTAGTAGGGGAAGAAGGTAGTGGATGCCACTTTCACGACTACCTAAGAGGGTAAACATGTTGGTATAGGGTGCTGCTATGAGAGCAGTGCCTAGAATGGATATGATGATGCCCACCACAAGGTATCTAAGGCACTCTCATCCAATCTAATATCCTTGGGTAGAGAAGGTAGAACTTGAGTCATAGTACAAGGAGCATCTCCCCAATGGGAGAGGAGATCTTGAAGATACCCAAGCTCCATAACCACTTTATTATCTTGGACTTGAATTTGCAAGAGAAAATTGAAGATGATAGAATATTTGTGTAAATAAGAAACATTAAAATTAGTAAAATCATGATTAAACATAGAATTATTTATTTCATTCCATATCTAGAAGAAAATATCCACTCTAAAAGTATGCTAGACTTGCATGTATTTGAAGGGCATAACGGGTTTGTCTCCAAGGAGGATATGCTACCAAAGGAAGAATTTGGGCTGGAAAGGCCTGAAAAGATCATGGATATAAGTCCATACCATTTGAGCTTTGGAATAGTACCAAAATAGATGAGGAAACATCTCAAGGTTGCCATAGAAAGGGAAAGTAGGTAGGTGGACTCCAAGCTAAATGAGTTTTTTACTAATAGGTAAGCCTTGGTGCAGTATACACCAAGTAAAGTGAGCAAGCTTGGGCTCCACACAAGCCCCCTAAACAATTTTTAAGTGAAATCTCCATGTTTTAACAAATGAGTGCAACCCCTAGTGGGCATTAAGTTTGTCAACCATGGGCAAATGGGGGGTGAGCTATGCATAACCAAGCTAAGGAGTGTAATTATAGAAAGGGGTCTCAACATACCATTTATAGTCCTTCCACCATGGATGAGTGGAATGGATCAAGATTTTATGTAAAATGGAATTTGGGATGGCATTGATGATCTCCTGGTAGGATTCTTGGTCCATATTGTCTAGCTAAAATTTAGCTTTCACCTCTTCCCAAGATAACCAAGAGCAAGAGTACCTACAAAAGATATCCTAGATGGTATGAATTCCTCTGTGGTAAAGCTTAAAGGTATTGATGCAAGGGAGTTATGCCAGGAGCACTTCATTACAAGAAAAATTGGGAGACCACCAAAGAGAGTGGGAGTTAGCCAAGATCCCATTATGGAAATTAAATCCATTCCAGAGTAGCCATGGCTTAATATTTTCCCAAGCCTTCTAAATGATTTTGGCCACAAAGGACCTAGTAATCTAGATGGGAGACTATATGAAGAGTATATTGGGGAAGCCAAACCCTTTCTAGGTTTTCTTTCCATTGGGAAATATTGAGGAGATATAATGTTTGAATAATACCTTCCAAGATTTTGGGCCCTTAATAGCCTACACAATCCATTTGGCACATAAGGTAGTTCCTTGTTGAGTTATGTCAATGAGTCCCATCCCTCCTACTTTACACATGAGGCAATAATATTCCTAAGCCACCATGTGGAATCTGTTACCTTATGGGGAATTAGCCCAAAGGAAATATTTGAGCAATTTCTCTAACTTTTGGTAAGAGTTTTTGGAAGGTACCCAACATGACAAGTAACACACAAGGGTAGATGCAAGAATTTTTTAGCAGATTTGAAATTTTCCTGCCAATGAAAGAGACTTGGTCACCCAATAATCTAGATTCTTAACAACTTTTTCAATAACATATTTCTATATTAAATGTAGAGAAGCATCAAAAGTAAAGGGGATGCCAGGGAATATAAAGATTTCATCTTGTTTGATTCACTTCCAACCAAATTTAGTAGCCCATATTGGCATAGGGATTTATGATTATCTATAACAACAAGTTTTCTACCATTGGGTACTAGAGCTAGAGGCCAGGTAAAAGGTGTCAAGACACTGTAAGGCATTATCCATATTGGCTTCATCTTCAATGAGGATAAGGAAGGAGTCATCTTTAAAGTGGCCATCAAGCAATTCCATATCTTCATGCAGATTAGCTACATTGGGAGGGAGATAAATTCCCTTAACAAGGCCACTAGCTTGGGTATTACTAAGAAGATATCCAAAACCCTTAGTTGTAAGAACATATAAGGTAGGAGCTAGAGGGAAATCTTGGTGAAGGGAAATGAATAAGCCAAATTACTCAGAGATAACTCCATTAATGGAGAAGACAACTGAGGCATCTAAATGGTTTCAATGAAGATGGGCCCAAAACCCAAAGATCGAAGCATGGATAAAATAAAATGCCATTTGATGTGAGCATAATATTTTTTAAAATCAATTTTGATGAACATAGCTTATTTCTTAGACCATCTAGCCCAATCCATCCCTTCCTAGATGACAATGATGTTATCCAAGATATAACAGCTTTTGAGGAAGCCTATTTGTTATAGATGCACAATGAGAGGTAGCATATTGTGCAACTGGATTGACATAGACTTGGAAATAATTTTATAGGAAACATTTAGGAGGGTGATGGGATGCCAATTGTAGATCAAATTAGGATCTCCCTACTTAGGTATGAATTTGATATTTCTTTTATTTATATTTTTACTTAGTGAATGTGCATGAAATTCTTCTTGATAAAACCTATGCAAATCACTACCCACAAGATCCCAAAGAGTTTTGTAGACTTTATAGGGGAATCCATAAATGTTAAGGGATTTATCATTAGCCATGTGAGACACTACTTCATGTAAATCATCAATAGTGAGGGTCCTATTACAAATCACCTATTGGGTGGGAGTGAGTTTACATGGCACCACTAAAAGACATTATTGAAGGGTATTTTCACGCTTAGCCAAAGATGTTTGAGATTTGATCACTTATTGATAATGGTATATAAAATCTTAAATGATATACAGAGTCTCTGTGAGTCTATTACTAGCCTCAATAATGACTTGTATTTGTTGTTTTGAGTTTTTGGCTCACAATAAATGAAAGAAATCCTTAGAAGCTTTGTCCCCTATTTTAAGCCAATGAAGCTTGGCTTTGACTTGGGCTCCCTAAGCATTGTATTCTTTTATAATCTGAATGTAGTGCCTCAAGGATGCAACCCTCACCTACAAGATCTCATTAAAGGGATATTTTTCTAGAGCTAGAGACACATGGCTTAGTTCTAAGGTAGTATCAAAGTAAGAGCATCTTCAAATTTTGGCAAGTTGGTAGCCATACATCCACACAAAGTGGGAGGTTATTCTAATGGCATCATCCCACCAAATAATACAACAAAATTATTTGGAAGGATGTGGATCTAAATTCTAAACTCTCCTAATGTGTGCCATCATGGGCCCATGCTTGAGCAAGGAGGTGTTAAAGAAGAATTGTGTTTTGTGGAATTTGGGTTTCATGAACTACCATGTCACATGAAACCAAATGGGGGAGTGATAAAAAATCCCAAAATTTAATAGCACCTGCATTAAAGGAAAAAGAGCCATTATCAAAAGAGAAGTATGGTTAGGTGGACATCATTGCCCTATCTAGATGTTTTAGCATCTGAGTGGGGCATTCATTGAAATTACTCTAGGTGTACCAAACTACATCTATATGCTAATGTGTTAAATTGGGATCATAAAGGCCCCATTTAGTGCACATGTAAAACCATGCCTCCCTTTCACCAACACCCACCTCATAGGCAAGTGGCCCATTTTGTTTTCAGGAGATGCCACCATATTAAAGTCACCACATAATACGTAATGGGCATTGGGGAGATAATATTCTATCTATCACCATAAATGGGTACACTCTAAAGCATCATTCAAGGCATAAATATTAATAAAGCCAAAGTAGTGGCTTGCAATGCTAAAAAGAGCCCATACTAACTAATTGGTGGATACACACCAGATTATACTAAGTATGGTCACTAACTTGGAGAAATGAATGTGATCATCCCTCCACATCATGTGGCATGGTTTCTATGAAGAATGATACTATCATACTAGATGGAATTATTGAAAAAAATCAATAAAAAATCTGCCACCTTGACTTCTTATAGACAAATAATGTCCATTTTGGGAAACTTCCTTCTAAAATCATGCACAACAAACTTGTGTTTTGGGTTTATGAGACCCCAAACATTATATGAAAAAAATTCATAGATGATGGGTGTCAAGGGATATGTCCTTAAAGTCCAACCCTTCTAGGGAATCATATTGATTTTACAGAAGTGCCCACTGTTGTCACTCAAGAACTCATATTGTTTCCTTAAGTTAGGGTTAGCTAAAAACTCTCCTTCCTCTACCTTGTCAATCCTCTGAGGAAGGATATGAAATCATTTGGGCATATCCCAATGAATAATAAGTGAAAGAGTGGCTGGCTATGAGTCTAAAGAATTGGGGATAGAGGCCTCAAGACCTTGGGATAAAACATTATCAGCCAAAGGAGTGTTGAAAACCCTGGGCTTTTCTACCAATTTTGGGGCTACAATTAGAGATGGATCTTTAGCAACAAGAGCCTACTCCTGTAGGCCATTGCTTGAAGATAACTTGCCTCTTATGGGAGTAGTAAATGAGTTTTCAACTTTGGTATGAGTGTTATTGTTCCCAAACATAGTACAACCATCCTCAATTGGTGTTTTGCTAGCTTTAGGAGAGAGCTTAGGGGAGAAGTTGAGTGATTGAAAGCATTATTATAAGCCAAATTAATGGGACAATCCCATATCTTATAGTTTATGGCTTGGTATTAGAAGAAAGTGTTAGCCAAGTTGATATACAAGACTCACTGAGAGTGCCTTACATCCCCAACTTGGATTTCTATAGACTCTTTGAGGTCCCAGGAGAGGTTTACTTCTACACAGACCCTTTTTTATGGTCTAGTAGAGTAGAATCAATTTTTTTCATGTTAAACCAAATGACCTATAAGATATGATTTTTTGTGAATAAAGTGCTAGCATGGGAGTAGGAGGCCTATAAATTCAACCCAAACTGGGACTTTAAGAGTAGTGTGTTCTGAGACCATGAAGTCTTGTGTCTAGGGGAGAGAACCATAAATGAGTTCCTGACATACCAAGTGGCATATTTATGGAGAATTCCTCTGACATCAGATGGGTCAAAAAATTGGAAGAGAAAGAAACCCTTAGTCATATTATATATGCTCTCCAACTTAATTATATGAGATGCCTAGTGAGTTTATACCCAAGACCTTAGCATAATTGTAGAGGGGATTCTCCTGATAAAATATCCTATTAAACAAAATTCCTCTAACCATTGACATGCATTATTAAATTCAAGAATAAACAATATAACATTAGGTTACAAAGCATTACCTCATGGTAAACCTTTGGGATAAAATTCCTTGGGTGCTTATAGGGGCCATTGCTTAGTGCTCTTCCACTCTTCTCTATAGCTAAAACAACCAAGATAGAATGGGGAGAAGACATTATAAATGTTGGCCTCACCCAAAGGTGAGAAAACCTAAATGGTAATAAATTCTAAGTCCTATAGGAACCTAAGGATGTAGTATGACATAAGGTTGATCAAGTAAAAAAATAAGGGCTAACTTAATGGTGTGCATGGAGAAAACCCTAATAGAGCAAAAAAACCATCAGACATTGATTGATTATGTATACTAAAATTTATTACTCTATGTGTGTTTGATATTAGTAATTTTACATATCTTGATCATTGATGTGTGCTATATTGAATGGTTATATAGGTAAAATGACTCCATATTATAATGTCATGTGTCTATTATGTCATAAGATCATTTTTGAGTCATGTCCATGTTGGAATTGTTTCATGTGATGTATTGTGTCCTTTTTTCTTTTTAATCATGATAATATGTTCATGTGCATGTGTGTGATTGCATATATGAAAATAATTATGAGTTTGGTGTCATGATTTCTATCACACATACATATAATGTGTCATTTCTATGCTTTCTATCATGAATCTACTTGACGTTGGCACTTGTATGACCATTTCCTTAGAGTACATATATCATACATGATTAAATGATAAAAATATTTCTATGATAACATATCTTATCATATAGACTTGCATATATGTATCTATATACATATATAATTACATGATTTTACTTTTTTATATAACACATGATGTGCATAACTCTTTGTTTTAAATGAGTGATTCACAAACTTCATACCTCATATAAAAAAGTAGCATATAGTGGTCTCATTTCAAATATTCAAGCCATGATAGATAAGTATTCCATATTTTAGATAGATTATGGGGTTTAGATAGATCAAATTGAGCATATTAAGACATATTTAGGGAATTATATAGGGTTGTGACAAAAATTAAGACATTTATGATAGTTTTATAAACAAATGTTAACATTCTATATCACTTTTGTTGGTTGAATATTTTTTCGATCAGTGTACTGATAAACAAAATAGGTCTAATTAGCCAAAGTAGGAAGATCGGTCATCCAAATGTGTAGATTCACCACATCAAAAGGGGACTAATCTCTCCTCTCATCAAGGGGAGGTTCCCTATAGATATGCTATATATATATATATATATATATATATATATATATATATATATATATATATATATATAAATAGAAAATAATACTCAAGGGTAGGATAAACCATCCATCTCTCTTTCTTCAAAGATGATGTGTGCAAATCAAAGGAAAAATCTCAAGGGAAATGACAGAAAGCACTCCTCTTCTTTCAAAAGTATTATTCATCAAACCACAAGAATACTCATGGTAGTAATTGCAAAATGTAACCAAAGACGTAGTAACCATCAAATTGAGATGTAGCACAAAGTCTCCACCTGAATTTCCCAAGAGTGAGATACGAAGGACAATGAGGGCATAAAGTCATCCCAAGGTCCTTTACATAGAAACAAAAAGAAAACACACTAAAGGCAATTATGGGGGCACAAAGTCTCTCCACAGTTGACTTCAGGACACCTTCTTGACTACTTTCACTAATTCTACTTGTTGAATTAAAGGAACAGAAAATATATTAAGGAAAAAGACATAAGAATAGTTTCCCCAACAACAAAGATATCATAACACAAAGTCTAAAAAGTCACTTGCTTTCTTATTCCAATAACAAAATATGATCAACAATCTGAGCTCAAAGTCTCATTAATGCCTTTCAATTTGGGTAGAGTTTCATTTCTGATTGTCATAGAGAGATCCTTTTTACACTAACAAGAGAGTCCCTTATATAGCCTCTTAAAGATAGACTTGGGAATAGTAACACATCATGTTGCATTGAATTTTGTTAAGAAGATAGACTGGAATTTAGGGGCATCTACCCATTTGTTTTTCTTAATGCAGAGAAACAAGTCATGTTATTAAAAGTTTGCATCTTTCAATATCCACCTGGCGGTTTACTTCTAGAAACATATCTGATGTGCAAATTTTTTTGGTCCTTCCTTGTCATTCCTCCTTTTTTGGTTAATTAAATTGGGTCCTTGATTTAATTTGATGCATTTGTTCCTTAGTCACTTCCTGTTGATCTTGGCCTTAAAGCCTTTGAATGTATTCGGGTCTGTAGATTTAAACCTACAAGGATCAATGGATATTTCATTGTCACAACTTTGACATCTATGGGTACGTCACTTTCCTCAGTAATTCCTTTAGCTTTGTTGTTTGAGCTTTCTCAGAGGGGACCTGCCCTTTAGGCCTTGAGAAATGATCCGCTTTGGGTCGGGAAGATCCCCCCACAATGGTATCTACCCTTCGAGTGATCTTCATATGGCCTTTGAGCTTCTTTCTTCCAGTGGGTTGCTAAGTTATTTGGCTCTTCTTTAAGGCTTTTCAAAGTCAATGGCTATTTTATGAACCTTGAAATTGATGTTCGCACACCCGTCACTACGTTTGAATTTCCAACAACTAGTTTTCCATTCTTGACTTTGACGTCTTCGAGCGCATCACCCCTTGGGCTTTCTTCGGCTTTCTTATTTTACATCCTCTCGAAGGGAAGGTGACCCTTCGACTTTGGGAAGTGTCCTTTAATTTGGTAGCTGAGAGTCCCCTATAAGGGCACCTGACCTTCAGGGTCCTTCGGTGGCCTTTTATATTTGGAGTCCTTCGAAGCTTTCTTGTGGACATTTTCCCAAAAAAAAAAGTTTGCAAGAATTATTGCTTTGTCTTTGGCCTTCAGAAATTCCTTCAGGCTTTCCTCTAGCAGCCTTTCTAAATTCCTTCAGACTTTTTGTCTAAAGGAATTCCTTCGGACAAAAGTTTGAAATAATTATGCCTTTGTCTTTCGATTACCTTAAACAAAATTTTGAAAGAATTTGCCTTTGCAGCTTCCTTGAAAATGACCCTTTCGAAGGGTGATTTTGTCAACCAAGTGCCCTCTACAAGGGCACTTTTCCTTTGGGAGGCTCTCTTTAACTTTTACATTGAATCGCTTCTTTGAACCAAGCTTTGAACCAAGCTGATCAACCCTTTGATTGAACCAACTGAGTGAACTGAAGCATTGAACCAACTAAATTGAACCAATTGAATTGAACCAACTTTGGTTTAATAGTTCAATGGTCCATTCCCTTTGATTTGGTTAAGTCCTTTTGATCCTCATTGAACCAAATGCGTTGAACCTGTTGAACCTTGAACCTGAGTGGTTCAATGGTTCAATGGTTCAAGCCTCAGAAACTTGTTCTTTTGACTAAACCTGCTTGTAAAAGCCTTTGAACCTAATTGTAGAAGCCTTTGAACCTGAAAGTGGTTGAACTCTTGCTGCTAATGTTGAACCTTTGAACTTGTTGAGCCCATTGAACCAAAATGGTTCAAGGTTCAATGGTTCAATCATTACGTAGAAGCTTGCCGATGAACTCTTTTGGTTCAACCTGGTCATTGAACCAAATTTGAGATCGCCTAAGTGTTGAGAGCTTACTTCTTTCTTGTAGAGTCCGTAGATTTCTCTTCCTACACAGTCCATAGATTCAAGCCTGTAGAGTCCGTAGATTTTTGAGAAGCTTGAAAAATGAGGAATTTGAATGCCTAGGACAAATTTTGAAAAGGGAAGAGACAATTTTGGTCTGTAGGACCAAAATGGTTCAAATGTTGTTCCAAAAATGAGTGATATTTTTGGGGGACAATAGCTTTAATGTACAAGTGGATGATATTGGGGTATCAAACATTATTATATTATATATATTGAGGATCAGTGGAAATGATGGTACTATGTGCTCACTTTAAGTCCATGTCCATATGTAGTGGTTTATCCATTTACATACAACCTATTTTGTGTTCCACTTTTACATAAAACCTAATTTTGGGTTTCAATTTTATGTAAACCTTGATTCGGGCTTCCACTTTTACATATAAAATTATTTAAGGGTTCCACTTTAACTTATGAAACTCATTTAAATGTTACAAAAAATAAATACTATGATGTTTATAATAGTGTGGTTGAGGTTACTATATTTCTCAACTTTTAGCACTCCTCCAATTTTAGTTAGGGTATTTACACTCCTCAACTCATGGTTTTATAAATTTCATATCCTTAGGGCATGATCACCCTATGATATTCTCCAAAAAAAATCAACAAGTGGCCATTTTGCTTGCATACCATTATACGTATTCATTACTTGGATTTATAGTTTCAATTAATTCAATGACCTATAGTATTTCATATTTCTTAACATGAGAATACATTGATGCATACATGATTTTTTTCAATTTTCATGAAAAAAACTTGGGACATTTTGGGCGTTCATGTCAACACCGATTACAGTTATCATAGGTGACAAATATATTTTTTTATCCTCTTAATTTATAATTTTCAATATTATAATAAAATGGGGTTTAATTTAGACACCTAAACTTGGTATTAAACACTTATGTGACATAAAATTTGACATACTTAGACATTACACATAAGTTTGAGTCTTGTTCACTCTTCAAATCTATCCATATACCAAAATATTGTATTTTCCACCTTGATATACAAAATACACCTATTAAATATCAGCCTAGTATATACAAGAACATCTTAAAATATTAGATACATCTTTTGCATAGTTCATATAATTAATAGACACTTTCAGGACACTAATGGTAACATCTAAATAGTTGTGGTTACCATAAGGGTTTGCCTCTACTAGTAGTGTTGCAAGTGCACTCAATGACTATTTTGCAAATTAAGAAGTATGAATTACGCTAAATTAGACACATTTCATGGGTCAGTAATATTTGGAAATAATGAAGAGTCAAATATAAATACAAATCATTCCTAAGGTTATACTCACTTGGTAAATACTTGGGAACTTGGTTATTACTGGATCACTACTTAGCTATCACCTTGAAGAATCCACTAACACTCTCTTAAGAAATTTTTAAAAATGCATACACATATAAACCCCCCTAAAATTAGTATCTTTATATCCAAGTATTAATACATAAAATTTTAAGTTGTATGGTTCTAAGTCTCAAAGACTAAAACATTGCATTGTATTTTTAGATTGTTCATGATGTTGTATAAGTAGACATAAGTGGGAGAAAAAAGTGTAGTTTGAGCCTTTTTCATAGTATTTGAATGTGATAAATTATTAAGCATTCAATGAGGAGTGTTCAAGAGTGTTATGTTAGTGTAGGATATTGTTTTCCTTTTATTAGTTTATTAGGATTATTCTACACACACATGGAGTTTTCATACACCTGTGGGATTAGCTTGATTAGGTGTACTTAGTCATAGGGAGTTACACTTAACCTCATTTTTATATATAGTTTGGTTATTCCTTTGACTGATTGATCATTGACTAGCTATTATACGTATTGGGGTTACCATTATTCTAGGTGGGGTTACCACTATTCTATGTGGAGGTTACACATTAACCTCCATATATGTACATCTTATTCGGTGATATATTTAAATTGAGTTGAATAGAGTGTGGATTAATTCTCATTTGTGTAATATTTATCATTTTTTTCTCATAATAATGCTTATGCATTTGCTTGTATCTTGCTTGTGAAACATGCATTTTGTTGATCCAGAGAGCTTGATGAATACTCTATTATGGTATCAAAGAACCATTCTAGTATATGAATGTCATTTTTTGGTGTTAGCTACATATAAAATGTGAGTTTTAATTAATTATTTTTCAAAAAAAATTAGAGCATTGGATTCCTATTTTTTAAGCTCTTTTGTGTTAGTGTTTCAAATTCTAAGCAAGGTTAGATCTCTGGTTTTGTATGTAGGTTATTTGGTATATAAATTAATATGAAGGCTGATATTTCTATATCTAAGCTCCAAATCTATTTTATTTGGCATTCACACTCCACATGGAATTTTTTCTTGCTCATCTGCCTAAGGATATAAGAAATAAATTTTCTTGTGGCTTGGATTGTTAGTGATTTAGTTCATGATTCCTTATTGAAACTCACTTTTATTTCTAAATGCCTTTCATTATCATTAAAGAACATGGATGTGATGGTAAGGTGAGTTTTTTTTATGTCAAGGAATTTTCCACACCTTATACAAACTACAACAATCCTCTTACGACCTAGTTAGGGTAAGTTTATATATGATCTTCCTACCATTGATGGCATTATATCATAAAAAAAAATTATCACAACATAAAATGGTATTCTTAGCCATCCACATGAACTTGGAGATCCTAAAATAATCCATTGAGGACCAAACAAGCCTCATGTCACCCTTGGTGCACATACAAACTTGATTCCTCTTTAATGGCAATGACAAACTGCTAAATCCCTCTCCAACAAGAATGGACAAACTATGTCCTTCCTTGGCATGAGGAGATATTTAATATATTGCATTATCCTCTCCATGATGGTGGATAACTAATATAATAGTCTTATTCAAATATAATCTAAAAGCATTAATTTTTCCCTAAAATAAAAAGTCAAAGCAAGTTTTTTTTTAAATAGCAGGTTTCTTTTATTTATTGCCCTCAAAAATGATTTTTTTCCATTGAAAATGCACATGTGAGTGGGGTAGGATTAGTTAAGACTTGTAATTTATTTGGAAAGGTCACTAGTTTGATTCCATCCCTTTTATGTAAGTATATATCTATTTTTTACCCCTTAGGGCATTTAAATTTTATGAAATTTTAATTAGTTTGGGCCATTAATGATGGGAAAACAAAATTGATATAAAATTTGATCGATAACTCAGAATCAAGTGATAATTAGTTTAAAAGTCCATGATTTTTTGTGACATATCCATTGGTATCATTTATATTATAATTACTCTACCCCTACACCACACAAAGGGCTCTTCTCCTTGACCTCACTATGGGCTATTGCCCATAGACCCTTGTGTCATGGCCCTTTATTCAATACTTATAGTGTACTTTCTTTTGAGTGTCAAAGACTAGAGGGTTAAGTTTGATATGATAGGTGGTTAGATCCCCTTATTATTTTATGTCTTGTTTATACTTCTACATAGATGCATTATCGATAGATATTAACATCCCTCTTGATTTATTTTTAATTTCACATATGCAAATTTATTGTTAATTTTTTTGATTGCTCGCATTTATGGATTCATTGTTAGTAGAGTCTAACATACATTCATTAAGATGTTTATCATCACTTATGCACTAATTAATCTCATTTATGTGGACCCATTTTGGTTGAGTCTGACATCCATACTTAGAGTGTGCACTGATACTCACATTATAATAATTTATTTCTCATGGATGCATTCTCAATCGAGTCTGACATCCAACACTCAACCGTGATTTTTAATTGAAAACATAGGGGGTTCTCATCATGGATTTTTTTAAACTTAATGTTGTGTAGCTAAATTTAGAGAACTATTTGTCTTAGAAATAAGGGATAACAAATCATTACCCGGAACATGATTTACTACCCTATCTCCTTAGACTCATTCCTAAACCAAGTGATGTTGAATAAAAATATGCATGGTTTAATAACATTTACATAGTCTATAGACTAATATGTTTCAATATTTTTGAGTATATTTTGCATTATATTGAGTACACTGAGTGCCCTTTCACTTCTTGGACCTTCATTTGATAGTTGTATGGAGACGTCGATTCTTCATCTGAGAGTGATGCTTCCTTAGAGGACCATTCACATGTGGATGATATTGATCCTTATCCTCATTCATATACCCCATCTATGATTGAGGACTATTACATTCTATAATTGGTAGATTCATCCTTTGGTGTTCACACTAAGATTCCACCTTCCCTTGTTGTTACTAAGGAGTTTAAAGTTACTCCTTTGAGAGATTCCAATGATTATTTTTAGTAGGATTATATATGTCTTTTGGATTCATATTATTGGGACACATTTCTACCAAATATCTCTTCTTTTTTTGTAAAATCCCCCATTTCAGATCTAGATGACATCATTGATGACATTTGTCTTTTCTTTGATGAAAAATCTATTGGAGTTGCATCTTATTCTATGGATGTAATGATGGTACTTATAAACCCTTTTGATCTTTCTCCTTAATTTTATGCTTCCTTATTTCCATCATTTATAATAGGCCTTGATTACTAATAATATTTTGGCACATTTGAGCAAGAGCTTGGAGATATTTGAGAATTTTCTTGAGATTCACATTTTGATTTCTACATGCATTCCACTTGAGTGGGAATTCAATAGTTTGATAGCTTAGGGTATATTTATTCCAAAAGGAAGAGACATAATTTATTGGAGAGGGACATACTAAAACATTCACCATGTGACATTCTATGTTTACCTTCTATATTCTTTGTGGAGGCACACATCTATTGTATTTTCTAATATACAAGGTGGTTATAAGTAGTTATATATTTTAGTGGGGATTTTTATCCCTCTCTTATTTTTTTATATTTTTTTTGGGGTTTTACTTAAATTTTTATCCTTTTCTCCACTTTATGATAATTTATTTGTACATGGGTACCTCATAAGGGATTATTTCCAGGACCCATTTCTTTTAACCACCTAAGATGCACTTATGGGAGGGTGTTAGTGTAGGATATTACTTTACTTTTATTAGTTTATTAGAATCATTATACACACACATGTATTTTTATTACAATTGTGGGATTAATTTTCTTAGGTGTACTTAGTCATAGGGAGTTATACTTGACCACCTTATTTTATCTAGTGGGTTTATTCCTTTTACTGATTGAATGTTGATCGACTATTCCAGTTTCAAAGGTTATCACTATTCTAGGTGGGGGTTACCACTATTATAGGTGGAGGTTACATGTTCATATCCCTATATGTACATCTTATCAGATTATCCATTTTAGTTGAGTTAAATAGAGTGTGGATTGATTCTCATTTTTGCAATATTTATCATATTTATTTTTGCTCACAATAATGCTTATGCATTTACTTGTATCTTGCTTGTAAACTATACATTATGTTGATCCAGTTATCTTAGCAAATAATTCATTATGTTCAACCAAATTACTAACCCACTTTTAAGGGAATATTATAGTCTAATGCACAATAAGGGTTTGGACAAAAGAAGGAAAACACACATCAACACACTTGATTAAATGCATGTGCATATACATGAATAATTTATAGGCATAGGCCCATATGTATTAGGAGTTATAAACCTACATAATTCACATAGAAAATATTGGTAAATACTAGACAATGATGGATACTATAGGGGCTAGACTTCATTCACAATATCTAAAGAAGTATTGAGACTTTGTATCATGTATTAGTAAATGAAAAATAAATTAAAAATAATTTAAAGGCACATGTACACATTATGTGAGTGAAAATTAGAATAATAAAATAATCATATATATCACCTATTACATTTTCAATTCTAAATAAAAATAATGCAATATCTATCTATCCATGTCAATTCAAATTATTTTGATTATTGGCATAGTTTACATAATATGACAGAACATAGTTTTCCAACATTTTAGACCATTGAAGCCTAAAAAACCATTTTGTTTAGTCTGAAAGGCATAACCACATATAAAAAATTATTCCTAAGGAGTTGGGAATGTAGTTTTATGTTGGTCACTAAGATTTATCTTTATTTCATTATAACCCCAAAAACCATCCATAAAAGAAAGCATCTCATGCCTAATTATAAAATAAATAATCATATCAATATTGTGTAGTAGGAAGTCATCTTTGGGGCATGATTTATTTATATCACAAAAATAAATGTAAATCCTAATGTTCCAAATTGGATTCCCAACTAAGACAATGTTAGAAATCCAATCCAACAATTAATAGGTCTAATAAAACCAAAGTCAGGTAACTTTTGGATTTCCTTCTTAACCAATAAAGATACTCTAGGGTACATTTTAAAAAGTATAAATTGGCATAAATATTCATAACTAGATTATGTACTCCTATAGATGTATATATTCCTAGTATATCAACATAATTTAATCCAAAATATTTCAATATTTCTTTAATAACTATGAATAATCTTTTTCTCTTTTGACATCAATTTGGCACCTAACATTAAAATATTTGGTATTTCATTATTAAAATTATTAATATCAATTATGTCTTCATTTAAAAATTTGATCTATCCTCAACATTAAGTGTATTTAGTAATATACCAAATTTATCTAATGTACTTTCTTCATCACCATGTAAAGGTTCACTTTCCCAAAAATATGCATGATTTCTCACTGTAAAATGAAATCTATTATTATGATGGTGCATTGGTAAATCCACATTAGGTTATAATTATTATTATTTAGATTCATATTTTTACAATGTATCAAGGTAAGATCTCATATGATGTAACACAATCAATTAACTTTGGATATAAAACTTCCAACTCCTTTTATTGAGAAAATTTAAACTCTTAATCTCAGACATGTATACTATTTTATATTTCTTGTGAACGATTCTTTGTGGATTTTGTAAATTTAATGTGGTGATATTTTTATATGATACAAATCCCATGATTATAGTATATTATGTATCTAATATGTATTTCAAATATTATATATTAAATTTCATCATCCTCATTATATTAAATACCTTAATTATCTTTATGAGCACTTGAAAGAATAGGGTCTATTACACCACTATATCTTATTTTTTGTGCATATTTCAATATAAATCCATATTTTTTGAAAGTGGTTTGAAGAAGGAAAAATATTTTTTATTACTTATTTCTATTATAACTATCATCTATTGTATTCCATTTATGTAATACCCCACATGAAGGACCTCCTTCCCTTACCAATTGAGACATTCGATAATGTAATTGCATGGTTGTTAAAAATTTGAATTTTGGTTCCCTCTTTGTTTCTAATAGATTAATGCTCCTCAATGAATAAATAAAGATTATTTAAATAATAATTTCACACCTTAAATATATAATCACATATCATAAATTGATAATATTCAAAATTAAAATTTAATAGGTCCTAGGCTTCCTAGAGAGCCTATTAGCCTATCCCATAAGTCTTCTAGAAAACCTATTCTTTTAGGTCCTAGCTTAATTAATAGGAATTGACCTACTTGGTGGAGTATTTTTAAAGAAAGATAATTTAAAATTTATTGTTGTAAGGAGCCCATATGGATATGTAAGAGAGGGTATTGTCTTCTTTTAGTGGGTTGATGGATATCCTTGAAAAGTGAAATTTAACTCTTCATTTTCTTGGATAAACCTTAATCATTATTTTGGGGTTTTAAGATGATGGGAAATAAAATAATAAATAAATAAAAATAAAATAAAATAATAAAATATTACAAGCAAAGTTTTATGTAAGCTTAGCCAAACCAACTTAGGGTTTTATAGTTTCATTTCTCTTACCAAGTAGTTGCCTCCACTGTTACATTTGTTTGGACCTTCATCTCTCTTGTTAAATTATTGCCTCCATTAATGATGCTAGGAGTGAATAAGAAGAATAATATCTATGTTTAACTGGGGAAGTGGTTTCTCCCTCATAAATTAGTTTCTCTTTAAATCTAGAATAATAGATGAGCTAAACAATGAAGAATAGCTTCATATTGATTTAAATTAGGTTTATTTTTATAGTTTTGTTGTCAAGTTTTCATCAGAATGGTTGAAGGTTTGGATAAGGATTTTGATTATATTTTATCTGATTTGACTTTAATGTGTGTGTGTTTGTGTGTGTGTGTGTGTGTGTGTGTGTGTGTGTGTGTGTGTGTGTGTGTGTGTGTGTGTGTGTGTGTGTGTGTGTGTGTGTGTGTGTGTGTGTGTGTGTGTGTGTGTGTGTGTGTGTGTGTGTGTGTGTGTGTGTGTGTGTGTGTGTGTGTGTGTGTGAGAGAGAGAGAGAGAGTGTGTGTGTGTATTAATATGTAAATATACATACATACATATATATGTATATGTATATTTACATATTATACCTATACATAGATTTATTTTTTGAATAAATATATATATATACACATATATATAGGTATAATATGTAAACATACATATAAATATGAAATAAATATGTGTATAGGTATAATATGTAAATATACACACATACATATATGGAAATATATACATTATATATACAATTATTGTTATTTTGATTAAAAATTATATAAATATATATACACACACATATATATATATACATATAAATGCATGCATACATATAACACACACACACACACACACACACACACACATATTTTGTTTTTTTTAAATAAAATAATAATAATAATAATAATAATAATAATATATGTTTTTATTTATGGGGGGAAGTGGCTAAGCCATCCAAACCATGTCCCATAATGAAGAGGGGAGGGGGACGCACCAGTTGGCTGACTCACAACTACTCCTAGCCAAGTCGATGACCATGGCCATGGCAAAATAAACTCTCTCTCTCTCTCTCTCTCTCTCTCTCTCTCTCTCTCTCTCTCTCTCTCTCTCTCTCTCTATATATATATATATATATATATATATATATATATATATATATATATATATATATATATATATATATATATATATATATGTCAAGTTTTTGAATAAAAACAAATGTATAATATATACATTTAGAATTTAAGAAACTTAAAATGAGGATTTATTGGCTCAGTTGTGAGTTTGAGCTTTGGGGGAAAATATTTAAACTTGTTCACTCTTTTTATCGTTCTTTTAATCCCCTGATCCTATTGAAGTTCATTGGAATAAATTGATTTTACATAACTTTATGTTTTGGAGATTGTAAACACTTTTTTTTTAAATGTTGATAACTTTTCGAGATGATGATACAAAAATTATAATGGAATACTATTACTTTATTTTGATTTGATAAAATAATTAGATTTTTATATTACTATAATTATCATGGTGAAATTATTACTTATTTAAACGATATTTGAGTTGCTTAAAATTACAAAATCTACTATCTTATTTTATGGTTATGAGAAAAACTTACCTTCTCCTTATAGTGTTTTTGTATATTTATATACCATAATAAGTAGATAGTTTACTTGTAATCTTTGGTTACCTTTTCTATTACTCTGAAAAAGGAAAGATAAATTTGTGATGGTGTTTTCACTTACTTAGCTATAAGTTAACCCTTGTCATGTCTTCATAATTTTAGTGTAGGATGCAAGAGAAAGCTATTCAAAGATAGTACCTTCTCTTTATTTTTTTATAGATTGTGTTATATAATGTGAAATTGTAGCAACTATATATGTCTCTTTGTTAGTAGTGGAGGATTCTAAATTACCTAATATTGGGATGTATCTACTTATATTTGTTTTGAATGGTTAAGGTTTATAAGCCACTATTGTTTTTAGAGATTTGGAGTAGTATTATATTGTAACCTATTTTGCATAATAAATTATAGAATTTCTTAGTAAACTCTTATTGTTAAATAATATGAATTACTTGGAAAAATAAATAATATTGTCTTGTTTAAATTGTGGGAGTATTAAAATAATTGTTAACAATGGTCAAGAATTATATATTTAGTTGTATTACCAATTTAAATTTTAAAAGTGTCACTAAGTTAGTTAAAATTACTTAGTTTCGATAAGTGAAATGTATCTAAATTAATGGATTGAATCAATAATTTTGGTCAATAAGATTAAAATCATGTTTAGTAAACTCATGAAGTAAAATGATTTGATGATTAAATCTTGAGATGAAATTGTTCTAGCTTTTTACTTTCGATTATTTGACTAGGGGAAATGATGTTACACTTGAGAACAACCTTGAGATATTATGATTTTTAAAATGTTGGATTAGAGTCTATTTCCATCTTTAATACTTAGAATGAGTTTTTAAGAGTGTAACATGTATTATCATCATACTTTGTAATAAAATTTAGGAGGAATTCAAAGTATGTCTCTTGAGTTATCTTTATTACCAAGGATGCACTTAATGTGTGACCATCTATGTGTTAGTATAAATTAAAAACCATTTGGATTATTGTATCAATGAGAAAACACAAGATGTGATAATAATTTTATACTTAGTAGTTTTACTTAGATAAATGTGAGTTCACACTTAAGCCCTTGATGACATTTAGAGATCGGGTCATTCGGGCAGATAACTTCCTACATGTTGTAGACCCTTGTGATAATTTTTTCAATCCTCAATTTTTTCAATTAAAGTGAATAAATTCTAACCGAGACTACCACTAAGTGTTTTGGCATAAATAATTTTATTCTCATAGCTTAAGCAACATAGAAACCCAATTGGGTAGGTTGATCGTGGTGGGTCATTTGTGGAATCATGTTAATGGAGTACAAATAAATTTGAGACTTAATTTATACCTTGTAAAACACACATATAGATATATCATCCTATGGGATCATTATTTTTATAATTGGATGAAGGTAAGTACTTTTATAATATTCATAGCAAATTTACATTGAGTTTTATATTTGGAAATCAAACCAAATTGATTCAGAAATGGGATCAAAATTAATATTCAAACTTGAGATTTATAAAATAAAATTTTTTTAAGCTCTAGCCTTATTATTTTATAATCAAGATATATAACCATTATTTTCTTACCCCATACCAATTATTTTTTATGGATATATTTCTAGAGGCTTTTGGCAATTTTTTGCACTTGATCTTCTTTTTCAGCTTGCAAAGTCATTACAAAATTGATTTGTCAAAAATAGATAAAAGAGTATATAAGTAAACCTAGATGTTGATAATGATTCATTTTACCTTTAAATTTATACATAAACTCTATTTTAATATTTTTTATTTTTTTACTATTTTTAGTGAATCAATTCCAAACCCTATTTATTCAATAAATTGCTTAGCAGAATAGTTTTATGCGTTATAACCTGTTTGGAATGCCAAGTGATTTAGCGTTTAAATTTTTAGAGATTGTTTTTTTAGGGTGTTAGTGGTAGTATATAGATAATATAATACATAATAACTTCTAAAAATTCTTTTCATATCACAGGGGTATTTTTACCATCACCATTTGATAGGTGATTTAATGAAATTGAGACTTGACTGTGAGGTAAGCTAGTCAAGTCTAGATGCATCGAGATTAGGTAATATTAGTTCAACATGAATGGTTAACCTTTAACAATGTACTCATGGGTTATAAATTATTTGTATTTTTATTTGGACTAATTAAGAGTTTGGATGCTTACACAACTTTAATGCGCTTATAGTCATAGTTGCAAAAAATAAGGTGTCAATAAACTATTGACAAATCATGTTCCATACCTTTTGGGATGAGGTTCATTTTTGGTTTCATTATTCTAAGATATACTTGATATCCTTGAGTATCAAATTTGAGTGTAGTCTTACACACCAATTCTAGTATAGTCGACACAACTTAGTCACATTTGGCTTGTCAAATATCTTTATGTATTTTTTATCCAAAATAGAAGGTGAGCATCTACGTTGCATATAACAGACCTTGAATGTGTTTTTATACCTTTAAGGTTACCTTTGATTATGGATGTGGGATTATAAGATGTGTGTACTCAATACGCGCATTAGTATGGTTGTGTTAATGGTTGAAGTTTTTACTTATGTAGAGTTAGTGTTGTACAATAGAAGAAAGAAAAAAAATTAGTAGTGTTTCTATGGGTTTTATTCGAGTGAAATTTTGGGTGTTACATTTTGGTATCAGAGCCTAGGTTCAACATCGAGAGTTTTAGGGAATTACATTTGGTATTTGTGATGAAGTTTTGAAACTTATCATCATGATATTTATGTTTATTTGTACTCACAATGAATGGAGATCATAAATATCACATATGACCATGTTTTTAGTGCTTGGGTAAAGTTACCTTGAGTTTGGATCATTGGCTTTGTTGGCATGCTTTTACTTCAAGTTAATGTTTTGTATAATATCTATTATGTGATTTATTTACTTATATAGGGTAGTGTGTTTTAATGTTATTTATGACTGTGTATTTCCTACATATGTACTCATGAGGTATTTTGTTATTATAATGCACCTCCTTAGTATTATAGTATAATTAACTAACCCTATTCTAGAGGGGGAATAGAGGATCTGTTTTCCTTAAGATTTTGTTATGGTATGATTACAATTATATAGGGTGTTTTTGTTATTATTTACTATTATTTTGATCTCAAGATATAGAGATGAAAATGATATTGTTAAGATGAGGAAGTGATAAATACCTTAATGAATTTAGTGGTTTATAGTTTGTATAAGTAAATTGATGATACTTACAAGGTTTTTACTGCATGTTTTTATTGTAGATGAATCTTGAGGCTATAGTATATTTTTTTGAAATGATACAATCTTTTATCCAAGATTGATATTATACAACTTAACCAATTTCAAACTCGTAAATAACCTCACAATGTTATGATAAAGGTGGTAATAATAGGTCCATTAGTCATTTATCCAATGGATGAAATGCTTGTTTAGAGTAATTTAATTCTTTAGTAGTGGCACCTAGTTGGGTAGGTTGCCTATGAATGTTAATAACATTAAAAAAAGATGAGTTTACTTTGGATTTTTAGTTAATAATAACCCAGTATGGCTACACCTCCCCTTTGATTAACAAGCTCATGATTTGAGTACACCTTGTTTAACATAAATGCTAGTTTCCTAAAGAATATAGTTTAACATTGATTGTGATTTCTAAAATTTTATGGGTGATGAACATTTTGAGGTGACCCTTACCTTTTTTCATTGACCATTGTATCTTTTTATTAAAATGCATTATACTAACACATGCAAAATCTAGTAACATTTGATGCATGCGTCAGGGTCTACAAAATCTTGTTTTATTCATCTTATCTCATCCTCGTTGAGAATGGAAAATGCATGGTCATTTAGAGTATGGATTGATGAGTAGCTCAGTTGATGCACTATTTTATCTCAATGATGATTGCTTAGGCCATCTTTATACTTCTAGTATTTACAATAGATAACAGTTTGTAGTGGTCAACACTCAACATACATACAATTTTCACTCTATATAACTTCAGTGAGCTATGTTTGACAATGATATTTCTTATGATATATGCTACTTGAGAGTAGTGACAATTAGAGATATGAGCTAGTATGTTTGCATTGGTATTTATGTGGCACTGGGATACCATATGTGGGAATTGATAGTTTTTATTCCCTTCCATCTATATTAGTTGGCTATCATGGTGGTTTGTTATAGTAAAATGTCATTGGATACTTTCTCTTCAATAACACTTTATTATGATATGGGTTATTTATTCAGTCTCTTCAAATATGGTTAGTTATGGATAATAGATAAAATTTCTACATGTTACCTTAGAACATTATGTTACCATACACATAGAGACTTAGATATTCCTTATGAGATTATAACTAAAGTTATATATCTATATGTTGAAAATGTCATCAGGGATGACATTATGGCATTGATTGGACTGATGCAATTTTTTTTATATGTATCAACATGGTTACTCTCTATAAGTAATGTTATTTGATAATAGTTTGGTTACATGATAGTCAGAGATGTGATCTAGTATAGTATAATTTGGTGATGATATGGTACTAGGATGACATGTGTAGGAGTTTTTATTTCCATTCTCCTTCATTTGTACTAGTTGGTTGTTATGATGGACCATACCCTAGTTGATGATGTAGTTCGATTCTCTAGATGGCTAGTGGACTATTTTCATATTGGTAATGATAACTAGACCAATCAACTATGGTTGATGACATAGTTCGATTATATATGATGGCTATTAGACTACCCTATGCCCTCTTACCTTATTCCTTCTCCCTTTGGGTGATTTTTTAAGTCACATAGTGATAATGATGTGATCTAATTTCACTGTGTTTTGTTTAATTTATTTTAATTTGACTTCAAACCAATACTATTTTCTTGTTTTTGAATATTTTAAGTAATCAATCATAGAAAATTTCATTGATATTTTTTTATGATTGAGATTTATATTTTAAGGCCACTTGGTCTCATTTTTCTTATTAATGTTACTTTTACATGATCAGTTTAATTTTAAATTTATTTTGGATGATTGTTGGTATTTGTTTAAAATGTGTTTGTAATATGCATAACTGTTATGCCAGTGGTGTGGTATGGGGGAGGAAAAGTAGCTTGAAATATAATTATTGAGTCATTATGGGAATTGATCATTCAAGTTCATGTTACCATCCTTCCCACCCCACTAGATGTGGTGGTTTAATGTGTGTGTGTGTGTGTGTGTGTGTGTGTGTGTGTGTGTGTGTGTGTGTGTGGTTTTTGCATAGGAATATGATTCTTTTGGGAGGTCTAAAGAGTTTATATGATAGAGATTAGAGATTTATTAGTTATTTTGGTAGTGGTATTATTCTATTTTGATGATGTTGGATGTTGGGACCCAATATCTTATTGTATGGTTCAATATGGTTAAGTTTGGTTCAACATTGCAAGTTGGTGCATGTACTCATGTATTCTAGATGACACTAGATATTGGGACTCTACCTTATCAATATTTTTATTTATGATTTAATATGGTTCAATATTGTTTAATTATTCTCATAAGGGTATTTACATGGATGATTACTTATCATTGTAATTTTTCCATGATCTATGCTCATAATTCTTTCTCAGTGTTGTTTATACATTAGATGGGTACTTAAAATTTCATAGTCATATCAAAGAATTTTGGGTTTTAGTGGGTTGATGTTAGATATGTATGCTATCATGACTTACATTAGAATTACTTTGGTTCATAATTTATCATTTCATAGGTTACTCATGTTCCTATGGAGACATGATATTCTTGATTCAATTGGTACAAGGAGATAATATGACTCATTTGAATAATATGACTCAGTAAGATAATTTATCTTGGTGGTGTTTAGAATTCTTGGTAGTAAAGTATGTTACCATGGTTTGATAATTATTTGTCATTTGGTATGTTTACCAAGGGATGTTACTGAGTGATTAGTATGGTCATATAATAATTTGATACTTTGTGCATATATAACTTCAAAGTTTTATAGAAGTATTTTGTGATATTAGTTAGTTTGTGACATAGTGGTTATCAGTATTGGTTAATATTGATTAGCATTGCTTAGTTTGTTTGGTATATTTCGGCCATAGAATGACACTTATATTTGTATACTCATATCATTGATCATTTTCATTTAGTTATTTTACTTGTGAAAATTTGAGTATCAATGGCTTGTAGCAGTAATTTAGGGATTTTGAGAGTGAGTAATTAGTATACTGTTATTCATTATGAATTTTGCATATAAGAGGGGGATAATGTAATATCATGTGTGAAAGAACTCCTTCCATTATCAATTAAGACAATAAATAATGTAATTGTGTAGTTGTTTATAATTTGAATTTTAGTTCCCTCTTTGTCACTAATGGATGAATGCTCCTCAATGAATAAAGATTTTTTTTTAAATTATAATTACACACCTTAAATATATATTCACATATCATAAATTGATAATATTAAAAATTAAAATTTAATAGGTCCTAGGATTCTTAGAGAGTTTATGAGCCTATCCCATTGGTCTTCTATAAAACCTACTCTCATAGGTCCTAGCCTAGTTAGTAGGCATTAACCTACTTGGTGGAGTATTTTTTAATAAAGGTATTTTAAAATTTATTATTGTAGTTTCATTTCTCTTTCCAAGTAATTACCTACATTGTTGCATTTGTTTGGAGCTTTATCTCTCTTGCCAAATTCTTGCCTCCATTAATGATGTGACTACCAGGAGAGCCAACCAAGGAGTGAAGAAGAAGAAGAAGAAGAAGAAGAAAATATGTGTTTAACTAGGCAAGTGCTTTCTCCCTCATAAATTAATTTCTCATTTTATAGAATAATAGACGAGTTAAACAATTAAGAATAGATTCATCTTGATAAAAATCAAGTTTATTTTTCTAGTTATGTTGTCAAATTTTCATCAAAATGGCTGAGGGTTTGGATGAGGATTTTGATAGCCTTTTGTTTGATTTGCCTCTAATATGTATGTATGGATGTGTTAGACCCTAAATTCTAGCTATGTTTTGATATTTTAGAATGGAATTAACACATCACAGAAGGAACATAGCGCAGAAAGACTATGGCATGAAACTAGACTAGTGAAAAAACACCATGGCATAAAACTAGTAAGGCATGAAGGGACAAGGGCATAGAGGCACCAGTGTGAGAGGACACAATAAAAGAAGAGAATCAACCATGAGGAACATGAGAACATAGGACTCAAAATAATAGTAGAATACTTAGGGAGTGTATGGGAAGTTGGAGATGGTTAAGGAGTGTTTCTCAAGGGGCATCCAGACCTTATCCATTAAGAGTTTTGCACTATCCTAAAAAAGGGTTAAAATATGGTAATAAGGACCTAGCATAGAGAGAGTATATAGGGGTGCAGATACTTGGGTCTTTAGAAGACACTAGTTAATAGACCACCATGATTCTTAATGCATAGAGAGTTTATTGGCCATTTACTCATGTCATTTCTGATTGTAAATAATTAGTCAGGGATAAACAAGTATAAATACCACTGCATGAAAGCATTATAAGGTGACACATTTTTATTATATCACTTGGTGAAGCATAATATAAGGGTTTTAGATATTATAACCATCATAATGTTCCTATTTTAATTAAAGGATAGATATACATGTGGTAGGTTTGCATTGAGTACTTGTAGATGTAACTTACTTTGAGTTCTATGTAAATCTTACTTTTTTTGAGTAACAATATCTGAACTTCATGGTACTTCTCTGTGTGATTATGGTTATAAATTTTAATGATACTAGGATCAAAGTAATGTACCTCTTCTTTTATGTAATTTTTAAAAAAATATAAGTTTAAACCCATAAGGATATGATTGATATGTTACTACGCAACATAACCCATGGGAATCAATCTCTATCTATGCACTTTAGGTGAGCATACAAGACCATAGTCTTGCATGAAGGGCTAATGCAATAGTTTATTAGGGCTACACTTTAGTGTTAAAAACATTATTAAGAATAAAACCCAACATTTTGGTTTTGTTTCTGGGACACAGCGCTTGTTGCATAGTAATGGAATATGCTTGAGTGTATCATCCTTGAGAATATTAAGCAATAGATTACAAGGGTTGAGGATAATTTTGTGATTCCTTACCTTGAACTAGGAGTTGCCACATGTTGTGGGTAAAATAGAATCTCTATAGTACATTATAAAAAATAAAAAAAAATTAAATGATGATTCACTTTCATGCTTAACTATTTGCTTATGATCAAAGATGATCATAAAATTTTGGGAGAAGACAGTCTTGGATATTAGAATGATAAAGATATTTAGCATGACTCAGAACATTGTGGACATGAGCTATTAACATATGGTCTAAAGGAGTGTTGATTAGCTACATTTTTGAGTATGTTATAGCTACCTATTCTTATTTTGAAGAAGCCAAGTTATAGTTCCTTAGAGAACTACATGGCTAATATATTAGAAATTTCTCATTATAAATCAAGTTGTTGATTGACTATGGGCTTAAAACTATACCAGTGGAGAGATAAATACCTCCTTACATGAGTTGTACATTTAGAAGGAGAATAGAGAAGAGTTGGTAAAGGAATTTAGGTTCAGAATGTTATCTAGTTAGTGGGTATTATGGAAGTGGAAATATGATGAAGCTCGATAGAGGATCATAGGAGTGAGTGATGCAAGAAGGGATCAAGAGAACTCAAGAAGTGTTGTTAGGATCCATAGGGAAGTGGAAACACATAAATAGGATCCCATCACTTTTGAACCATGACCCTGCCACTTTTATCATATGAAGGAGAAACTAACTAGATGGCAAAAATGAAGAACTGAGTCTAAACTAACCAAACTTCCCAATCATAGTGCATGATCATGCTTTTGAATTATAAGAATTACATAAACATAATTAGGATACCAATATCATAGAATCAGGAATTGATCCTATAAGGGATATTATAGCTAAGCTAATTGTAATTCATATAGACTTAACACTTTCTTTCCCTCTTCAAAGGAAATTCATGGATTAACTTGGGATGCCTGGGGAACCTAACATTTAGAGTGGATAGAGTATAGGCCCAAACCCTATTAATCAACTATCTATTACACCCCATAGAATGGGTGTTGTTATTGGAGGTGCTAAAGGTGGACAAGGTGGTGGCACAGGAGGAAGTGGTAGACTTCCCCCTCAATAGATAGGATCTGGGGGTTCTCAACAACCACCAACTCAAGCACCTCAACTACCACTAGTAAATTATGAAATGATGCTTCACTTACCTAAATATCAAGGTGTAGAGAATGCAATAGAACACATCTATAAATGCAAACTTATTTGGAGGGCATGAGGCATCACTTAATCTAAGGGAAAGGCCACATAGTTTGTGAATACACTTTTAGAGTGAGCACATAAGTGTTATATAAATTTTGACCTTCAAAATTTGGTGATTTACCTTAATCAACTCAAAATGGCATTCTTTCAGGAATTTGACATTCCTAGATTTGAGCAACAAAGTATTGCCATGCTAAAAGATATAAAATAAGATCTCACTAAAAGTGTATGGGAATACAACACAAATTTCAAGACACTTATATTAAATCAATCATTTAAAATTAATTCTACTCAAAATTTAAAATGGTTTATGGTAGGTTTGTTACTTCCTTTTCGATGAACACTATCCCAAAAGACCTTTACTAACCCATGCAAAGCTCTGGAAGCCACCCTCTATGTTGAAGCTATTGGAATTATTGACACTAGGATTAGTCCCTTCATGGAAACCTAAACATATTCAATGGAATCATAGCTTTAAAAACTAACTACCAACAATGTGTATGATACACGTAATGGTCTTTGGTGTACTAACTGCAAGACTAAAGGACAACCAAAGCAATTGCTCATGCAAAAACATCTGTATTATAATGAATTAGTCATGTGAAATATATAATTAAGAACATGATGTACACTCATATCTTCTTTTTTAGTGAGCCACACATTTTAAGGTGTCTAAATATTATAAAATATATGATGCCTACATCCATGACATAAATGATTATTGGATGATTAGTGATATTCATGAAGCACACACACATGGTACATACCAAACAACTATGTCTAATAATCAAGATAATGGTGGCTATCATGGTTGAGGTAAAGGATGAGGATATGGAGGTGGTCATTTCCCATCAAGAACATGTTATAAGTGTGGATCCCTAGACCACTATTAAGGGTATTATCTAGTTTATCCTATATGTACTTTTTGCAAAAAAACACCATTGATTGGAAGAATGTCCTGATTTTTACATGGCCATCACTAAGGAGAGAAATGAAAAAGGTGTAGTATGATTTATGTTGAGATAAACCACACTGGAACACATGTTTAATCACCCCAACAAATAAATAGTTTAATATCACTATACATAGCAGAGGACAATCTTAGTCTACATCTACTCCTATTGAGAAGGTACAGTATGAATACCCTTGAGTGAGGAAGTATCTTGATGCCCAGTAATAGAAAGATGTGCTCTAAGAAACTATGACACTAGTAATATAACTATAAGGGTTAATCTAATTTATTAAAGACCAAGAAGCAATGAAATTTGTTAATATGTAGAGGGCAATCGATCCTTAAAACATGGTGCAAGATGATTTTCAAGAACTTTAAAAGCATATGCTAGACAAAAACATTGTCTCACAACTAAGTATGTGGCTTAAGAATCAGATACAAGAAATAACTAACACTCAACCACAAATGACTCTATAAATTGAGGATGAAAATTTAAATCATGCTCGATGACAAGATATCCCTATTCCCTCTACCATCTAGAGGATAAATAAATATTAGTGAATGCTACCATAGATGGTTGGGTAATTCAGGACATCTTAGTTGACACTGGTACTAAAGTTAACATCCTCACTAAGGATGCAAGTGAAAAATGGCTACTCCAGCATCACATCCTTCATTACACATATTGTTTAATGCTAATAAAACTTAGGATCTACTGATTAATATATTCAAGAATGAAATAATGGATATCCTTGGAGTACCTTTCAATGCTGACATTGAAGTTCCAAATTAGTAGAGGCCGATGAGTTCCCAAATCTATTAGGGTGACCCTAGTGTTATGAAATAAGTGTAGACTTAAGTTTCAAGAAGCACTACATTAGTTTTGAGAATGTTGATCAACACGTTGTTATTCCCCTAGATCAAACACATAGGCCCCTATATGCTAGTTAATGTGGATGAAGATATTAACCACATAAATAATGTCACTACCAAATATGGTGAGCAATGTGATCCTAATACTAATGGTATCCTATAGTGGATGGGAACTCAATCCTTTTTTGATACTACAAGCAATGCTTGTAATTATTGGGCCCATGATGAGTATGACCTCATTGAAAGAGTGTTTAGTCGAGAGAACATTCTATGCTAGTATCATAAATTCCACCAATTCATTTGCCTCATTACCATCCAAGTCATGAGGGGACTAATGATAGAATAACATTTATAAAGACTCCCCATTGGTTTCACAAAAAAATGGAAGTTCATGACTTTGTCTAATGCCTTGAAAAATTTTATTCCTTTAATAATGATCGTATATGATCCTTAGTTAACCTATTTGATGTCATATTTGTAAGATGGTGGAAAAACCATCATGAGTGAATTCTCTAATGGGATCAAGTACACTCAAATTATCATCACCAATTTCATCATGACAACCAAGTCAAGGGAAAAATCAACTATAGTGGAGTACAAGCACCCAAACCCCATACAAAAGCTTGTGAGTCAATGTGGAGAGCTAGAGAGTCTTACTTACCAGAATACTTGTGGGTACATACATTATATGACACTTTATAAACATAGGCATGGGAATGGTATGTTCATGAAGAGTGACATATGGATACATGGTTTTGGCATCTATTGAATGAAAACATGAAATCCACACTTTCTTATTCCTTTCCAAGAATGGATTTATGTCTCACTCTCTAGGCCATGTGTGAAGTAGTTATTTGTGACCCTAGTCCCATTGAAGACCACCTGAGATATATCCATAATTTCTTAGAAGAAAGTTTATTTATATTTAATGACCCATCTACATAACTTTTTCCCATGCCAAAACCAGTCCTTGATCAGGACCGATGCGAAGAGATACATCTAGGAAAATAAAAACTATTGTTTCAAGTAGAAGAAAGTGAAGGGTCCAAACCAATTGACCCTTTACCAAATCACTATGATTTACCTATACAATATGGCATATGATCTATTCATGACACTGGTCCTAATACATACCACCCTTACTCTAGACCAATTCAAACTATTCAGTGCAACATCGGCACATAAGAGGAACCAAAAATGGTGATTGTAGGTAACTAATAAACTGATACAAAATTTTCAAAGATATTTGAGTTGTTAAAGGAATACCAAGATGTCTTCCCAAGAAAATATAGTGAGATGAATGGATTTTATCCATTCCTAGTTAAGATCATAATAAACTAGTTGATGGTGCTTGACCAGTTAGGAAAAGGCCCTCTAGAATGAATCCAAATCTAAGAACATGCGTAAAAGAAGAAATTGATAGTATGTTATGCACTAGAGTAATCACCCTAATTAATGAATATGAGTGGGTTAATATTATGGTGATAAGTATAAATAAATATGGTGCATCAAAATTTGTGTTGATTACCAGGTACTTAACGCATCTTGCATCACTGATCCCTTCCCAACACATTCACAGAAGAAACACTTGAAGGCCTTGTTAGGTATGATATATATACTTTCATAGATGGATTTTAAGGGTACCATTAGGTCTAGATCACTGAGGAGAATCAACCTAAGACTAAAATTTCCATTGAATGGGGATCCTTTACATATGCTATCATGCCTTTTAGGTTGAATAATGCACCAACTATGTTATCACATATAGATGTTGAAGCCTTTAAGGATTTCGTATATAAGTTTATTCAAGTCTACTTGGATGCCTAAATAGTCTATGGCTTGGTCAAGGACCATTTTTTGAATCTATGGCTCATGATCAAGCATTGTTGAGTCCTAAAAATATCTCTAAATCTAAAGAAATGCCTATTTGATACACCTTTTGGTGTTCTTCTAGGACATATTATTTATAAGGATGGACTTCTAGTGGACTCAGTAAAAGTATCTATCATTCTTCACCTCCCAGTTCCAAAGTCTCAGCATGAGATTTGCACCTTTCTAGGACATAAAAGTTATTATAGGGAATTCATCAGTAGATATGCATAGATTAACGCTCCTTTAGAGAAACTCTTAAAACATAATGAACACTTCATATGGACTTATTCTTGCAAAGAAGCCTTTGAAGCCTTAAAGGATAAACTAGTTATCACTCCAATTATCTAGTTCCCTAATTAGATAAAACCATTCCATGTCCATGTTAATGCTTATGGAATGATAGTTAGTACAATCCTTGCCCAATAATGTGAAGGTCACCTTGATCACCCAATCTACTATTCTAGTAGGAAACTTAATCCAATTGAGCAAAATTACACTATCATGGAGCATAAATCCTTGTTGATGGTCTATGCTCTATAAAAATTCTAATAATACTTATTGGAAAATCCTTTTGTATTTTATACAAATCATGAAGCTTTAAAATATCTAGTAAACAAACCTATGCTTTATGTATGAATCTACCATTGGATAGTTTTATTTCAAGAGTTTTAATTCTCTATCATGGTCAAACTTAGAAAAGCCAATTATGGCCCTGATCACCCCTCATGGATTGATTCTGGAGAACCACCATGTGCTATTGAATATGACTTGCCTGATGTTTAATTATTTCATGTTATTTGTGTACTTAAGGGGATGGAAGATATTTCAACCTTTATAACTACTAGCTTAGTGCTCAACTACCTAACTCCATAGGCCAAATAATAACTCACGGTCTGTACCGCACCCTTTTAGCTCATAGGAGGGGACCTTTACAAGCATGGATGAGATGAAATTATTTAATTTTATGTCATGTAACATGAGCATTCTAAGGTACTACAAAAAGTTCATGAAGGCATTTTAGATGGACACCATGCTAGAAAGGCTACCATGTGCAAGGTTTTACTGGCTGGTTTATGGTGGCCTACTCTTTTTCGAGATGCTAAGATATATGTAAGGAAGTGTGATATTTTTTAGTAAATGGTAAAACCAAATCATCAAGATGTCATGCCTCTACATCTAATTCTCTCTCAAGAATCATTTGAAAAGTGGGCCATTAATTTTATTGGGCCCATCATTCTAGTTGGATGGTGAACAGGTTCCTAGTATATCATCACAACAACTGATTATCTTACATAATGGGTTGAAGCTATGCTAACAAGGGATTATATTAATTATACTATTGCATGCTTCAACTGGGAACATATCATAACTTGATTTGGATTCCCACTAAGTTTTACTAGTGATCACAACACCCACTTATTAAATGAAATTATTCACATCTTACTTACTGTTATGATTGCTCATCATAAAACAACACCTTATCATCCACAAACTAATGGAATTATTAAGGCCTTCAATAAAATATTAGGAATAACACTGACAAAAATTTGTAATATAGGCCAAACTGATTTGGATGATAGAGTGTATGCGATACTATGGGCTTATCAAACAACCTATGAGCAACTAAAAAGGAACACACCATTTAATTTGGTATATGGTAAAGAGGTAATCCTACCAATTAATTTTTTGGTACCATCTCTTTATATTATGTGTGTTGGATAGTTGGATGAGGATTCATCCTTGAAGGCACACCTAGATACTTTTTTACAACTAGATGAAGCCCATTTCCTTACTCATTAGAGTTAGGATGTGGAGAAATATAAATAGAAAGCATGGCATGAATGACACATCAAGCATAAAAAATTCACCCCTAGAATGAAATTTTTTATTTATGACTCCAAGTTCATGTTCCATTCTAGAAAACTTCAAATTCACTAAGATAGTCCTTTTGTTATTCATAACATTCAACCTACCAGCGCTTATTGATTACAAAGGCTAGATGGCTAATTCCTTCCTAGGAATTATAATAGAAGTCAACTCTAGCCTTATTTCACCTTTTAATAGTTGAAATTTTGTAACAATAAGACTTATTCCAATAATCTAAGACTTCTTATTTTCAATAAAATCACTATCTTTGTTGCATGTGACATTTCTTTATTGCAGTTTTGTTTCAATTTTGTACTTGTATTTTCATAAAGGACCATGACATAATTTTAGTGTGGGGTAAAAGGTATCTAAATTAATAATTAAATATAGGAATTCATATTAATTAAGGTGTGCAAGTTACTTAAGGCATGAAAGTTATTTAAGGAAAGTAAATTACATAGCCCTTGGGTAGGGTAATCTCACCAAATAGTTTTAAATAAATAGAATAGTTATCTTCCACTTCAAGAAATGCATGAGACACAAATTTCTTCCACTTCAAAGGAAGGCATGTGATGAGATGTGCCATTAATGTAAAAAATTAGTGGTTGAGAGAAATGTGATAATGGCATGACAAGACAATACCGTTAAATACATTTATGGTAAGAAGTTATGGTCATTAAAAATGTATTTATGATGAGAAGTGATGAATGAAAGGAGAGGGGGTAGTAAATTTGGGTTAACCTCCTCAATCTTATAAAAAAACAAGTGAGCTCATTAATATATTTTATCTTTTCTTCCATTTGAAATTACAAAGCCAAGACAGAATAAATACGAGAGCCAAGAGCGAAGAAAGAAAGTTTAATTCCTGAGTGAGTAAATGAGCATCAAAGCTACATAATTAAAACACAGGACAAATGTTGAAATATGACCATAAGGAGAACTTTTAGTTTTAGGTTATAGGTGTATACATCCACCATTAGAGGGTAGTGAAGCATAAAAATCCAAATTCATAAACATAACAATCATGTATTCCTTTGGGAAAATTGGATGGTCATGCCTTGACCTTTGGGATCCCTGAAGGGTGATACATCCTAAGAAGAAGGATTTAAGGACTGATCTATTATAAATGATACTAGAGGAAGAGGAATCACTTGGGGGAGAATCAATATTCATTAGAGAAGAAACACTAAAAAAACAAGCACATCATGTAGAAAGAGAAGAAGCTAGTATGGTGTGTTAGGCAAAGAAGACACAATCATCTCCACCCTCATCATTGATTATTAAAAAGATGTAATACCTAGAGATGGTTCTACACATGGAAAAATAGGTCTCAAAGGTACCTACTTCCATAATTTTTTATTACAACCATCATCAACATAGGAATGAGGTTGAATTATAGAATGACTATCAGGTTGAATGCCAGAACACCAAGAACCAATTGGTGTATGACCTCAAAATATTAAAAGCCTTAGATGTTTTAGGGTTATTCCAACTATTTAATTTACCTTAATTTTGAAAACCCATGGAGACAATCAATTTCTTACTCTCAAGTGTTCATGAGAACTACCTCTACTTCATCAGATACATTATGTAGATCACACCCGATAAGATAAGTAAGGTGTCAGGGCTGAAATGTTCTAGATTGGATGTATAATATGACTTGGGGGACTTTGATGAGATAGGAAAAATAGATAAAATTATGATGTACAAAACTAGGTCCATGAAATGCACATGAAGAACCTATAGGATCCTACTCTATGAGTTGTGCACATTATAATGACCAAGATTGGTGGCACTGCTTGGTGGAAAGATGTTGATATGGCCCACCTCTACATCACCCATAAATTTATAAAAGGATTTAAGTATAATTTTTGATTTATCCATAAAATCATTGAGGATGTGGAGAATACCCATTGGATACTGGGTCATAGGTTTCCATGGGGAGTATTTTGTCTATTGATGGTGTTTGATGAGATCAGTGTACTTGATTACACCATGTGAGCATTGGAGTGGGAATACCCACCTAATAAAAAGTCCCCTATTGAGTTCTATAAGTAATTCATATGCCCAAGGCATATCACCCCCTCCTATAAAATAAAAATGAAGTCTTGGTTTTATGGTATGAAAGAGGCATTCGAGAGTGAATGGTGCATTCCAAAAGACTTGCCCACCCTAGTTGGTGAGCAAGCTCAGTTCATTGTAAGGTAGCACTTCTCATTGGCATGCATTAATATGGTCCCTTTTGGATAGCTCTCCACATGGATGAATCTATTGTATGCCTTTTTATCATGGTACTTAATTTATTTGGTAAACCACATTTATGATACATAGACTATTGCCTTTGAGGTAGATAAAATTGAATTGGAGATTCACACCCTCCAAAAAATGTACATGTATCTAGGTAAGAAGGTATATAGGGAGAATAAGGAGATTGACCAAATATACATCAAAGTCAAGCCAATAATGATGGGTGAATATTACATAATCTATTTTACATGTCGTGTCCCAAGCATAAGAGTTCAAAGGGTGTAGAGCATACATGGGAAAATCTCCCACTAGCACCTCCTCTGATGAAGAATAAATGAGTTAGGCATGATTCTAGCACAAGTTTATAGTAGGTTCCTTAAAAATGGTAAAGGACTACCCAAGGACTGTAACCCATCCCTTCACCTCCCTGACCTTCACCTCCTTGACCTTCTCCTCCCTGACTTTCTCCTCCTCAACCTTCTCCACCCAAAGTTCCACCTCCATGAGTCCCTCCACCTCCACCTTCTCCCCCACAAATTCTTCCACTCCCACCTTCAACTCCTAAGACTTCATAGGCATCTACACCATTAAGTAATGTACCTTAGTAAACCCCATAAAAATAAGAGGAGCATGAAGAACCTATAGTCTAGAAGGAAGAGTTAGATACTGATTTTGAAAAGACACCCTCCTCGATGCAAGAGGAGGATGCCACCTTCGAAGACTTGCCATTTGATATTAGGGGTCCATATGGCAAAGAGGGGATGGTGATGATAAATAGATGAGTGGAATGGCTATTGTTATCACTTATTTATCTATCAATGTAGAGGTCGAAATATTAGATTGTAACCCAAACAAAGGGAAAGAACCTACCAATTTTGAAGAAGAAATTATCATTGATGCACCTACCAATTTATATGTACAATATAAAATGGGAATCCCTTATAGGATGCTACACTTATGGTTACACTTCCTTCCCTAAGATACAACCCTAGACACAAGGCAACAAATTTTATTCTTATTGGACATGTATAATGAGGAATGCCATTTTGAGCTCCTTCAAGATAGTCTCCTTCTAGGTCCTAATGCTCCAATGCTACCAAAACTAATATGGGTTGATCCCCAAAAGGTCATTCCTTTGCAAGCCAGTGAGACATTATCAAAGATGGATTTTGAATTCATGCACCATAATATATTGTCAAACTCTAATGCATATGATGTATAGAAGAAACATTCCCAGGTGGTGGGTATGTATGAGAAGGAAGTTGTCTCCAAGAAGGTGCTCATGAAATAAGTGGTTGTTTTAAAAAAACAAATAAAGGAGGCCATGAAGGCCAAAGTCAAGACATTAAATTTGTGCAAGATAATTTTGGGCCAAGATCCATCTTTAATAAATGACATTCCTTAGATGGGGATGCCATAAATAAACTAGAGACATTAGTGAATCTCCTTTTGAAGTGATGCAAAGATTAAACCCTACTGAGGAATGAAAGATTGACATTATTGGAATAATTTATTGAGGTAGTGGAAGTGTTCAAGCATGACCTAGAAAGAGTTAGGGAAGTCATCCCTATCTTGGATTAGATTTTTAAAAGGCTAACATGACTAAATAAAGTATTTGAGGCTCAACTATATGCAAAATAAACCTAGATGCAATAATTGGTTGATTCTTCCCTCTTAATAATGGATCACACTAAGTGCACAAAAGCATTGAAAGATGTAGAAATAATGGAAGAAAAAATAAATTCACATCACCAACAATTGAATGCCAATTTTGTAGCCCTTTGAGGATAGGTTGTTGACAAATTCTTGACATTAGAAGAAGTCTAGGAGGATGCCAGCTTATCCTTGGATGAATTGGTCAAAAAACCAATGAAATTTGTGAACAACTTGAGGAGATGAAGAATTCTAAAGTGGCCATTGAAGGAATAAATACAAAGCTAATCGACACATTGTAATATTGGGACAATGTCAAGAAGGAGATTGAATAAATGGGTCTTGAATTTTTGATAGAGGTTATCATCGAGACTTAGCTCAGGATGAACTAAGAGTGTAGTTTGGGTTGATGTTTGACCCAAAATTTTGTCTATGTTTTGATATTTTGGCATGAAACTGACATGGTGCAGAAGGAGCATAGTGCAAAAGACTATATAATGAAATTAGACTAGTGTAGAAGCACCGTGGTAAGTAACGAGCAAGGCACAAAAGGATAAGGGTGTGAAGGCACTAATGCAATAAGACCCAATCAAAGAAGATAATTAACCATGAGGAACCTAAGAGCATAGGAGTCAAAATAATAGTGCAAGACTTGGGGAGTGCCTGGGAAGTGGGAGATGATTAAGGAGTGATTCTCAAGGGGAATATAGACCTTATCCATTGGGAGTTTTACATTGGCCCATAAAGGGATTAACACATGATAGTAAGGATCTAGCATAGAGTGACTATATAGGGGGCATAGAGGCCTAGGTCCTTAGGAGACACTAATTAATAGACCTCCATAATTCTCAATACATGGAGCGTTTATGGGCCATTTACTCATGTCATTTATGATTCTAACTACTTGGTCAGGGATAGACAAGTATAAATACCCCTACATGAAATCATTGTAAGGTGACACATTTTTATTATATCACTTACTAAAGTATAATATAAGGGTTATAGATATTATAATCATCTTCATATTCCTATTTTAATTAACTAATAGATATGCATGTGATAGGTTTGTGTTGAGTACTTGTAGATGTAACTTAATATGAGATTTATGTAAATCTTACTTTTACTAAGTAATAATATATGAACTTCATGATACTTCTTTGCATGATTATGATTTTTGATTATAATGATACTAGGATCAAAGTAATGTACCTCTTATTTTATGTAACTTCCAATCAAATATAAGTTTTAACCCATAAGGATATGACTGATATGTTACTGCACAATATAACCCATGGGAATCAATCTCAAACTACATGCTTTGGGTGAGTGTGTGAGACCACAATATTATATGAAGGGCCAATGCGCTAGCTCATTGGGGCTACACTTTAGCGCTAATAACATTATTAAGAATAAAAACCCAACAATATATATGTATGTATGTATATTTACATGTTATACCTCTACACATATTATTTTTGGAAGAAAATTTGTAGAGGTATAATATATAAATATATGTACACACACACACATATATATGGAAATATATATATATATATATGCATACATTCATTATTATTTTGTTTTGAAAAAATAAAAGAAAAAAAAGTATATGCATATATTAGATATATATTCGTTGTTTTAAAAAAACAAAAATAATAATAATAATATATGTTTTTATTTGTAGGGGGGAGGGGGGATGAATCATCCTAGCCCCATCCCATAATAGGGAGGGCAAGGGGCAGGCCATTCAACCCACCCCTATCCAATACTGACCAGACTGACGACCATGGTTGTAGCTAGGCCAAGGGCCAACTGTCAGCCATGGGTCACCAACTAAATAAACTTATATATATATATATATATATATATATATATATATATATATATATATATATATACATACATACATATACACACACACACATAATGTATATATATTAAAAAAAGATTAGTTTAAAAAAAAGGAAAGAAATATATATATATATATAAATTAAATATTAGTTTTAAAAATAATATATATATATATGTTATTTTAAAAACTAATATTTAATATATATATATATATATATATATATATTTATAATTTGTTTAATAAAAAAATAAAAAATAATATTTATATTTATTTTATATGTCAAGTTTTGAATATTTGGTTTTTCAAATATAAACATAAGTATAATATATACATTTATAATTCCAAAAATTTGAAGTGAGGATTTTATTGCCTCAGTTATGAGTTTGAGGTTTGGGAAATGATATTAAAACTTGTTCACTCTTTTTATCATTCTTTTAATCCCCTGATCCTATTGAAGTTCATTGGAAGAAATTGATTTTACATAAGTTTATGTTTTGGTGATTAAATCAAGTTTATGACTAAAATTTAGAGATTGTAAATGTTTTTTTTTTAAATTTTGAAAACTTATCGAGATGACGATACAAAAATTATAATGAAATATTGTTATTTTTTTTTTGATTTGATAAAATTATTATGAGTTTAATATTATTATAATTATCATGGTGAAATTATTACTCAATTAGAGGATGTTTGAGTTGCTTATAATTACCAAATTCACTACCTTATTTTATAGTTATGAGAAAAACTTACCTTTTCCTTATAGTGTTTTCATCTATTTATATTACCATAGCAAGTAGATAGTTTACTTGTAATCTTTAGCTACCTTGTCTGTTACTCTGAAAAAGGAAAGATAAAATTGTGATGGTGTTTTCACTTGCTTAGCTATAAGCTGACCCTTGTTGTGTCTTCATGATTTTAGTATAGGATGTAGGAGAAAGCTATTCAAATATAGTACCTTGTCTTTGTTTTTTTATAGATTGTGATGTATAGTGTGAAATTGTAGCAACTACATATCTGTCTATTTATTATTAATGGAGGATTCTGAATTACATAATATTGGGATGTATCTACTTGTTTTTATTTTTTTTGAATGGTTAAGGTCTATAAGCCACTTTTTATTAGAGATTTGTGGCACTATTAGAATGTAACCTATTTTTCATAAGAAATGATAAAATTGCTTAGTAAAATTTTGTTGTTAAATGAGATGAATTACTTGGAAAAGGAAATAATATTGTCTTGTTTAAATTATGGGAGTATTAAAATAATTATTAACAATGGTTAAGAAGTATACATTTAGCTGTATTACTAATTTAAATTTTAAAAGTGTTGCTAAGTTAGTAAAAACTACTTTGTTTCGATGAGTGAAATGTATCCATCTTAATAGAGTGAATCAAGAATTTTGGTCAATAAGATTACAATCATGTTTAGTAAACTCATGAAATTAAATGATTTGATGATTAAATTTTGAGACAAAATTGTTCTAGTTTTTTACCATTGATTATTTGACTATGGGAAATGATGGTACACTTGAGAATAGCCTTTAAGTATTATGATTTTTCAAATTTTGGATTGGAGTCTATCTCCATCTTTAATTCTCTAAATTAGTTGTTAAGAGTGTAACATGTATTATAATCATACTTTGTAATAAAATTTAGGAGGAATTCAAATTATGTCTTTTGAGTTATCTTTATTACCAAGGATGAACCTAATGTGTGACAACCCATGTGTTAGATTAAATTAAACACCATTTTGATTATTTTAATGATGAGAAAAC
>JARHVA010001118.1:1662500-1667500 GCA_037957365.1 Torreya grandis | reverse complement strand
CAGAGTGCAATAAAAAACTTTAAACATGCCATTATGATGATGGAGAAACCAAAAAACAAATAGTTACAATACTAAGAATGAAAGCAAAATAGGAAACTAGAATAAAATTAGGAGGAAAGTTCCTCCTAAGGGTCTTCAACATCTGTAGTGTCCTTTGCTAGAATGATTTATTTTTCTTTTGAAACTTATGATTGAGTGTGCTTCCCTGGGCTTTCATTCACTTCACATGGGAAGATCATTCTAGGGTGATTTTTTCCTTTAGCTTGCATGGGGGACTACTTAAGGGGGACCCTTGAGAAGAGATTTTAGAACCTTGGGTGATGGAAAGGTAAGGGAATGAGTGGGTTGGGTAGAAAGGGCAAAGGCTTTAATTTTGGTTTTAGTGTATCTATGAAGTGAATTTCAATCCTAAATGAGTTTGGCTAGACCCAACCCTGCCTGTTTAACCTTTGAGTTATAATTTTCTAGTTGTATTTTGTTCTTTTTTAGCTCATCCAACACAATGGCTTTCCCTTTCTAGTCTAACTTTTTAGGGGTACCCAGTTCTAGATAAATAGGTTTTTGTTTGGGGATAAATAGATTAATGGGGATATCATCAAGGGGGAATTTGATAAACTATCTTTGGGGGTGTAATCAGAGCCCTAGTGGGATCCCTCAGTGGTATCCTCCACAAGGGAGTTATAGGAGTCTTCCCCAGAGGTGGAACCCCTAGGGAGGATGTCCTAGCCATAAAAGGCTTGGCCATGTTTAAATAGAAGGAGAATAAAGACTTGGTGAAGGATGGGATTGGTGTCTTTCACTTGGTATAGTATGATGATACTCTCAAGGGATTTTAGTAGAAAGTAAGGAAGATTGATTTTGCATCTAACGAAGTGATTAAGTAGCAAAAAATGGTGGGAAACTATAAGTCTATATTTACCTTTGAGCATCATGTACTACATGATTTGAAGGAAAATATTAGGCTAGTAGTGTGGAGAAATCCCATGGAAAACTTGTTAGGTTGTGGAGCTAAAAGTTTCACTATTATGCAAATGTGGAGGTTGTTGAGTGTTACAGTAACTGACATCGGTCAGGCCAACCAACGTCAGTCATATTCAGTGTACAGAGCAACTGGCATCGGTTATGGGTCAGCCGGCATTGGTCAGATAGGAACTGACGTCGGTCACCTGTGTGTTTCCAAAACTGGTCTAATTTTAGACAAATAGTCAGCTTGCATGTAAAGACTAATTTTAGTCTTGAGTCTGCATTTCTAATTATTGTAATTGGGAAGTCTAATTATTGTTTGTTTTGGGATCAATTTAAGAGACCCATGGGGCTGTATTGTAATTAAGGAAGGACAGTTTAAGGACAAAAAGGATTAGATCCTTCACTTGAAGGCAAGAACAATAATTGGGTTGGTTGTCTCAAGGGGTGTAAGATCAGTTGATCTACAGGTAGCAAGATTAGGGAGATCTACATGCTAAGTAAGATCAGTTGGTCTGTAGGGTGTGCATAATCAAGAAGGTCTACTTGGTGAGCAAGGTTAGTTGGATCTACTGTAAGGTAGGCAAAGAAACCATTGAGTTGATTGTCACTGGTACGAACTGGAAGTAGGCAACAACAACCATTGGGTTGATTGTCACTGACTGGTGGAGGGAACAACTCTATGTTTGAGTTGATTTTAATTGATTGAGAGAGAGAGAACTCTTGAGGGAGAATTATTGTATGCCTAAGAGGTGTGGGAAGAGTGTGATTTCTTCATTGTATTTCCTTCTAGAAGAGTGTTAATACAGATTGTCTCGTATCTCATATTTTGTGTTGTCTCTGAATTCTAGTTACATATTACTTCTGGTTTAATTCTGTGTTTAGTTGCTTATACAAAGGTAATCAAGTGTACTCTTAAGGAGGAGGATCCTAACAGTTGGTATCAGAGTAGGTTCATCAGAGATTGGTTCAGAGCTTGGTTCACTAACACCTTGGTTTTAAAGTGTGTTAAGTGTTTGTTGATTATAGGTCACTCACAGGGGTTTCTGTTTGAGTGGGAGTAAAGCAATGGCAGAAGAAAGTATGCTAAGAATGGAGAAATTCAATGGCAAGAATTATCAATTATGGAATTGTGAAAAGAAAGGGCATGTAAAGAAAGATTGTTGGTTGGTAGAAGATCAGTATGAAGGAAATAAAGAAGCAAATGATGTAGGTATTGTTACACAGGATGCTCTTATATGTTCCTTGGATAAAGTAGAATCTTGGGTTTTAGATTTTGGTGCCTCTTTCCATGTAACCCCAAATAGAGTATTTTTCCATGAGTATGTCCATGAAGACTTTGGAAAGATTTATTTAGGGGTTGGTGAGCCTTGTCAAATTGTTGGCAAAGGGGAAGTGTGGCTGAAATTGTAGACAGGCAACACATGGGTGTTGAAGGATGTCATGCATGTTCCCATCCTGAAGAGGAGTCTAATTTCTGCAGGAAAGTTGGGTGATGAGGGTTGCATAATAACTCTCATGATGGAATCTTGGAAAGTTTCCAAGGGTCCACTTGTATTAGCAAGAGGTAAGAAAGTAGGTACACTTTATCTATCTACTTGTATTACTGATTCTCCTTCTTTTTATCTACTTCAGATGTAGATGCAAAGATGTGGCTCTGTAGGCTTGGTCACATGAGTGAGAAGGGAATGGATGTTCTTAAGTCAAATGGTAAGCTTTTAGATTTGAAAAGCATAGATCAAGATTTTTGTAAGCAACAAAAGAAAGTGAGGTTTCTTGAAACTGGGTCAACAAATAAGAAGGTGGCTTCTATTGGAGGATCACAGTATTGCATAAAGAGGAAATATGATGTCTTTAACAAAGTTAAGAACTAGAAATCATTGGTTTGCAAGGAGAAGATGATGGACAGAGATCAGCTCAAGAGGCTGAATAATTTTGAGTAGGGAAATGTTGATTTGGATAATGTTATGATCTAAAATGAGCTCACAGGTAAAAATCATCACTCACAGGAAAACACAGTTATCGACGTCAGTTAAGTGAGAATCGATGTCGATCAGGCAAGAATTGACATCGATCATGTGCAGACTAAAGTCATTGATGTCAAGCAGGTGGACACCGATGTTGGTCAGGAAACTGACATTGGTGATTAGGTGGAAATGACATCAGTTGGGTGCAAATCGAGGTCAACCAGAGGTGATCGAGATCGGTCACTATTAAGATGAATTTTGGGTGGATAACAAGCTATCAAGGAGTTATCTACATGGATGGATATCCAAGAACTAGGTGCCACTTATTGATGATAGCGTTGAAATCTTCCCCTGCGTAAAAGGATTCTTTATTGTTGTATTCCAAAGCCCTGAGGACAGGAGGGTAATATTGAGTAACAGTGATTTTCTTTGGCAGGGCAAATATCCTCTCATGGCCAAGAGGTGGCATAAGGATTTTAATCCGCTAACGGAATCCTTTAATAAGGTTTCGATATGGGTTCGGTTACCAAATCTACCAATTCATCTTTGGCATGAACCGGTCTTTGAAACTATTGGGAATGCATTAGGAGACTATTTGTTTGTGGATAAAAATACTCTGCTAGGTTACCATTCGACCTGTGCTCGATTTATGGTTGAAATGGAAGTTTCAAAAGGTCTACCAGAGGCGATTTGCCTGGATTCCCCAAAGGGAACTTGGACACAAGTGTTGGACTTTGAGGGTGTACCTTTTCAGTGCAGAAGATGTCACCAGACGGGTCATTTGGCTACTTGTTATTTGACAAGGACTACAAAGTCCAGAAGACCACATTCTTGGTGGACCAATGCTTCCTCAGAACACTATATAGCTAATCAACCTACGGAAGACCTAGTTGTTTCTGAAAATGAAGAAAACATTCACTCCGAGCCGATGAATGAGGAGGAGCCACAGGTAAAAGACTCCTTAGATGGTCCTGTGGTGACTATGATTAATGATCTTTCAAAGCCAGTGGTTGTGGAGGCTTTGGCTTCTCCCCCTATTTTGGAGGATCAACCTAGGTGCCAGATTTTGGTTGGTGTACATAAGGATATTGATGAGTCATCTGTATCCATTGGGCTTAATGAACCACCGGTACCTGAGGCATGGATGACAGAGGCAGCTAAGGTAGAGGATGGATGGACCACTGTGAAGAGGAAGAAGTCTAAGCCTTTGTCCCCCCTCTAGATATGAACCTTCATTCGTGTAAAAGGTAATTTATTATTTTTTGAAGGTTGAAGGATGTTGTTCCTAGTTTTTGACGGTGCGATCTGTGTTGTGTCAGTGGAAACTTCAGGTCTTTCCTGCTGTTTTCAGGTTTTTGTTTTACCTGGTTTGGTTTGTACCTTTTTTGGTGTTTTGAACTTCTCTGGGCTTTAAGGTTATCTTTCTGTTTGTTGTAAAGGGTTTCGGGGTCCCTTCAAAACCTGCTTTTACCTCTAATCTAAAACAAGCTATCAAGGAGTTTCAAATGCCCATGAGGAGGTCTGAAAGGGTAATTAAGCCTCAAATTCATTATTCCCCTTCTTTATACTACTTTTTGCTCACTGATGGTGGAAAACTAGGAAGTTTTGAAGAGGCAATACAGGTAAAATCCAGGAAACAGTGGGAGCATGGCATGAATGAGGAAATTGATTCCTTGGAAAAGAACCAAATGTGGGATTTGGTAGAGTTGCCAGCTGGAAAGAAAGCACTGAAAGATGAATGGATTCATAGGTTAAAGAAAGGAGAGAATGGACAGGTGAGATAGAAGGCTAGGTTATATGGTCTTGAGCAAGCTTTGACAGTGGTATTTGAGGTTTGGCAGGTTTATGACAAAGCATGGCTTTAGTCAATGTCAATGTGACCATTGTGTTTATTTTATCAGGTTGGATAATATTAGATACATTATCCTATTATTGTATGTATTGTATATGCTTGTTGCAGGGTCACACATGTAGGGAATTGTTGAGCTAAAGGTAAAATTAGCTCAGACATTTGCCAGGAAGGATTTAGGAGCAGTAAAGAAAATCCTTGGCATGAGTATTTCTAGAGAC
>JARHVA010001118.1:745000-1012500 GCA_037957365.1 Torreya grandis | reverse complement strand
ATTTCATATTCAATGGATTGAAAGTGACTTTTGTTGAAATTTTGGGTTTCTTTTATCATCTTCTCAATACTATCATTAGCTTTGAATACACCTGCATAGGAAACAAACATATCAAATAAAACAATTTTTACTTGTTTTTTGGACTTTGAATTCCACCTATTTCCTCTGCAAATATTTTATTTCCATTTAGTGCATCAATATGCACTCCCTACTATTATTTTTCGTTCTTCCTGCTTTTATCTTCCTAGATGGCCACCAACTCTTTTCCATCATCTAATTTTAAATCTCCTTTGTTGTCTTTCAAGACAACTTCCCTTCCTTTCTCTTTCTCCCATTCTTCTAAAAATTTTATGATCACATTGCCTTCCATGGCAATTTTCCTCAACAACTTCACTTTTTCAACAAACCCTTCAAAAAATCTCATACTTTTTATGGAAGATACACTGTTAAACAAATTTGAAAATAACCTTCTAAGATTTTTTTATGTCAAAATTACTAATTTCAAAGACAAATTATATTTTTCATCAACTATATCAGCTACCTTGGGTTGATCAACCAAAATTTCATTTACTTCATTCACTTGATGTTGCTGTAAAAACTCCTTTTCACTTGTAATCAACACCTTAGTAGCATGTTCAACAATTTCAATTCCATCTTTTAATGGTAGTAGTGTATGTGTATATCCTTCCTTTTAAAAGGTTTATGTATTTATTTTTCCATCATGAATAGCCTTCATGTCATATTTCCATGGCCTTCCTAACAAAATATGATATATATCTATTGGCATAACATCACACATTACTGCATCTTTATAATTTCCTACTTGAAATTCTACCTCACACTATTCAGTCACTAAAATCTAATTATATTTTTATATCCATGAAAATTTTTAAGGATTATGATGCCTTACCTTTTAAAAGGTTGATTTATTTACCATTTTTGTAGACACAAGGTTGTTAGTGCTTCCACTATCAATAATTACCTTACAAACTTTACCTTGTGTTTTGCAGGTTATCTTAAATAATGCCTTCCTCTGAAGAGGTTCTTCTATATCTTCCTCATTTGGATTAATTATAATCCTTTTCATAAGTAAGTATTCTCCAATTTCAGGAGCATCTTCATAAATTTTAGATGTAGTATCCTCTTCTTTATCAACTTGCACCACATGAACACTCCCTTCACTGGATGATGGATGATTAGGATACTCATATGATCTATATCCATATTCTCCACATTTAAAAAATCTACCAATAAAACCAATACTTATACCTCTATCAAAATGTCTCTTACCTCTAAAACTTGACCACCTCTTGAAACTGGTTCTTGTGTTTGCATACTTCCTTCCTCATTATGCATTTGTAAATGTTTTCTTCAACTTGACTATTCACTAGATTGTCCTTTTCCCCTTGCATACTAGATATGATTTCTTAACACTTTCTCTTCAACCTTCAGAGAAAGTTGATAGGCCTCCTCCACTGATCTAGGTGTTAAGAGAGTAATCTCATCTTGTATGTTGTATATCAATCCATTGAGATACCTGGACACCTTTTATGCATCCTCTTTAATATGCACCGCTCTGATTGTTAGCTTATAAAAATCTTTAGTGTAATCCTTTACTAATTTTTATTTTTTCTTTAAACTTTGCAATTTTATAAACAACTCAACCTGATAATCCTTTGGAATGAATTTACCTTTGAATTTTACCACCATTCTATCCTAGCTTTTGATTCTAGGCTTGCCCTTTCTTCTTATTTCCTCTTGTACTCCATCCCACTAGAGGGATGCATGAGTCTTTAGTCTGGTCATATAAAACTTAACCTTCTTTTCATTAGTAACATTTTCATAATCAAAATATTTATCTAATACACATAACCAATCAATGAGATCTTTAGGATTGAGGTTGCCTTCATACATTAGAACCTCTATTTTGGGCTTACTACAAGCTCTCATGATTGCTTTAACCCACCTTTATTTTGGAGTCTCTTCGTCCATCACCGAATCTTCTTCCTCCTCTTCTTTGTCACTAAAATTTCCCATGTCAGCTCCTCTTTTCTAGGCTAATTCTAAATTTTTCAATCTGGTCCTCAAGTTCCTTACCTCTTCTAGTAATGCAACTTAACCAACTTGACCTGGTTGCCTCCTTCCTCTACCCCATGTTCTCATTGCCATTTTTGTTTTTCTTTATTTTTTCTCTCAATTTGCCTCAAATCTTTCGATTGTGTATAATATGTAATGCTATGATACCATAATTGGTGCAATGGATTTAAATAATTATTAAATCGAACACCAAAATGAATTTAGATTGACTTAATTGATTTAAGCAATCAATAAATTAAACTATGGTGCAAGAAGATTTTTCCGTTAGTTCACCATGGATGTATATTCATATACCAATATTGAATTGAAATCACTTTTATTTCCATTAATACTCAATGAATTAAAACAAAACTACAATCAAAATCCATTTTTTTATAAGATCGATCCCAATATACACTTTATCATAGCTATATAATATATATATTCATTCAAAACATTCCACCTATATGCATTAATCTAAATAGCAGGAATAAATAAGGCATTCTATATTTCACTTGAATAAACTATATGGGAATTAACCATTTCATGCATATATTTTTAGTTTCAAGATTCTAATCAAATGATTAGCATGGATCAATCTAGTCTTGAATCTATTTATAATCACTTAAGATGTTCTTGATTGTAGAAAGTAAACCATTTCAGATTGCATGCAAATATTCTTGAACCATAGGAAAAACAAATTGCTCTATTTATATATAGAAAATCTTGGACATTGAAATCAAACAAGCATTCTATCCCTTTTTTATGATTCTAACTAGTAACAAGTGTCTAATGCATTATATATATATATATATATATATATATATATATATATATATATATATATATTTCCCTCTTATATTCGTTGATCTTCAGATAAACCCAAACACCTTTCTTGATTTATTTATTAATAAACTTCTTTGCTGATTTCTATTATTCAATAGGAAGATCAAGTTACCTAAATTATGGTGCAACTTGCATGTAAATGGAATAAACAATACTCAAACTATAGTAAACAAATAAAACTTCTATTCCATGTAATTTAACAATACTCCATACTCCACTAGTAAATTAGTTAATTCATAAATATATCAAAGAGATAAGTTTCCTCAAATGAGTTCTCTAAAAAGATACAATAAATAGATAATTTATTACATAAATAAAGTGGGGCACTAAAAACAAATGTTCAATAATTAAAATAAATCTTCATGTGGCATCACCTTTTGTCCTTTCCAATTGGTTTTGATTCGTTGAAAATTTGAGACATTTCCTATCCTTCATAATCAAACTTGGAACTCATACAATTGTACTTCCACAATATATATTTTTATTTATCAAAAAAATATCTCAAACACACTAAATTTTTTAATCATGATAAGTCATGCAAAATAAAATATTTTTCTTTAATACTCGTTACTTACCCTTTTTTTGCCTAGAATAATAAATTATCTGGTTATTATAACAACTTTTATTTTTAGATCGAAGCAACTAGTGAAGATAAGAATTGACATAACACTTCAATGCCTCAAGAAATCACTCCTAATTAATATTTTCAAATTAAATTTTTACTTCAATGAATAATCTAAATTTTAATTTTACTAACAGTTTAAATATTTAAAATTCAAATTTTAAGAGTTTAGCAGAAAAAGCTTTCCATTGGTTTGATGCACCTGCATCACAAGGGCTTCTCTTTGCCACTTTTTCTCTTACATTTTAAGGTTTCAAAACCTGTCTACCTCTCACTCTTTCTCAAATACCTATAAATTTTCAATCATTGTAACATTTTCACAATCTGATTAGTTTTCAAACAAATCCAAAACTTTAAGCTTTTTCTAGAGAGCTTCTAGCTCTAATACCAAAAATGATTCCAATCTTACAAATTTCTTGTGCCTAATTCAAGATACACACTTGCTGACTTATCTATATTTTTCATTCAAGAATAATTTAAACCATTTTTGTCAATAGATAATTTTTCCTTTGTTTATTTATCACCAAATTAAAGGAAAATAGGCCACTTCTAGATATTATTAATGATTGTAACAAATAAAAACATCCTCCTATACTGGTCCATAAGAGCAATGAATTTATTTATGATTCATTGGGCTCTTTTAGTAATTTATCCTCTATTAGAATTATTAAGTCTATAATATTTTATTAAATATTTACCTAGTCACTGTTATTTTCAATCCTTCAATGAACCTTGATCAATCTTGAATAAAAACCAAAATCAATTATCCATTTCCTCAATACACAACCTTAATTTTAAGTGAATAAATCATATTCAATCTGTATACAGATTATCCAAATAGTTAGAAGACTTTTTCAATCACCCTCATACATCATTATACATGGCCTTACTAATGACCTCTATATTTATCTTGACAATAAATCAGAACATATAGTCTTCTTAACCCTATCAATAGGTTTGTTTTACTTTTATCAATAAGATTGACTCAAAAATAAAACCAATTTATGGCTTACATTTATAATCAATGCAGAAATTACCACACTTCGAATACAAAAAATCACTTTTACTATCAACTTATAAATGAAACATCCCCCTCTAACATGGATTCCATCAAATATATTTCTCCATCCATTAACATAATAAGATTATTGCTTTATTTTACAAATCTGATGGATTTATTTTGAGTAAACATGGCTTGGTCTATTCAAAAGAACTTACACATTTACCAATTCTAGAATATATTTCATATCATAAATAATTTGGGTTTTATTTCAAACAAATCATGAAATTTGATAGCATACTAATTATATAATATATTTCCACTCAAAAAACTAATACATGAAGGCTCCAATTGTTTATAGACCCATATAATAAGTGATGTTAATTGCATAATATATGGGTGCATTGGCTCATTTGAATACACTCAAAGTAGACTTTGGAAGAATTCATTAAAGATAAATATCCAAATAATATCTATTTATGCATTGAGAATAAAAAATTAAGTTTGGGTGGTCATTGCATGATGTATTAAACTATTGATCTATTCATCAACAAACTCTTGGTTGTGTTAATCAAACAAAAGTCTAATATTCAATCTCTGATTATTAATTATATCCTTCATAATGAATGTTTTCACAAATATACTTAATTATCTCTTTAAATCATATTCCAAATCTTCTAAATAGAATACACTTTTATTCTTTCTCATTTGGTGACTCTCTTAATCCAAGAGCTAATTTAAATACAAAACTGTGTATTATATTTTTGTATGTTAGACTGCGTATTAATACTAAAATAACTAATTTTATTCACTCTTTCTCAAAACCTTAAATACACCTAATATAATATTTAATGTAGAATGGATTATATTAATATATCTTACCTTTTAGACATATCAATATCACATTCAATTTCTCCATGCAATAAAAAATGTGTAACAATTTGTTATCCTTCATTATATCTGAGAATTCCTTCAATGTATAACATCCTTCCTTTTATTTATTATTCTTAAATTTTTATATAAAATCCTACTATAAATACAAATGTACATGCCTAAAGGCTTTATTCCTTATTTTATCCTATTCATTCCTCCTATCTACTTTTATTACACGTATGAATGACACTTATATGCTTGAATTCCTCCTCCTTGTCTAATGCCTAAACATAGGTTTTAGAATAATAGTAAGACCTAAGTCTTCTCAACCAACTATCCCAATATGGAATTTGTTAATTTTAGACCTTCTCCAATGTATTAATAATCATTATAGATGATGATGAAGTGCTTTCACACTTACATGAGGATAAAATAACTTTTATAATTGGTCTCTAGGATTGTTACAAAGGGTCCACACCTTTTTACAAATCATCATATTCTTTATAATCCCATACAATTAATTAATCTTTTGGATGGAAAATTCAAATATGTCAACTTAACCTAATTTAACACAAATGAAGCATCCAAATGGTTTCTTATTTACTCTTAATACACCCATATATCATGAACAAATACAAATTATGATTTTTACATTATGAACATGAGTCACATCCTGATGCTCCTGCATCTGAGTGGCCCATACATTATCACTAATGAGAAAATAAACACTTTCCAGCTCTCAAGGATGAATGAATAAGTATTTCATATCACAATTAATTTTATACACCTTAAAACATAATTTTGAGGTCGTTTTCAAACCTCGTACATAGTAGTGTAGTTATTTTTCATTCCTCCAAATGTTGTTTGCACATTATTTGTTGTTCTTTGCTTTTTTATTATGTGTTTTGAGGAATATTCAATTTGTTTAGAGGCTAGACAAACATGTTTTATTCATGATTTTAATTTTATATTTAGTTTTTCCAAGTCTATTATATCCTTTCTTAGTAGGCAAGTAGCCCATGGAGGTCACCAAAATGTTGACTTTTCAAGTCTCCTTGATCACTCATCACCTCACATGCCAAAAACTAGACTTTTAAGCTAATATCAACTAAGTATGAGTCATTAATGACTTCATAGTTATAAATTTAGATGAATATCAGGTATTTTATGAAATAATAATATATTTTTATACCTTTTCATGTTTCATAAGGCCTATTAAGCACATTTGAAATCATGAGGTCATATTAGCCCTTGACAAGGCCCACTTGATGAGTAAAGGCACTAAAAGGTATTTCTCAATGTAAAAAAATATTAAAATGTCTTAAAATAATTCATTGTGTCATTAAAAGGATATGAAACATGAAAAATAGGGAATAAAGGTCATTTAGAAGGTTTGAAACTTCTTTGCAAATCCTAAAGTCTGTACATCTTGCTCAAGGAGTATCTTTAACCTTATTTTTCCTCTTATTTTTGCCTTGTTGTGGACTTATTCATCTTAAAACATGGGAAAATATCAATCAATACCATGACCAAGCCTATTTCACCTCTTTAAGCTCTTATTAAAGGAAAACCCAAGGTAGTCTACATTATTCCTAAGGATTTTCAAGCATGTTTTCAATGTTTACATGATGGTGTAATGATAAAATAGAGTTTAAAAACATGTTTGTAGGTTATCAAGTGGTCTTCAAGGCAATGAAAAAGGTCTAAGAGAAATAAATAGGGTTGAGGAGGTTATAAAATGAAGATATAACATGTTTTCATGAGGTTTCTCATGAGAAACTAGAGTTTTGACAAGCCAAAAAGTAAGGTTGCAAGTCTGTAAATGCCTTGTAGAACCCTATCATGGATCATAATCATGAAATAGAGGATAAGAGGTTTCTCAAAGATAATCCATGATTTTTTAAATGTCTTAAACAAAATAACATGAGGTCTACATCAAAGTTACAAGCCAAAAATTAGGTTGTAAGTTTTTATAAGGAAAGAATAGCCACATTATATCATATTCTTCTTGTGCATGGTGTTTGGAAAGTCATGGAGGAGCCTTGGAAGGTATTGACACGTATTTTGGTGATATATAAACTTTTTAATAAGGTTTAAATCACATGGATCTAAAAATTTCAAAAACTGTAAACCCATGATATTGCATTAGGATAATTTGTAGGTTTGTAACATGAAACTTCAAAAGTTTAAAGTATGTTCCAAGGTTTTAATTAGTTTAAATAGTTATAGAGCATACTCTAAGATCCTCCAAGTTTTTTACTATGTATGTAACTGAGATATGAGACCTAGCATATAGGTCTACAAGCAAAGCTTTTGTAAGGTTCTTGATCAAGAACACGTAGATCCAAAAGATCTCATGAGGATAATGTTAATGCAGTGATTAAAATATTATAAGACCTAATAAATAGGTCTATAGATAAAATATATAATTTCCATGATTTTAAGCATAAGATGAATCTTTTAGAGCTAGTAACAAGTAGTTTTTAGGTTTATGAAAAAAATTGAGTCAAAAACATGAAAGTTACAAGCCTACATAATTCATAAAGGGTTTCCATGATTGATCAAGAGGATAACATAGTCTCAAGGCACACTAATAGGCCTAAATTAGATTTTTAAGGTTTACATGGGGGTATTTATCTTATTTCCTAGGTTTTAAAGATCATACAAGGGAACCTATAGGTCGGTAACATGTTTCCAAGGTCTCCATGACTGTATTAATGCCAAGATAAAAATATTTGAGAAAAATCTAATATCATTTATAAGCCTATAATAAGATATAACAAGTTTACATGATTTTATAAGCACAAAACAAGGTTTTTAGAGCTATAAACTTGATTTTTAAGTTTGTACACAAATGTCCTTAGTCTATGATCAATAATCATGAATGTTGTAGGTCTATAGCTTATTTTAAGGATTTATGATCTCAAAAGGCTTCTTGACTGGTTAAGATAAAGATAAAGGGTTTCATCATCCCAAAACCTAGAAAACACATCTACGACATAGTAACAAAGGTTCTAGAGAATAATTTAGTGACATCGATAGGTTTCCAAGTTAGTCAACTAGTTTACAATAGAATTTTCAATGTTTTCTTGATGGTATAATGTTAATGCACTTGAGCTTCAAAACCATACATGTAAGTCTATATAAGAGCTCTATAAATATTTTTGATGATCAAAGGTGAAGATAGGGATAAGAAAATAGACATTATTGATTCAAGAGCACCTTCATACATTTCTATAGTAATCTTAAAAGGTTTCCTTGATGATATAAGAAATAAGAGGGTTTTAGGACATGAAAATATTCATACAAGCCTATAGGCATATTTCCAATAGTCTTTTAGCAAGATTACAGGTCTAAGAGCAAGATCTTGAGGAAAAAAATAAGAATCTATAGGCTTGATAAGTGAAAAGATAGAGAGTTTCAAGCAGTATGCAATAAGATATAAAAGGTTTCCATGAGATTATGATGATGATTTAAGGTGAAAAAAACATTTTTAGAGCTCCTAAGCCTACTTGTAAGACTTTTCCAAGTTTTTATAATGATTGAAACACTAAAAAAAGGAGATTTATCATGATATAAGTTAATGTAGGTCTACAAGTAGAGTTCATGGTTTTATGAGATCCTTCAATATCACCTACAGGTTTATTTATAAGTTTCATGTTTGATCAAGAAGAGAATGTAGAGTTTCATGATCTCAAAGACCTTAGAAGAGGTCTACAACAAGATTTCAATGATGATTCAAGGTATTATATTGGTTTAAAACATGATAAAGAACACTTGAAGTAGGAAATTAGAGATTAGAAAATTTTCATAATGTTATAATTCTAAGTTCCAAAAGTCTTCATGATCTTATAAGGTGAAAATAGGGTTTTTAGGCTTATATATACCTAGATAGTAGGGGAGGTTCATTTTATCCTAGAACAATCTTGTGAGAACCTTATAAACACTCTAAGTGAAGAATTGAAGCCACAACTGATCAAGAATAGTGAAAAGGTCCTTAAGGCAAGTTTGTAGGCCTATAAGATCAAAGCCATTAAAGTTACAAGTTTGTAAGGTGAGAAAGTAAGGGTTCAAGTAGGTTTTTTGAGCTTTCTCAAGCATCCACAATGCATGAAATAGCTTAGAGAGGTTTCCAAGGGATGGGACAAGATTTCACTCAGACTAATAGATGGTTTAAGCTTCTTTCAAAGGTGAATAAGCATGGAAAAAAACTAGAAACATGATCCTAAAGAAGTGAAATCTCCTCAAGGTGATTGGTATTAATGAAAAAACATGTGCAAGGGCTCTATATGGGTGAGTTAGGTCTATTTTCATGTAGGAGACTTAACAAGGAATCTAAGTAATGGAAAATAAGTTAAATATTATCTACACTCTCTCCATCCATCACATCATTCAAGGGAAGTGGTGAGTTTAAAGCCTTTTTAGGAGTTTTTTAAGCAAGAAGACCAAGTTCATTCTGAGAACATAGCAACATGGAGTGAGCTTGTGACTGAATCCATCATAGACAAAAATTCTCAAGGAGATAATCAAAGTGAAGATAGGGTGGCTTACCCTCCAATACATCAATCATATAAGTGCATCTACATGGAACAATTCTAAAGATTTTAAAGGGCTTAATGTTTTCAACTTCTTGATCTCTCTTCTTACACATGCCTAAATTAATGAAGGTAGTGGGTAAGATATTGATGTTTTCATCTCTTATTCATTGGTACTTTCTATATATGACTAAAAATTAATTTTTAAGGAGACCTCTACTTTGGTGTAAAAAAATATAGTCATTTCAAGATTGTAACATAGGCTTAGCCTTGACATCAATAAAGAATTGAAATTACCTTTTTTCAAATCTTTTACACATTATGTATGACATTATGGGTCTTTTTTTGTGGATTTTTATTTTTTCACTTGTATTATTTTCCAATCTCTATTACCTTTATGCATAATTAAATCACTTTATTTTATAGGTTATATATTGTGTATAATCAATTTTATGTAAAATTAGCTATGGATTCTCGCTATTTGAGCCCTTTCATGTTGAATTGTGACCCCTGCTAATGTTGTCTTAGGCTTCTTACCTTCATGAAAAGTACTTATGTTAGAGATGTATGAGTTGAAAATTGTGTAGATAATTTACCAATTCTTTAATTTTTCTTATATTGATTGAAGTAATTTGAGGAATTCTCTAAGCTTTGGTGCATCACCACATTGTATTTTTAGTTCACTTATTTTTGTTTTTCCATGACAAGAAGTTTAGTATTAGCTATAAATGAATATTTCTAATAGTGTTTTAGTCCTATAAGTTGGTCTTATATTATGTGAACTGAGTTTAGGTAGGATTTGGACTTATCAAAAGGTTCATTCCAAGGATCCAAGGTCTCACAGCTTGGTAATCTTCCCATTATTGCACTGAATCAACTTATTGATCAAGTGGGTGTAAGATTCATGTGCCAATAGTTAGTTTGTATTTATGTTTTCTAGATTATATTTATCTATTCTTTATTTTAATTTATTAATATGTGTCTTATGCTTTAAGTATCATATAACATGAAAACTAATTAGATCCATAGACCAACAGTTGTTTAGTTTCATTTCATAAAATGTGTGTTTCAATTCCTACAATTTCAATTATGCAAGTGTGTTTAATTTTTTGAAAGTGTGTTTAATTTTCTTCAAGAATGTTTACTTTATTGTAAGTGTTTTAAATTTTGAAATTTGAATTCATACAAGTGTGTTGTTAAAAAAATAACTATTACTTGAATGTATTATGTGTTCTATTGCATATAGTCATTGGACACCGACCTTGGTTTGATATGACATTGATTGAACTTAGGTGATTAAATGAAGAGGATTAACAACATTTATAATTTTTGGTGCAGTTGTTATGGATTATTGGTGTTATTAGGAAATTGTCAAAAAAAAAACATTGTGATAGATTCCTAGTCACCTTCAATTACCCTTCCTTTGTTCATAGAAAAAATAAATTTGTTTAATTTAATTTAATTTATAGCAACTATGTGATTTTAATTTTCACCAAGGTGTGTTTTTATTTTCAGAAATTAGATTAGAATTTTTAATTTTTAACAATTAGATTAGAATTTTCAATTTCAATCAATTAGATTAGAATTTTCAATTTCCAGCAATTAGATTAAATATTTTAATTTTCAATAATTAGATTGAAAGTATGTGATTTAAATTTTTGATAACTAGATTAAGGTTTAACTTAATCAATTTTTTTTTACTCATGTGAGAATTTGGAGAAAAAGAGAGCCAATAAAAAAATTTGATAGACATCAATTTCACTTTAAGAATATAATAGTTCTTTTAGGATTCTTTTATAGAATAGTTATTCTACTAAATACAAATAGATTCTAAAGAAGACTTACCCCAAAAACCTTTAAAAAAAATAAATCTATGTATAGGAATCAATGGCTAAAAACATTTTTCAAGGAGATATAAGCATGAATGTTAATGCAAGATGAGTGAGAAATACATATTTAATTTTTATATACCAAGAAAATCTAGCCCTCAAAGATATGATACAAAAGCTACTACAAGGGAAAATGATACATGAAACAAATGTTGTAATAGAGATAAAATAAGAAAGAAAAATCATATCCATTATTCCTACCTAAACAACAAAAGATGACATAAAAAGAATTATAAGCATACATGATATTAAGTATGGGAGAAAAAATGAATACAAAATATTCAAACCCACATCTACATCTACTTGTAACATTCAACCAAAAATAACCCTATATGAAATGAAGGTGGATTAGTAGAAATTGTTGTTTTATCTAATGATACTAAATATTAATTCATAATCCTTAAAATGTTGAATCTGATATTTCACCTCTTGGTGTAATGATGAAATCTAAAATAGTTGATTTTTTTAGCATTTGTTAAGCAAGACAATATAATTGAAAAAAACTTAGAAGGATAAATATTTCAAGAATAAATAACAAAAAAATGTCTAAATGTTGTCTTAGAGATGTTGAGTATTAATATTAGGTTTCTTATACAAACAAAGCTAGCATACATAAAGAATCAATGAATGCAAATGGAAACATGGAAGGGTTATTTACAGTCCAAAGAGAACCATGGATACCAAATCAAATAAATTTAGGTTTGTATTTTTAATTTTCATGTAAATATAAATGTTTCCTATAATTATGTATTTCATACTTAGAATAACATACCTTCACCATCACAACAAAATTATTTACAACAGCCCCTCATTAAATTGCTACAATACCAAGTCCATACATGGCAGCCTCCACACCAACATTAACATTATGTTGGTTATGGGCATCTCAAAAACTAACAAACCCAACATTTTTCCGTAACATTTATCAATTAGTGTTTTTACTACACATAAATATAGTAATACACTAACTTAACTAGTGTATAATAGTGAAATGATAACTTTCCCACCTGTTCCATCCATGATCAAGGACTATAGTAGAACCATATCTAAAATCAATTATAATAATAAAACCATCTAATGCAATTCTAAAATCCATAATAAATATTATATTATTCATAAATAAACTAATCCTTGAGCCATATCCATTCATACTAAATGATATTTCATTGTTTATCGAATTATATTTTTATGCATGCTTGAATCAAACAAATTTGAGAAAACATGTGAAATTATACAACCAAAGTATCAGATGTAAGGTTTCCAAAGCACCCATATTCTTGGAAATTTTTTTAATCATTTGCCAAAATATTATATTTATTTTTTAAAACTAATATCTAATGATATAATGTAGTCTACAAGTATTGTTGATCATATTTTTACACTCTTTAGTTTGCTAAAAATATCTTGGATGTAGCATAGTCTTCCCAACATTTTACTTTGACCAGTAAAATCATAATTTAATGGATATGGAGTAGCTTTTAAGTTAATCTCAAGACCAATGATATAAATGTAAATTTTTATTATGAATATGTTGAACATAAATGTCACTTATCTTTCAAAGAGTTGTTTTACCATGAAAGACAAAAGAACATGAATGGTTTAGTAAGTTCAAAAAATTCAAAATCTAGTTTTTATTGTACACTACATTTGTTTAATAACTCTACTAAATATATTGTTATGATCAATCTATAGACACTATTTCTAAATTTATAGCAACTTGGTCTTGTACACATGGAAAATACAGACCTTGGTTATTCCTCTCAGTTCTAGACCTTTCTCAATGTTGAAAGGCTCACATCCACTATCTCTCTATGCTCATTAGTTATCTATTAGTCTAACCAATGTCATCCTAATGACTTAGGCCTTATATATTTCTTATAATGTTGTATACTTATCTATTTTTTGTCTATACAAGTTTTGGACCTATAATTATTTTCTTATTTTCTAAACACTTACATCCCAGTTAGATGCCTACATTGACACAAGTGTCATGTTCTAACTCAAGTGTCCAATACCCTAAAGTCATCAAAATTTAAAATTATAATGTGTCCCTATTATCATACTAATTTATTTAATGTTGGATAATTCCCTAAAGGATATATATATATATATATATATATATATATATATATATATATATATATATATATTCATTGTTAATCCTTGTTTTTCCCTCACGTAGCAACTTCCTACCTCTCACAAGGTAAAGTATCAAAAGCATTCAATCAAGCATTCAAGTGAGCAAAGATTCCCTATTTATCCTATTTAATTATCATTCATAGTGACATTACATCTAAATATCTAAATTAATTTTGGAGCATGACATGAGTCATATTTTCCAAGTTACAAGTTAGGTCATTATTGTAATTACTTTCCACATATTGCATCCTTGTGCACACACAAGCCAACACATTAGGGGAGAATTACATTAGACTGATGCCATATTCATATTAGTTTTTATGTATGTATCACCCAGTAACATAGGGGTCTTTGGGGTTAGGTTGACACCGTGAGCCCACTAACTCATTTTTTCCAAGGTCACTATAAATATGAAGAGCTAGAGTTTTGATAATTCAATAAGAGTGATAGTTCTTGATTCATATCTAAATGTACCAAATTGAAGGTGATATAAAAGCCATAATATTTTAAGTGGTTGTATTCAAATTCAAAAAGTATTCTATATTAGATACATATGTCTAACTCAGATATAAGTATCGACATAACCATCTTAGGTCAATGCAAGTGTATGAGGTCACATAAGTCAAATTTATAGAATCTAACAATTGATCTAAAATATAGATCCTATCTATTTCTAATATGTTCCACATAAAATCTACATGTTCATTATAATCTAAATAAGTACCATTACTTTTTATTCATTTCAATACCAATCATTGATTACACTTACTATTTTTAGCATATCTAAGTATTTAAATTTATAATATTGATGATCCAATTTTTTAATTAATTAGTTTGTTATATATCTATTTATCACCCTTGTGCTTATTAATTTATATATTCTTAACCCTGAACCCACTCCTAAATCTAAGGTTAAACACAATCACAAGTATATAAACAAGAAAAATCAAATTATCATCTTAGTGATCTTAAAGTTTGTCAAAAAATTGAGAATCTTTAAAAATCACATGAAATATGAATATTTTGTATGATAATGGAGATTTTTATTCATGTTTTTACATATAGGTTGATTTTGATAAAGTGAGCTCATAAAAGAATAAATTCATGGATATAATAAACTTTTCTATTGATTTGAGTGTTGTAAAGGAATTGGAATAACCATTTCTTAATTTTTCATCATGTTATCATTTCTTGAATAACTAATATATATATATATATATATATATATATATATATATATATATATATATATATATATATATAATTAAAACCCTTAGGATTTGTTGATGGTCATGGTTAAAAAAATGACTTATTGGTTGGTCATGTATTGATAAAATAACTTTGATTAGAAAACCAATAAATGGTTGATCATTGAAAAAAAATAAAAAATTTGAAAACCAACAAATAGTTTTTTTCACAAATAGTAATAAATTTTTATCTAATCAACATTGACTTTATTCTCTCTTTCAACATCAAATAACTTCGACATGTCAATATGAAGGCATAAAAAGATAACTAGAAGTATGACTAAGGTATTTATTATGTTATTTTATTTATAAATATAGTTATAAAATTTTTAATTACAAATAGGTACACTCGATGAACTTATTGAAAAGATAAAAAAAGGAAAAAATTAAAATTAAGACACTCTCCCCATGCATGAGGGTTTTCATAAATCTAAGTGTAAGGGAGAAGAAAATGAAAGAGTTAAAAACTAGTAAATATCAGCTCTTTTCAACACTTAATTAATGCATTTCTGATTTCAAAAAGCTATTTTTAATAGATGCATTATTGATTTCAAAAGGTTATTTTCAGCACTTAAAAAATGCATTATTGAATTTAAAAGAATGTTCATTAGGATATTTCAGTTCATCTTATATGGTTTACAATAAGAAATGGGATGAATTAGCCAAATTTTTTTAAAATTGGGGAGCCAGTCTTCCTAATATAAAATATATTTCAAATAAGCAAAAGGTCATGATCACAAAACATAAAAAAGTTGGATGAAAAGAAGGTAAAAATCTCCACTACTCCTCTAACATAGGCTATCATAATAGAACAAGCCTATGAATATATTGAAAGATGAAAAATGTTGCTTCTACATAAAATAAATTGACTATTTTCTACAAGGAACATGGTTATAATAAATGACTGAAAAAATTAAATCTACAAGGAAAATAATAGCATGCATGAGTTTAATTGTGGGAGAGATGATGAGACCATAAAATATCTCATTATATCAATAAATAATACTATTTTTTCTTTCATAAATAATGTTCTAAAGTGGATTTATATGTAGTTTTAAGAACTTATACCTATTTAAAATGATATATGAAATATACATCTATTTTATTCTTTAGGAATTATTGTAATGTACATTGTTATTCTTTTCTAACAAGTTCTTAAGGAATGGATCTCAAATGATGTCTATGTAGGATGAAATTAATCATCAATGTAGATATCAAAGTTTGAAGTGCTAAAATACCAAATCAAAGATAATTTTGAAGTAGCTTTAAAGATCATCCTTAGTTTTGGATACCTATATAAATCATCTCTAGATTTATGTAATAATTCTTGATAATATTGATTAATGATGTAGGATCATCCAAGGTTTCAAATAAACCTTGCATTAACCAAATATAATTGATGTATTTTTTGTGTGTATTTATTTGTTATTTTGGCATGTGAAGATAAATATTGAAAAGGATATGTTATGGTAAAAATATGAAATGGTCACCAAAAACATATTTCATCCTAAATATTATTACATATATGGATTTGTTTCAAAATAATATGCAAGTCTAATAAAATCAACTTGATCTAAGTCTGTATGAAAAATTTATGAACATTTGAAGTTGGCTCTAGAGATGCACAATGTAGATTTGAAGATGCCCAGAATTGACTCTGGAGATGCCCAAAAAAAATTTTGAGATCTAAAAGACCAAATAAATAATGAGAAAATATTTTGGATAGGTTTTACATCATTTTTATATATAAATTCTATAAATATAAACTTTAAAATATAGACATCAGTATAAATCACCTCCATAAATCTATAGGTTTGAGAACATGAAAATAAAGAGCTTTATAGATGAAGGAAAGGCATGATCCAAGAATATTTATATATAAATTCCATAAGAAAATAATCTATATATATGGAGTGAGTCACTAGATATATAGAACAACTAGATAATAGAGAGTTTTTTTATTATATATATAGGGCTCAACCCTAGTTATATATATAAGGGTCGACCCTAGTTCTATCCATGTTTTTGTAGAACTCATGAGTTTCTTGTTTTTTCATGTGTTCCACCATAACATCAGAACTAAAATGATGTTCTTCTCCTTTTTTTCACATATATATATATTTAATCAACCTATTCTCCCTATCTTGTAAATAATTTGATAACTATTTATCTAAAGCATCTAAAAAACTAGATAAACTTGAGTTTATACTTTCTTGGTTGGTTATTATACAAGTGTTTTTGTATAGATGCATTAATCTATTCTTTCGAATGATGATAATTTATTCAAACAGACATCTTTACTAATACTTCATGTAAGCCTAGGGATAGGGATATATAGGTACCTTACCCCATATAGAAAGATAGGGGTCAACCATATCTATATCTATCTAAAAACCAACCCTTCCCAACCTTTCCTCAACCCTTCCCGATTAAATTTTTCCTTTTTTGTGGTGGCTTTTTCCTTTTCTATGGTGCTTTTTTCCCTTTTTTGTGGTTTATTATGTACCCAACACACCATTTTAACCATTGTTTCTAATATTTTACCCTCAATACCAACTTCAGTTCCATATATAGATAGATAGCGAGATAACCATATCATACAAAAATAGGATAGGGTATCCCCCCCCCCCCCCACCCATATCTATCTTGGTATTTATGGGGTGCCACTGATTGTTACATATTTTTAGAAAGTATTTATATGAAATTATATTTATAGTATTTATAAAGAAGGAAAAAAATATATCGTATTTAAACTACTATGAATATCTCAAGCATCAATTTTTTGGAGGAAACTAAATTGACCAAGATTGTGATTAATTCTCTCCAACAAAATCAAAATTTGTTGGAAAGAAAATAAATCATATGTATTAGCTCCAATAAACTAGAAGATGGAGGATGTGTGAATCTAGCATTTCTTACAATTTTATCCTTGAATAATGAAGATTGTTGTTATTCTCAAAATAATGTAAGAACTAAAAATTTTATAATGTTATCCTAGAATAAGAATTAGTTCAAAACTGATTTGTTAGATTGTTATTCTTGAATAAGAATCAATTATAAACTGATTTGTTAGGTTGTTAAGATTAAGGAATTGATTTGTTAAATTGTTATTCTTAAACAAAAAATAGTTTAAGGAGTTATATTATAAATACAACTTTATCATTCATAGGTGATATTAGATAAATAAATTATAAAGTTGTAAGAAATATTGAATAAATAACTTGAGCATTTATAAAGTTTCTTATTTTTAATAATTTTTTTAAAGGGAGAATAAGGGCCCACTCAACTTAAGGAAAAAGGTTAGTTTGTACTTATTTTTTATAAATTAGACTTATCTATGTTTTATTTTCATTTCTGAATTTTCATTTTATGTTTGAAGTATCATATAACATGAAAACTATTTGGATCCATAGACCAACAATTGTTTTAGTTTCATTTTATGAAATGTGTGTTGTAATTCCTACAATTTCAAGTTTGTAATTTTTTTTGACTTTATAAAAGTGTGTTTACTTTCCCACAAGTGTGTTAAATTCTATAATTTCAATTAATGTAAGTATGTTTTTAAGAAAACAACTATTACCTAAATGTATTCTATACCTTATTGCATATAGTATTCAAACACCAATCTTGGTTTGATATGACATTGAGTAAATTTAATTGATTAAATAAAGAGGATTGATGACACTCATTAGATAATATAATGACTTTTAAATAATGAAGAAGTTGTATAAAAAACTAGGCACATAAAGATGCCCCCAAGATGGATGCAATAACAATGTGATAATGATTGAATAATTATGTGATAAATAATATAAGAATAGGGGATTATTAGTTATAAGAAATGGATGATGAAAATAAGAGTAAGAATGGTGAAAAAAATGGTAATGGTGGTGGTGGCCAAGCTGACCTTAGAAACTCTATGTAACTGAGTGTTTTCTACATAGTTCAAATGGATCTCAGGCCTATTTAGTTCTAAAAAAATTATGAATGTGATGAGAAATGACAAATAATGGATGATGATTTGATGTTGACAAATGTTAAAGAGGGATGAGATGATTTGATTTGAACAAATGAATTTTTAAGGGGATAAACTGTCACTTTAGTGCATCTCTACATGATACTTTACAATTTAGTTTTTGATGCAACACACGATGGTATGCATCATGATATAAAACATCATGATGACCTCATCATAGTGTGTGAGAGGATTGACCCTGATCCAATAGATAAATGACAAAAATTCATCATGATATGGGAAATTCAAGATGACATTGCTTGTTGTATATCAATGGATGGACTTAAGTATAATCATAATAAATCACCATGATATTGAAAAACCATTATGAACCTATTAAAACATATGGAATAATACAAGGTACAACATAAAAATGAAACAAGAAAGTAAACACACACACAAACTTGAAAACAAAAGAAATAAAAATCATCTCGTCAATAATCAAGTCAAAATTCCACATGTGATGGCTCAATGATATTGATGGATGGATGGTGCCCCTAAAAAAATATCTAATGAAGGTTGGCATGATGATTTACCCTAATCAAGGTGGATGTAGGATTGAAATATCTTGAATATGAGTTGCATGCTTTATTTTCTCTAAACAGGGCAAAAGTGGTGAGTTTGGATTGAATCAATGATTATATTTACTTACCCCAAGCAAATAAGACATGGGAAGGACAAACTTATACTATAGCTAAAATTATTTGATTAAATATTTGGACTGAATTATAGGATAAGATAAATGTTTTTGGATTTTTTGGTTTTATATCTCTCTTAGAGATTTGTGGCCTTTTCTAATTTTTTGGATTCTTCAAAATTTTATGATGTTTTTTTTATTTTCAAATGTTTGTGATGTTTTTGTATTTTGTATTAAGTATGTGTAAGGGTTCACTAGCAAAGGTAAAACCTAATTTTAGTACCATTATGGGAAATGTAATGAATGGACGATGAGGGATGAGGGACTATGAGGAATTTACTAAAGATCTCCATGGACCATGTCACATAAGAACCAAGTGTCTAGTCATCAAAGTACCACTCAAATGATATGCCAAGATCTTCCCAAAATAAGATTAAAAACATATTCCACTTATTTATTAAGGTTAAAATGGGAAGAAAGGATAGGCATGATAAGATGGTGCAGGAATGAGGATTTGGATAGGATATATGTTTGGACGAGGATTTAGATGGCCAAGATGGTTTGAATAGGATAAGGATGGTTTAAATAGGATGGATGAGGATGTAGATGAGGATGCCCCCAAATGTCAAGGTACTTGCATAAAATGGATTATTTACACATGATGTTAAAAACATAGTTTTCATTATGGTACTTGTCTAAAGCATCATAAGCATGGTTTTTACCATTGGAAAAAAATATATCTCTTTTGATTTTATTTTTTTAGTATCTCAACTCAATGGAGGATTACAAGATGTATAATGTTGACCCTTTTTTATCTTCAATTATGCACTCATAAGATGTCATCATGAACTTCATTGATTTTTAGATTGACTTCTTCCAAAGTAATTAGGATGCCATCTTATCCCCTAGGAAATAAGGTGTTGCAAATGAGGGTGAAGAGGAAAGTGTATTGGATGGAGTATGTTTGTTGATTTCTTGAAGGATCTATAAGGATGTGGGGATCATGATGAGAAGGGTGAATAGGATGAATAATCTCACATTTCATGAGAGTGAGAGTATCTTCCTGATTTAAATTTTGATTTTGGTCCAATAGCACCTTAGAGAGGTTTTCACTAAGGGAATTGTATTTTTAAATTTTTGGATTTGATTTTGATTGTCCCATAGTACCTCAAACAAGGTTTCACTAGGGGAATTTTCTTCTATATTTCCAATATTTTAACTTTGATTACTCTGAAGTGTCTCAAACAAGGTTTCACTTGAGGATGTTGATTTTAGATATTGATTTGTTGGATTGTCTCATAGTGCCTTAAACAAGGTTTCACTAGGGGATACTAATAAAGCTTTATTCTCTTCTGTTTGGATTCCAATCATGAATTATTCCATTATTTGATTTATATAGAGGAAGGCTAATAGTAATTAATTTTTTCAGACGAAATTGATGGGTATGGAAGATTAAATGTAAAAATGATGAAAAGGATGGATGGTATTGATAAGATGATGGATGGTAGCTTAATCCTTATAGGGACTATGAATGGAGCTTATGTCAATATTGGATTAAGCTTCTTCAAAAACCATGAAAGTATCACTAACACCTTTATGTTTATAAATTGATGGTTTTTATCTGATGTTGTTAGATACTTTATGTACATAAATATAGATAGATTCAATTATTCTTTTGGCAAGGTCTTTATAGTTCATGCTTTGGAGGATTTTGTCTACTATAGGATATTTTTTGCTTTGGAAACAAGTATGGGGATGCACCTACATAAATCTAAATAATTATTTCCATTGAGTTCCTCATTTTCTTGGAGGATAGATTTGATAAAGGATGTTTTGTTGAACTGATAGGATGTTGATGTTGGGCCTATTCAAATAGAAGGCACTTTGATGTTTATTGTCTACAAGTACTATTGTCTTTTGGGGAATATGGTATTGGGTAGTGGATAGTTGGATATGTGATTTTAGATGGAATGATAGGCCAAATTATGGTTTAATGAATATTGGCTCATTAAATATTGAGGGTTCATTGAATATGGGTGGTTGGTTAAAAACAGGTTGACCAAAGATGGGTAATTGGAAAAATTATGGTTCATCAAAGATTGGTTCATAATATATGGGTCATTTATCAAATATTGGTGGGATAAAAATGGTTTAGGATTGGACAAAGATGGGTGATTATTAAAAAAATCAAAAATGGATTGACTATCTTGATCTTGATGTGGAAGTGGATGAGTTTGATTATGGTTGGGAAAGAGATCTTGGAATTTCCCTAATGGATGATTTTTAGACTTGGGTGTACCTAATTATTTAGTAAATGATGATTCTTGGAGTGTAAATGATAGGACATAGTTGTTTTTTTATATTTTTATGTCTCTAAACCTAGATGCATGATGGATAGTATATCATTTGATGCTTGTGACTCAAGGAAATTGCATGTTTGATTGTGGATGAAGGGAAAGAAGGGATGCTATTTGGGATACCTATTAGCTAATCTATAGGATTTTTTCAATCATTTATTGACTTTGGGATGATGATTCTATATAAAAATTGGGATTCTGAGATGTTATGGGTCTTAATGAGATATGATATAGGATTAGTTGATGTGATTTGATTAGGATTTTGGATTTAATTTTATGTTTGATATTCAATGTTTGTTGTGATTTTTATTAGATTATTTGATATGATTAAGCTCATATTGGATTTTGAATTTGATTTAGATGTAATAAAATGTATATGTTATGATTTCATCTTTCCCAACTGATAGGTGCAATAGATTGAATGGAAAGACAAAGATATGATTTAAAGTTAGATGTTCAATTGATTTGGATTTGAAGTGACTTAGTCAACATAAACTTGATTTGACTTTTTTTTAATTTTTAACTTTGGACTTGGATTGGACTTGGTCAAAGTTGACTTGAGTTGACTTGATTAGACTTGATCAAAGTTGACCATTTTGACTTCATTAGACTTGGTAAAAGATAACCATAATTGACTTGAACTTGGTCAAAGTTGACCAAGTTTTACTTTATTAGAGTTGATAAAAGTTGACTAGATTTGATTTAGACTTGGTTAAAGTTCATCATATTTGACTTAGATGTTGGCTTGGTCAAAATTAACCTTTAATGTTTGACTTGATTTGGAATTTTGACTTTGGTAAAGATTGATTTTGACTTGATGTTTGAAACTTGAGTTCAAATTTTTTGATCCTATTTGTCTTGATTTGACTTAATTTAGAAATGGTAGGATAGATTTGAATAATTGATTTAGAATCAGCTATTGGTCAAAATGCACCTGATTGGATTTTAGACATGGTTCAAATTAGACATAATAAAATTATAATGTAGACAACATAAAATTACTATTGGATAAAAACATAAAATTACTATTGGATAAAATGAGTCTTGATTTTGGTAGAGTAATGTCTTAACATGATAATTGGATGTGATAAGGTTGGACTTAGGAAATTTAGACTTGTTTGGAGTATGTAGGGTAATACACGATATGAGTATTAATAACAAATAATCAAGCACATAATTAAAATCCTTATACTTATTAATAAATGGGTGTGTAATGAAACCACTATCCCATCTATATACTCATGTAATGTAGTGAATAAGTTGGTCTCCCAGTCCTCATAAAGCATTTGTAAATGATGGGTAATCTTTGGGAATGTTATTTTCCCTGCACTATGTGTTGTTTTTGGTTGAAGGCATTAAGATGGGAATAAAAATGATTATTTAGGTTTGTATCCTATATATATCATGTTAAAATAGGGCCCAAGTTCATAGAATAGGGTGATAACAAGTTTAAAGAAATGTCTAGCCCCTTTGTAGACATTGTAGTTTAATATTTTAGGAGAATGTTGCCATAAATCATTCCTCAAGAGTGTTGTGTGATAACCTAGTATTAGAGATAAAATATTTACCTTTGTGACTATGATTAAAGCTCAAAACCACTTATACAATGTCAAAAAATACTCATAATTTATAAACCCACTAGAATATAAGGTTGGTACATGCATTGTGGGATGAAATTACAGTTATCACATACTAAGGACTCATGGTTGGGAGCAAGGTCCAACTCACACAACCAAAAAGAAAAATGGAATATAACCTATTTCTAATCCTTAGGGTCCTATGAGGGGTAAGAGGATATCATACATAAAATCTCTTCAAAAAGGGGAAAAAGATAAGTTAAGTGTTTTTTATCGCATAGGATCTTGAAATCCAGAAAGAGGAAAGCATACACATTAATTTATCACAAAAAAAAACACAATAATATAATAAAACTCAAATAAAATTATTTTAAGCACCAGATTCAATTATTTTTTATTTTTAGAGCACCAAAATAAATGTCTATGAGATGTCTGGTTGAATAGTCACATCTTTGACCAACATAAATTTGTAGAAAATAAGTTGGTAGTCTCAAGTGTGATCTTTGACAAGTGAATAAAGTCTCAAAAGTTAATATTTTGTATATGTTTACATTTTCACCATTCTATAGGTTAATTCCATCATTCTATGTTTCCACTATTCTCTAGGGTGATTATGCCATTCTCTAGAGTAATTTTGTCATTCTCTAGAGCAATTTTGTTGTTCTGTAGGTTGATTCTATCGTTTTACAAGAAATAAAAAATTGCATTTACATCATTAAGGTTATCAAATCCACTATTACGTAGAGCATTTACACAAATAAAAAATTCAATTCCACTACTATGAATAATGATTCTACCTTTATAGAAAATAAATAAATAGATTGCATAAAATATTGTTTGTGTTATTACCAATCATGATATCACTATCACACAGAGCATTTCCATCTATTCTAACCATGATACATTATTTCTATAAATTAGTCAACCAGCCAAAATATGCATGATTCTAACATTGTACACCACTATTTCACTACTACATATGGAAATTTCATCAATCCTTGTAAATAGTCAAAAAGGTGATTTTGTTAATTTGCAGTGCATTTTCACCATTAGGTAGGGCAATTCATTTAAGTTTGAAAAATAAACAAAAAAATACGATGCATTTTCATCATTTACAACTGTGACGTTAACATTTTTAGGATCATTTTTTTCACTTAGTAGGGTGATTTTACTATTATGAAAATAATAATTTTAGTAATTTTGAAATAAAATAAGAGAAATTAGCTTAAAATTTTCACTAAATTTTAGCCTAGAATGATGATGAGATGTCCTCAAAGTTTATTATGGGATGTTAGTCCCACTAGGCATATCATATATAACACATGATAGAAAATTTTAGGTTTATATTTATTATTAAATTTAAAACAATTAAAACATATCATTAACCTAGGCGTGTATCTTCTGATTGAGCAAGATGAAGAAGACAACAAATAAACAAGCAAGCAAACACAAATTTTTATACCTCTCCTTGTGATCTTCTTGTCAAAAATAGTGATGTGCTTTGATATAGTTTTAAAAGGCTTATATAATGTGTATGGGAAATCTAACAACATAACCACTTAAAAACTAGTTGATTCAATGATGAATGGTGGGGTGATTGAAGTTTTGTAGGGATATTTGAATATCACTTCGTTATTAATTGAAAACTTATTGATAATGGAAGGTGGCCCTTCTATTAATATATTTTCTTGATTAATGTGGATCATTGGATGAGGATGAATATTAATGGATGAGGATTAGTCCTCCTTCCCATAAATGTGGGAGGTGGACTATAATAAAGAGTGATTGGGATGTGTAAGAGGGTGCAATGTTGAAAGCATGGAGTGTGTAAGATCATGGCATAGCTCCTACTTTCACACTTTCCTATTTTCATTTAATTTATCTTATGAAGGACACTTTTACTTTAGAATATGATTTTTAAATTGTCAAGTGGGTTTTTTGATGACATCACAATTTTGAGATGGAAAATAGGATTTATTGATTTATGAAAAATAGTAATTGTGCATTACATAATTTTCCATTATTGATGAGATTAGCTAACTAAAAAACATCAATTAACTAATGTGATGTGAATGAGAATTTATGGGAATGGATGTGATAATGGAAGAAAATATTAATTGACTAAGGGGCATGAATAGTGAATTGACTAGAGATGTTAGTGTGAATAGGATATTGATTAGATGATTTAAGATTATGTTAGCGTGGATGGTTAAATTCAACACCAAGTGTCTAGTTTTAAGTGTCTACAATCACATATTCACAATTAAAAGTCACTCTTTTTTTAATAAATAAATTTAAAATTAGATTTCCCTCTAATTAAACATAATGAATGAAAATGGTGATGTGGCAAGTTTGTATGTTACATAATTGCGTTGGTTGCATGTGCTAACAAGGATCTAAATGGTGATGTGGAAGGGTTATATGTTATTGTTGACCTTTTTGACCACAAGTCAAAATGGGTCAACCCCTATAGTAAAAAAATTGATATAGGGGTCTAGTATAATGTCATAGGGTGTGTCATAGTTAATTTTATGTCATTCTAGCCTTGGTCATGGTCTAATTAGCCTTTGTGTCATTTGATGTCATCTAGGGTTCATTTTAAAGCATTAAATGCAAGTGGTACACCTTTCCAAGCAAGATAAGTGTTATAAAATAATAATAAACATCCAATATTTTAGTCCCTATCATATATGTTAGTTTCTAACTAAAAATTTGTAGGTGATAATTGAAAATCAAGAAAGTAAGTGGAAAAGAAGGAGCTTTAAAGGTTATACGGCCTATGAGAGAGAGAGTGGCACATGGGAGAAGGTTTTGGGATGGATATTAAACTTACTAAGTCTCATTTACATGTTTTATATGCTTTGGAAGTGCCAAAAATATGATAAAACCATTCTATCTCTCCATCATTCCACTAGGCACATGAAACTGGTCAATAGGTTTTTGGTTGGTATAGCCAGTAGGAAGACTTATAGGTAAAATAAATTTAGGAGGAAATATTAAACTCAGTTAGATTCAATTTCATGTTTGGATTTAAAATAATGGTGGCTTATAATTTATGAACCATCTTTAACAAGTTGACTATGTTTTTCTACCTATTATTTCCCACACCCTATAGGTTTTGCTCTTGTTTGAGCAAGTTCACACAACTCAATTATTTATTTTTCTTATATAAGATTTTTAATCTCCCATATCATGTTTCCTATGATTGGTTTCATGTTTGGAAATGATTTCATGGATCAATAAGATTAAATTGTATGAAGGTGTTACCAAGTGAGGTTGCAGTCAAGTCTCACCACTTCTAGAATGTTTATTTCTCTATAATGGTTTTATGTGAATGGAATATGTTGTTATCAATGATTTAATTCCATAAAAGTCACCTTCCTTCCATGTTTGGTGTTACAATTTCATGCATTGATCAAACACATAGTCACATTGTGTCACACAGTCAGTCTTCTGCATGTTTCTAACTACAGTCATAGTGTTTTGAGATTTGATCACATTCATGGAGGAGAAATGACATTTATAAATAGGTTGAACATATTATATTTATATGATCAATCAAAAAAGACCTCTCTAATTCCATGCAAATAATGATAGGACAATCAATACAAAATGAACACACAGTCATACACCATAATTATAGGTTATAGGTGCCTCACATATGCTAATCACATTGAATGATAAGTAATTTAAGTGAATGAGATTATCAATAGTTAAAATATACAATTTTAAATTTTATAGAGTGTATAATATTCATTGAATGCTCATATCCTTGGCATATTGCTTATGTTTACATCCACTAACTGGTCTGTAACTATCTTAGAATCTATAGGAAGCTTAAACATTGTGTTGAGAGTGTTTTAACTTGTTTCAAATCCTTAAATATGGGAAAGATGCATTTATAAACTTTTGAGAGGACCTAGCTTTATTTAATTATTATATGTCATGCATACAGTCTACATTCAACCTTCATTGCCTTACATGCTACTATAAGTGCATCTACAAACCGTATACAGAGACTTAAAGCATGGTCATAAGGATGTATTAACATGTTTTGAAGCCTTCATCAGGATGGGATAAAAAGGATATGTTTTTATAACTCATTATAAGGTCATATTCAATGCACACTTCCCATACTCATTCTCACTACCTACACATTGGAAATATCCACCTATAGGTGGCACTGACAAAGGTGAAAGTGTTATTCAAGGGAATATAAATATGTTTAAATAACTTTCATGAGGTCTTAGGGTTTTTTATAAACCTTGATAGTCATTAATGAATCATTAGACTGGTTGGAATTCTCAAGAGGATATCTTCAAAGTTGAATGACTATGTTTATGGATAATTTCCCTTAAAACACAAAAATAGATCCCTCATTGTTTTTGGAGATGTCATATGATGTAATATTAAGATTTGATCAACCCAAAATCATTTATTTTGTATCTTTCACATATGGGAAGAGCCTTTCAAAAGGAAGAAGGTGGGTCACTATATGAGAGTAATGTTTGAAGGCCACAAAGTTGCATAATTGTTCACTAAGTTTGGGTAATGATATCTACATGATTTGAGAATCAAATAACCTTCACACCTAAATTTTAAATTCAAAGGCATATATCACCATGAAAAATAGTTATAGGTAGTTAAGGACCTTATTTTTTTTCAATAAGCATAAATTAAGGTTGGAGCACTAGGTTTTTGGCCTAATAAGCATACTTACAGGTGTACCTTGTTCACAAGGGCCACCTAAAGTTGGTTGTAGGTATCTATAGTCTAATGACACAAACCTAGGCATGAAAAACTAATGAATAATGATACATATAAGTTTAATAATACTTCCTAATACCTCATATGATTTTTAAGGGCATGTGGTACCTATTTCAAAGGTAATGTCCACCTATAACACCCCTACATAGTCAACTATAGCTAAATATGGTGGATAGTGAGCTAAGAAGATGGTGTTCTTGATGTTTGTATTGCTTTAAAATGAAATGAATGAATTCAAGTAACTGTATAATGACCCTAGTAACTCTAAGGGGGTATATAATAAATAGTTTAAGGATTAAACCATGAAATATGTACCTATAGGTGCTCCTTCCAAGCAAGAAACACAGTCAACATTTGTACTAAATCAAATGCAAACTATGCAATAAGGGATTTGACTTAGAGTAAATAGGTGTTGAAATTTTAATAATATTTTAAAGGTTTTATCCATCATGTGATAGTACAAAAAATAGAATATCAGAGCAAGGAAATGCTCAAACAATGCAACATATAGTCTATATTCAAGAGTTGCACATAGCCAATAGTTTCCACATGTTTGTCTTAGATTTTTAAAGAGTTGGAGGTGATAAAGATAAAACCAAGACTTGAAATTCATCACAAAAGGTATCCGTAACTTTTATAATCTCTTCCAATATTAACCTTTCTTAGGACAATATGGGAAGTACCCTCTATTTTGTCTTACACAGAGGGTACTTCCTTGTGATGAAAAATTGTAGGTTTTGAAGAAAGGGGATAATAAGATGAGATTGGGGTTGGTTATACCTTTAAAATAGGTGTATATAGTTATGTTACATCTATACCAACATGATAAATCATTTATACATGACTAAAACATGTCAGAATGACCTAGACCTTCAAGGATGTAGGCAAACCTATTATGCCTGGTTTAGGCCTAAAGCCCAAGAGGGGGTCAATTCCATCTCTAGTGTTAGATGAAAATTATAATGAATTTTAACATGTTTTTATGTAGGTTTAAGGTGTTTCAAAGTTGTTTATATGAAAATTAGATCACAAGAAAGCCATTTCTTGGCTCAAAACACATTAGGCATGTAGGGAATGGTAGACAAAGCTCGAATAGGCAACTTGGAGAGATCATATCTACTTGAGATTGGAAATAAAGGAGATGGGGAAAGTTGAAGAGGGTCTTTAACAAACACTTTGTGGGATTGGTTCATCATTCCAATGTTGAATCTTTATAAACAACCTTAAGGGTAGAAATGGCCTAAAACCCTCTAAAACCCTAGATAGTGGCTTGATTGGGAAAACAAGGAAGGAGGGGTAGAAAAATGGCATGGAATGGCTTTGGATATGGTTTAGTCTTGAATAATACTATCTAGGTCTCTTCCCCATCCTACTGAGTTGTACCCTACCTATACAGTAGGGGAAATTAGCTTTTTTTACTATTTTAGGTATTTTTCAAGTTATACAAAGATTCAAGGGATTAAATTCATATTGGGAGAAATTTTAGGAATTAAAATAACCCATCATTTCCATTTATTATATAATAAAATCTCCTAAGTTCCTTTAAAATTACTCTCACTTCAACCAATCAAAACTGCCATAGTGAGCAAGCTAGTGAGAGAGTGAAAATGCTAAGTGTGAGTCCATTTAATGTATACCTAATGAATATAAGGATATTTTAGTATTTAAATGCATCATTAAATAATATATATGTATTCACATGGAAAATTTAATCCAATTTTGAAGCCAAGTGTGAGGGGTGAGTGAAAGAGGAGTTATTTGGACTGCAGGTAGTGATAACTCATATGCAAAAGAATCCTGATGATTAGGGATGAAACCAATGCATGTTATATCATGTCTAAAACCCCTCCCATTTATTTCAATTATAAATTATATTCCTATTCATTTTTGGGATGTCTCAAAAGGGTCAAATTATGAAGGCATTTTTTTGAACAAATAATAAGGAGTCTTACACCACATTTCAGGAGTTTCATGCATTTGAGGGCCATTTTTCCTATCATACCTTGCATGGTATACCTCATAGTTCAGTATCCTACATTTATAAATCCTTTTTTCAGCATGACACATGCCCTAGTGACTCTTGAACTTCATTCTCTTCTCTTCTCTCTCAAATTCTATAAGTAGTAGCCAGTTTGGCTCTTGTAAGATAATACCACACCATGTATGGTGAATCCCTATTGGAATGACATTGTATTTTGCCTTTGAATATTAATTAAAGTATGGTTTTCAGTTCATGAATATTTTTCTAAGTGTGTAAGTTATGTATGGTGAAGTTAGTGATAATCTTCTATCCTTGTTGTCCTTATCCTTTCATGTTTATGCAAGAGTTCCTATTCTAACAGGTCATATAAAGTGTAGTCAAGTTTGTTAGGATCCTTTAAAGTGTAAAAATATTATTTGAGTGTGAAATATTCCCTTTGGTTCATTTATCTTATGTTTTTTTATGTATATCACCTCTATATTGAAACATTGATGTTAGAACCTTATAGGACTTAGAAGCTAGTTTGTATGCCTTGTTTCATTGTGATATAAGTATGATGTTCTTATGGAAATAATATTGGTGTATCAACCCCTTATAATATTCTTAATTTATTCAAATTATAACTCTTTTCCCCACAAAAAATTAGTTAGTTAGGTGATAAACATTCCAAGGTATATTCAAGGAGCTAGCCCTTAAACCTAGAGGTCTACTTCTACATATAGGTATACCCACATACCTAGTAGTATTCCCATGTTGCCCAAATATATAAGAGGTTTCAACACCCTCTTATAGGGTGAAATATTTAGTGACAATAGTTTTGGCATGCCTAGTAGGACTCATTGTCTTCAATACAACTTATCAAGGTGAATGTTGGTCTTGACAACATCAGCTACAAATTGGTGTACTACTCAACATTTGATGACTCCATTAAATATTTATCAATCCAAATATTAAAATTTAACTTCATATTGAAGTTTAATATCCTCATCCTAATCATCCCTTTGAATATCAAGAAGATTTTACTATCCAAGAAAGTAAAGAGGTTGAATATATTGAAGATCTTGAAGAAAACATGAAAAGGCAACATGCCTTTCCTACCTTTAATACTAAAAATCCAATCCACCTTCAAGCCTATGATGACATTATTCCTAATTCCATAAAGAGTGTGCATAAATTCAATGGTGAGAGTCATATTATATCTAGTGAACACATCAAGGATATCTCAATTTTTTGTAGTTTTCACAATGTCACTCAAGAGAACATTGCCATTAGACTCCTTGCCATGTCCCTTAGATGGAAAGCTCTTGATTGGTATAGGAATTTTCTTGATGGATGCATCACATCATGGGAAGAATTTATAGTATTATTGACCTCAAGGTTTGAAGATTAAAGTGACCATACCTCTCTTAAACATCAGCTCAATGTGATCAAAAGAGGCCCTAAGGAAAAAATGCATGACTTTAATGAGAGGTTTGCAAATACTTGGTATATATTTCCTCCTCCCATGATACCACCTTCTATATTTGTGTTCCATACCTAATTGAGATCCATTGGTAATGATATTTCTATCATTCTTCAATCTATGGGTGGTTTCACTCTTCCTAATGCATATGAACTTACCATTAGAGCTGAGAATTGCCTCATTCAAGCTAGAAAACTACCTTCTAAAGTGTTTATGATATCTCATACTTATGATAACACTCCAAATATGGCCCAAGTTCCTAATACCAACACTAATCCTAAGTCTACTCCTAAGAAGATAGATAATGTCATGGATAAAGATTAAAAAATTAAAATGCTAAGATCTCAGCTTAGGAAAGATAATATACAATAATATTCCTATCAAAATCCATATCCTTATTAATAGAAATATGTCCAATAATTTGGGAGAGGAAGCGGTTAAGGGAAGACTAAATTTAATAGGCCTACCAATATGTATAATCCCAATCCCACTACCAATGAAAAGGAGATGGTATCGGTGCATAGTAACTTGGTTCAAGGAGAAAATTGGAAACAAGGCCAATTTATGGATGCTAATAAAATTGGAGATCAATCTCTTGTTCCTCAAAGAGTTACTCTTGTTCCTCAAAGAGTTACTCTTGTTACTATTTTGATGTTGGGATACATTCATTTGATGTTGAGCTACTCTTGTTTGATAAATTCCATACAACTAAATTATTTATTTTTATTTTAGATGATTTTTACTCTCTCCTCTCATGTTTCCCATACTTAGTTTCATGTTTGGAAATTATTTTATGGATCAAAAAGCTCAAATTGCAGGAAGGTGTCACCAAGTGAGGTTGTAGTCAAGTCTCACCACTTGCATAAGGTTTGGTTATATATAAGAATTTTATGTGAATTGAATATTTTTTACTCTATGATTTCATGCCACACCAATCACCTTCCTTCCATGTTTGGTCTTACAAGTTCATGCATTGATCAAACACATAGTCACATTATGTCACATAGTCAGTCTTCTGCTTTTTTCCAACTGTAGTCATGGTGATTTTATATTTGATCACGTTCACGTAGGATCAATTAATTTTATAAATATGTTTAAACTATTCTAGTTTCATTATAAATCAAACAATACCTCTCTAATGTCATGCAAATAATGATAGGATAGTTAATGCAAAATGAGCACACAGTCATACACCATGATTGTAGGTTGAAGGTTCCTCAAAAATGATAATAAAATTTAATGAGAACTATTTTAATTGAATGATATTATACATGGTGAAAATATCCCATTTTAAATTTTATAGAGTCTATAAGATTCATTGAATGCTCATATCTTAGGCACATTACTTATGTTTACATCCACTAACTGGTCTGCAACTATGTTAGCATCTATAAGAAGGTTAAAAAATTGTTTTAAGAGTTTTATAACTTGTTTTAAAACCTTTAAGATGTTAATTATTCATTTATAAACTTATTATAGGACCAAAATTCATTGAATGCCTATATATCATGCATATAGTCTACATTCAACCTTCACTGCCTTACATGTTATTGTAAGTACATTTACAAACCATACATAGAGACTTGAAGCATGGTAATAAGGATGTCATAAAATGTTTTTAAGCCTTCATCAATATAGGAGAAAATTTATATGATTTATACCTCATTATAAGTTTAGATTCAATGCACACTACCCATACTCATTCTCACTACCTATACATTGGAAATGTCCACCTACATGTGGCACTGATAGAGGTAAAAGTGTTATTCAAGGGAATTTGAATATGTTTAAATACCATTAATTACATATTAATTTGTTTTACAAACCTTAAAATTCATTAATGAAGCACTATATTTGTGGGAAGTCTCAAGAGGATATCTTCAAAGTTGAATGACTCTATTTAGGGCAATTTCCCTAAAACATAAAAATAGATCCCTTAGTGTTTTTGGAGATGTCATATTGAGTTTTTATTAACCAAAATTAATATATTTTATATCCTTATCATAGGGGAAGATACTTGAAAAATTAATAAGGTGGGTAACTAGATGACAGTAATGTTTTAAGGCCACAAAGTTGCAGATTTGTTCACTGAGTTTTAGCAGTGATATCTACATGATTTGAGAATCAAATAACCTTCACACCCAAAGTTGAAATGTAAAGAAATATATAACCATGAAAACTATTTCTAGGAATTTAATTATCTTATTTTTTTCAATGAACATAAATTAAGGTTGGAGTATTAGGTTTTGGACCTAATAGGCATACCTACAGGTGTACCTTGTTCACAAGGGCTACCTACAGTTGGTTGTAGGTATATACAGTCTGATGACACAAACCTAGGAATAAAAACCTAATGAATAAGGACACATATAAATTCAATACTAATTTTTAAGACATTATATGATTATAAATGGCATGTGGCATAAATTTCAAAGGTAATGTCTACCTACAGGACCTCTACATAGTCAATTATAGCTCACTATGGTGGACAATGAGATAATAAGATGGTGTTATTGATATTAATATTAATTTAGCATGATATTAATGAATTTAAGTGACTATATAATGAACCTAAAAAATATAATTATGTCTATAGGCAATATTTAAGGCTTTAACCATGAAATATTCACCTACAGGTGCCCTTTCCAAGCAAGAAACATAGTCAACATTTGTACTTAGTCAAATGCAAGCTATGAAATAAGGGTTTTGACTCAAATAAAAGATGTGTTAGAATTTTAAATATATTTTAAAGTTGTTATCCATCATGTGATAGTCCAAAAAATATAATAATAGAGTAGGGAAAGGCTCAAACAATGCAACATATAGTCTATATTTAAGACTTGCACACAGTCAACAGTTTCCACATGTTTGTATTAGGTTTTCAAAGAGTTGGAGGTGTTAATGATTAAAAAAATAATTTAAATTAATTAAATAATGTCTCCATCACTTGGATAATATTCTCAAATATTCACCTTACCTAGGATAATAAGGGAAGTACCTTTTGTTTTCTCTCAGATAGAGGGTACTCCCTTATGATGCAAAACTATAGGTTTTGAAGAAAGGGGATAAAAAGATGAGATAAGGGTTTGTGAGACATTTAAAATATGTATTTATAGTTATTTAAATTATATAAAAACATGAAAAATCATTCACAAATGACTGAAACATGTCATAATAAATTAGACCTTCAAGGATGTAAGCATGCCTATTAGGCCTAGTTTAGGCCTAAAGCCCAAGAGGGGGTTAATTCCATCTATAGTGTTATATGAACATTATAATAAGTTTGAACATGTTTTTATGTAGGTATAATGTGTGTCCAAGTTATTTATATGCAAAGGAGATCATAAAAAATCCATTTCTTGGCTCAAAACACATTAGTCCCATAAGGAATGGTAGACAAAGCTTGAATAGGAAACTTGGAGAGCTTATATATACTTGGAATATTTTCATGGGAGCTAAATGAGATAGGAAAATTTTAAGAGGGTACTAAACAAACACTTTGTGGGATTGGTTCATCAGTCCAATGTCAGATCTTCATAAATAATCCGTAAGGGTGGAAATGACCTAAACCCCTTCAAAACCCTAGATAGTGACCCAATTTGGAGAACAAGGAAGGAGGGGAATAAAAATTGAATGGAATGTCTTGGTATATGGTTGAATATTTTATAATACTCTCTAGGTCTCCTCCCCATCTTACTGAATTGTACCCTACCTATATGAACAACAAAAATTGGCTTTCTTTGATTATTTTGGGTGTTTTTCAAGTTTTTGGAAGATTCAAGGGATGAAAGTCATATTGGGAGAAATTTTGAGACTTTAAATAACCCATAATGTCCATTTAATTATAAAAAAATCTCCTAAGTGATTCTAAAAGTACTCCCACTTCAACCAATCAAAATTGCCATAATGAGCAAGATAGTGAGAGAGTGAAAATGCTAAGTGTGAGTCTATTTCAAGTCTTGACATGTTTAATTCACTCCTTTTTATGTATTTACATGGAAAAATAAATCTAAATTTGAATCCAAGTGTGAGGAGTGAGTGAAAGAGGAATTATTTGGACTACAGCTAGTGATAACTCATATGCAAAAGAATCCTAATGATTAAGGATGTAACCAATGCATGGTGGAGCATGTATACAACCATTAACCTTAATTTTAATAATTAATTCTATCCCTAATCAATTTTGGGATGTTAAAAAAGGGCCAAATTATGAATGCAATTTTTTTAGCAAATAATAAAGAGTCTTATGCCACATTTTAGGAATTTCATGTATTTGAGGGCCATTTGTCCTATTAAACCTTGAATGTTATGACTCACACTTCATTATCCTTAATTTTCAAATCCTTTTCTCAACATGACACATGTCCTAGTGACTCTTGGACTTTATTCTATTCTCTTATCTCTCAAATTCTATAAGTAGTAGCCATTTTGGCTCTTGTAAGATAATACCACACCATGTATGGTGAAGCCCTACTAGAATGCCATTATATTTTGCCTTTGAATATTAATTCAAGTTTGGTTTTGATTTATTTAAATTTTTTCTAAGTGTGCAATTTATGTATGGTTAAGTTAGTGATAATCTTCTATCCTTGCTTTCCTTATCCTTTCATGTTTATGTAAGAGTTCCTATTCTAACAGGTCATATAGAGTGTAGTCAAGTTTGTTTGTCTCTTTTCAAGTGTATAACTATTCTTGGAGTGTGAAATCTTCCCTCTGGTTCATTTACCTTGTTTTTATTTCATGTATATCACCTCTATATTGTAAAATTGATGTTAGAACCTTATAGGACTTAGAAGCTAGTTTGTATGCCTTGTTTTATTATGATAGAAGTATGATGTGGAAATCATCTTGGTATATCACCCCCTTAGAATATTTTTAATTCATGAAAATTCTAACTCTTTTCCCACAAGTAACTAGTTAGTTAGGTATATTCATCTTGGAGAGCATCATTCCAAGGTATATTCAGGGAGCTAACCCTTAAACATAGAGGTCTATTTCTACCTCTAGGTATAATCAAATACCTAGAAATTCACATATTAACCAAATCTAGAAGAGGTTTAAAAACCCTCTTCTAAGGTACAAGATTTGGTGACAAAAGTTACATAATTGAGTAGGTTTCATGTGTTTATGAGGCACCAAATAGTGATGTGAAAGGGTTATATGTTATGAAATTGAATAGGTTACATGTGCCAATGATGCCCCTGCATGATTTTATTCCCCTATAAATTTAAGGTGCACGATTACTAGTCCCCCTCCCTTACTTGTAAATGTCTTTTTGATCACCCTAGTTTGATGTTATAGTGTGGACTTAAAAATCCATTAAAAATAAATTCTATAAATAATTTAAATTCAATACTTATAAGTAGATTTCCAAGTCCCCTAGTTTAAAATCACTACTACAAGGTAGGGTGTTTTGAGATGATTTTAGAGAGGAAATCACAACTTTCATCCTTTTCTATTGTTTATATTTTTTTAACAAGTATTTAATAGCTACTAGTCCTACCATTAAATGTTTTTTATTAAACTTTAGAGAATTTATTTAGTTTAATATAATTTTTAGACATATATTTAGCATGACACATATCCATTTTGTAGCTTTGTGATAGTTATTTTAGCCATACTATGTGGTTAAAATGTCTAGCATTAGTAATAATTATTCATACCCTTAAATGAGTTGTGGTAGTTGTCTTAGCCAAACCATGTGGTTAAATTGTCTAGAATTGATAATATTTATTCATAACCTATAAATGAGATGGACCACATGGTTAGGTTGCCTAGAGTTAATAAAATTTATTCATAATTCATAAATTAAAAATTGTAATGGCCTCACAAAAAAAAATAGCAAGTAATAAATAAGTTCTAATTATTTAAATTTTCAAAGTTAAATTGACATATTAAACTATATCAAGCATTTCAAATTTTATATTTTAAATTTATTTTATCCTTTTACCTTACCTTGATTATACTTAACTCAATTTTTGTTTCCATAATTAGCAGTGTCACCATGAGGTTCATGTTCATTGAACTAGAAGTTGCAACTTACGATGGTGTGCATTGTCAAAGCACAAAGCACATAGTAGAGAACCAAGAAAAGCATTAAATATGACAATTGATATGATGTAAAAACTAATATGATTATAAAAAAATACAATATTTTCATTTGGTGAGCTTAAAGGAGAAGATTTTGAGCTCCCATCCTTCAATAATATTCTTCCTATTATTTGAAAAGTAGAGGCACCATGAATACTATCCAAACTTTTTGAGCTTAATGCTTTTGAAATTAAGCATAATATGGTAAAAGAATACAAAAATAATGTTAATGCATATTATAAAATAAAAATGGAAATGACATGACTAAATTATTTTAAATAAAAGAGGGATGGGGTGTTTACTAAATACATAAAATGATAGTTATAGGGATTGCCCTCCCAATGTGGAGGCATCCATAGAAAGTTAAGTTAAATCATTTATTTTAAGTAAAGTCTTTGGGCTCCATATATGTTTATCCACCAAAAAACACTCATATAATGTAATTAGTGATATTTTCAAAGAATATGGGTAATTTTTTAGTAGGTTTAAAAGGGTGAGCTTAACCATCTCACACAAACTTAGTGCACACTGACATCAATTTTTTTTTCAATGTATTTATTGGTTCCCCTTAAAAAAACACACAATATCATTGACTTCCTTCATAGAGCAGACCCCAATGCCATTATTTGTTTGACATATATTTTTATAGGGCCCACTTCTACCTTAGAACATGTCATATCCCCCTAGAAGACACCCCATCCACATTAACAATTGATTTCCCATCAACATTTGAATAGAATAGAATAGAAAGCACATGATTATCCTTTACAATTTCCCTATTTTTTTGAGCTAATTTTATAGAAATTTAATATAATATTACCATTCATATTCACCCATATTAGATTGGATATTAAGAATTCACAATCATATTCTAACTAAAAGTAGCATTCACCCTCATATGAAGTAAACCCTCATATACGCCAGTTAAGCTCAGCCCCTTCATGATCATTAATAATATTGCTTATATGTTGTGGGATAATGATCATTAATAATGAAAATATAGCATTCTTCCCATTTGTGATTATATTTAAAAAAAAATGTCTTCTAGGCCATGGTTAAGTCCATGCTAAATTTAATGAAATTTTTGAATTGAAATGTGTTAACTATACACACAATTATTTTTCTATATGTGACATCTTATTTTCTCTATAAAAATATTCTTAGATCTATAGTGGGAAAAAATGAGAGGTTATCGTTTCATTTAATTTTAATTCCATATTTAAAATCCTAACTACTGAACTAAAAATGTAAAACTATGTAAAACATTCTTCTTACCCATAAAAAATAAGATTTGATAAATACATAGGATCTTCACATAATATACACACTCCCACCATTTATGATCATATAGAAATTGGTAGTGGTCATTTTCAGGCTCCCTTTAAGCTATGCTTAGAAGTTGTTAAATCTTGATGAAAATTATTCAAAATCAACTAAAATGGTAGTGGAAATGACGAAAGTTTTGTAAAAATGATTCCATTAGGATAATAATGATTTTTATTGTTCTAACTATAAATTTATGGAATATTGGTTCATGCAAATAATGACTTAAATAATTGAATCACATAAAAAATAAGAGTGAAATAAAATTGATTAAATTTACCCTATAGTTTGTAACATTGTCATATTTATATATGCTTTTTCCCACTATGTGGTTTTATCTAAACGGTCTAGTTAGCTTGATTAAGTGTCACTTAGGTGTCACTTAAGTTTCACTTAGATGTGTAATAAATGTCATTATGGAATATATTCCCACATGCATGAGGATGTGAGGACATGTACCACTTATATAATGAACCTTCCTATGTACTTTTAGATAACTAACTAGGAATGTTATTATATTTGAATGTTTTTGCAAATTGAGTTTCTTGCTCTCATGTGTTCATGATTTCACTACTCCATACAGATTCACCTTCATGAATTTAATCTTATGTATTCAATCTTCAGTTATGGCCCACTCAACATGGTATCAGATTGGTCTTAGTAGATGAATGTCATTGATTTTGTTGTGATATTATTTGCATTCTAGCTCCTTCTTGGTGTTATTCATGGTTTTAGTTTTAAAGGGTTTGATGGGGTTTTTAGAAAATTTGTGTAGATCTATATATCTATATTCTCCAAATGAAAATATATAGTTCCATTGGATTTATAAGGTGCCAAAATCCTAAAATCAGCTATAAATGTGACCCAGTTTCATGACAAGTTGATTTTTGCCATTTTGGAGGGTTTGAAGGTAATTATTTAGATTTCATGCATATTTATACTATTTTATACTCAAAGAAGAAAGATTTTTATAGGTTTTTATAGATTTTGAAAAGTATGAAGTGGGTCCTATTGGAAATTTATCAGTGATGTCATGGAGGTGTCCTTGTGAGTGGATGAAGTGATTTTGTAGCTTAAATAATAATGACAAAGCATGTAAAGTGCTTGTCTTAACTTTTCTTGAAGTATGATTGGTTGATCTTCTATTTTAGGATGGTTAGAGAGGATCACGGATGAGCATGGTTATTTGATCATGTGAAATGGGTCCTATCAGAAGTCAAGAATGCTTTGAGTACTTATGTGCATGAGTGGAATTCACCTTGTTCATCATTAATCTTATCTAAACACTTTGGGTCTAGTGGCATAAATTCTAAGTAGGTAGTTTGATGATGTAACCATTGCCACATGTGAATGAGTCAAGGGGAGTTGGTTATATGGTTGTGATCACAATAGTCCCTAGTTATTATGTGTCAAATCTCAAGTCATGCATCAAATTGGGATAAAAGATATGAGGGTGAAAAGTTGGATTCTCAATCAGAATTCATTATTTTCCCATACTTAGCTAGATTTGCAATATGGCTAGAAAAAATTGAGTAAGTAGTTTAATGATGGAATATCTCACATGTGTGTATGTTTCAAGAGAATGTGATCATATGGGTTTGTTTAGTTTTATACCTAGTTTATTTTTTATAAATTTTATATCATGTGTTAAAGTAAGTTAAAATATATACACATGCAAAGTTGGTCTCCCAGGTAGTTTGACTATGTTATCCCATACTTAGCCAATTTTTCTATATGGAAAGAAGAGTCAAGTGAGAATTTTGATGGTGTTATATCTTTCACATGTGAAGGTGTCAAAATAAATTGATCACATGGGTTTGTTTAATTTTGAGTATAGAGATTTGTGCTAAATTTGAGATCATGTTCTAAAGCTTGACAAAAGTTATAGAGGAGCAAAGTTGGTCTCCTAGACAAATTCTAAGCATAGTTGGTTTTGTGATAGAATATTTTGAAAACGCATTTTCATGGTGATATATCTCACACATGTGAAGGATTTAGGAGTAATGTGTCATATGGTTGGATTCTCCTATGTGAAGAGATCATCTAGTCAAAATTTGAGATCATGCATGAAAACACAAAATAAGTTTTTAAGGTTTAAAAATGGCTACTCGGGCATATTGAAAGGGTCTCCATACTTAGTCATTTTTGCATAGGTTAAAATTTGAGAAAGATTGATGGTGCATGTTGCTCCAAGAATTTAGGAAGCAATGAGATGAGGATAGGTGTATGATGTTTAATGACTAAGCAAAGGTATAGGATAAGGATCCAATGGTGAGTGGGAATTCATATAGATTGATCTAATGGTGAGTGTTGATCATTAAAGACCTAGTTGATCTGTAGAGATTGGTAGATCATGTTGAGTCAACATTTTAAGATTACATGAGATGAGGTCAAAGTGATTGAGGTTTAACATTTGGCATTGGTGGACTATGTGTTAAATTTCAAACAAGATTGATGGTGTGTATTTGATCTAAGCTGAGAGGACATGAGATTCAAGCATTGTGTTTAAAGGTTAACTGTGTCTATTTAAATTCAAATATTTGAATTTAACATAGGGAAAAATTAGAACTTTGTATTTTATCCATATATTTTGATAAAAGTCAAATTTTTTGGTGTTGTAAAAATCAAATTGGTATAAGACTCCAAGGTACATATAGATATATATATTTGAAGATTTGAAAGCGAGTATAGTCAAATATATTGAGCCTAGAAGTTGACTATGTTCATGTCTGTTCTACAAGTGACCCAAGAAGGATGTTTGAGCTCATTTTGATTTTGTTTTGATGTCTCATGATGAATTGGATATTGTGAAGTGTTTTAGACTCCATGAGGATGCTCTGTTTTGATTTTTTAGGTGTGATCAATCTATTTTGAGTATGAATAATGATTAAGAAGTTGATTGTTTGTTTGTTAATGGTGTTCCTATATATAAGGTCTCTATTTGAGTTGATTGAACATACATAAAGGAGAGAAAATATTACTATGATCATTTGAGGATGTATAAGGGGACATAAGGAGTGGACCCATGTATTTTAAAGTGGTCTTCTATTCTTTTTTTGTTCAATGATGTGCTAAATTGGTCAATAGGTCTTTAAAAGACCTATAAGGGCTACAAGGGCCTTATTAAAAGGTGTAGTTCCTTCAGGGTGACCCATATATTCTATTTCTAACCTATGAATATTGTTTTTAACCCATTTCTTCATGAGAAATATGCCTTAATGGCTAAGGCATGCCTAATGGCTAACTAAGGTGTTGATTATCAAGATTGCTCTATAAATAGTGAAATCAAAGATGGTGATTTCTAAACTTTATGTAAAATACTTGGAGAGATTGGAGAGAGGCTTGTGTGTGTTTTGTGGAGTGAAGGAGGGGTAGACTTCCCTAATTATGAGTTGAAGATTAGATAAATTAGATTGATGTTTAATAGATCCAATTATTATTTTTGGAATGCAAGGATGAGGACATATATTATGTCCATAGGGTTTGATGTATGAAAATATGTTATATATGGTTATGTTGCTCTTATTACTCCTCCATCTAGTATTATAGTTAAGAATTTGTTTGAGAACAATTTCAAGGTGATGAATGCTATCACTTGTGTTCATTCAAAGACTAAATACACCAAGGTAATCCATTATACATATGCTAAAGAGATATGGGAAAAAATGAAGATCATTTTTAAAGGAGATTCAAAAGTCAATCTTGCTAAGTTATAGACTCACAAAAGACAATTTTAAAGTCTCAAAATGAATGAAGAAGATTTTGTGGCTTCCATTTTGTAGAGATTTGATGAGACTGTGAACATCATCAGAGGTCTTAGAGAGAATATTGAAGAGATAATTGTAGTAAAAAAGGTATTAAGGTCTTTATATCTCAATTTTGATCCAAAAGTATATGTTATAGAAGAGAGTCATGATCTTACTCAGTTGAATATGGATCAATTGCATGGCACCCTTACTATATATGAGATGAGAATAAATGATGATAGACCACCAAATAAGGAAGTTTAATTCAAGATAGAGATGAAGCCTGAGAATAAGTTCTAAGGTAATAAATCTAAAGATGATGACATATTTGGCATTGATGAGGATGAACTAATTGCTTTGATTACTAGGAAATTGAACACTAGCTCAGGTAAGTATAAGGGTAAACTACCCTTTAAATGTTTCAATTATGGAGAGATAGGGCATTTTTCTTGGAGGTGCCCTTATAATCATGAGAAGAATGTTGATAAAGAGAATGGTGAAAGCCAAGATGAAGACAAGAAGAAATAAAGGAAGAAAGGATTCAAAAAGTATAACAACAAGAAGAAGTTATTCAAGAATAAGAATAATCTTTACACTAAATAAGATTGCATCTCATCAGATGAGAGTGAAGCTAATGACTTAGATTATGATCATGAAGATGATGGTTCTGCTAAAGATGAAGCCATGTTCATGGCTGAGGAAGGAATTTGCTCACATTATAAGGAGTCTACTTTGGAGTGATTCAAATGATGATGAAGATGAGGTGGATTGTGAGACTATTTTGATGAATGCTCATGAAGAACTAAAGATTGAGAAGAAGATCAATAAGAATATGAAATCTAAGCTCAAGTATTATGAGGAGTAATTCAGTATATTTGAGGTAATATTGGTTGAAGACTCTAAAGATCATGAAGGTGATGTCATGTTTCTTAATTATAAGTTAGAATCTATGTCTAAAATTATAAGAGCCAAAGAAGAAGAATGTTCAAGGTATGCTTCTAAAAATAAGTCTTTGAAATCTAAGTTAGAGAAGACATCTATTAAGGTGAATTAATTTGTGAAATCTTAAAAGAGCTCATATGATCTAGACAACATTCTGAGTGGTCAAAAGCATGTTAGTGATAGAACTAGTCTTGGATATGAAGAAGAATAAAAAATGTTACTCATGATAAAATGAAGCCTAATGTGAATTAGGATAATCATACTTTGAAGATAAATTAGATTAGATAGCCAAATTCCATGAGGTATGAAACTTTTAATGGTTACGATTATACATGTAATCAATTTGGTCATAGGACTAGATAATGCAAGAGGCCTGTTAAAAATGAGTTTGCATGGGACTATGATGGGGGTCATCAGTCAAAAAGAGTGAGGAAAATTAAGTGCTTCAATTGTCTAGATGTGGGACACTTTGAAAATCTTTGTCCACATAAGATTAGACAAAGTGAGTCCTCTTTAAAAGGGGAAGGTTGATTTATTTGTCATAATAAAAGACATATGGCAAGTTTCTATCCAAATACAGTAAGACAAATGATGTTTCCATTAAGGAATATGGTGTGCTACAATTATGAACAAAGAGGTCACATTGTTAGGTTCTACAAGCAAAGGTCTATAAGTTATAATAAGTTTAATCAGGCTCCTAGAGTATAAGAAAGAAACCGTGTTAACACATGGAAGCCAAAGGTGATAATTTTGAGTCATGATGAGACTGTAGTTCCAAATAATTTTTTTGATATGGTGGAGAATGCTTTAGAAGTTAAAGAGTACTAGGAGCTCTCATTATTTTCTCATGTTGAGAATGAAGAGATCAAGCTCAAGGAGAAGACCAAGGTATTGATTGAGGCCAGTCTTGAGGTATGTATAGATCCAAGTGAACATCTTATTTTTGTTGAGCATGTATCATGTAGATAACATTAACTCTTTGTGCCTAATGAAGAGGTTTGAAGCTGTAAGGAAGATTATATAAATGAAAATGTATGCCATGAATCTTTGTTGTCTCCATATATTATCAATTCAATTCTAGAAGAAAAGGAGAATGTTTTAGTGGTTAAGGAAGTTATTTCTCCTAATCCAAAGAAGAATAAGAATATCTATAAATATTAGATGACCAAGGAAGAGAAGGAATATGAGGAGTTGTTTTTGTCTTAGAACATTGAGGTATAGAAGGTGTCTCTATATATTCTTCTTAAGAGACTTATTTCAGTGGAGAAGTGTGTTTGGTAATTATAAAGGTCTATGCATTTCTTTTTGGTGTGCTCTAGGTGTTTTTTTAGGTTTGAAGGTATGTATGTGCCAATTGAATTTTTTTGAGTGCTCTCAGTTTTCTCAATTTTTGGCTTAAGGGCAAGTAGGACTAAAATGGGTTATAGGATGTATGGGTTACAAAATGTGTGGAAGCTCAAATCCTAGTCCATAAGAGTGTGATGGGTGTCTCTAAGTGTGTAAGTAGTTTCATAGTTGTGTGTTGACCAGAAGGAGGTTTGTTAACCCTATTTATTTTAAGATTCTAAGGTATTGGGATATGCTAGAAAATTGGTTTGCCTTGTGAATTGAGGTATAAGGATTCTTAATATGTTTAATGGGCCAAAATGGTGTTGAAATCAATCTTCATATAGATTTGAGTGTTTGTGGTTATCTAGTTATTCAAGTTTTTGTCAATATGGAGGGCTAATTAGATAGTAGGTTTGTGAAGGAAGTATGTTGCAGAAGATGAGCTTGTTGTTTAAGATTGGTGTTCTCAAGGGGGAATATAATAGTGCTCTATATATGAAGTTTTAGGTCTTGAAGTTATGTCTAATAAAAGGTGTGGGCTCTGTAAGTTTCAAGTAGGGCTACAAGGAGGATAGATAGGCCTAGTTTGAAGAAGAGTGCTTTTTGCTTGGTTTCTAAAAAATAGCAAGGTATGTGTGTCTCAAGGTGAGCTCTCAATTTGATTAAGATTAAGTTTCCTATTTATTTATTTGCATGAATTTATGATTGGTGGTCCTTGTAGTAGCTTTAGTGAGGAGGCTAATTAGCATGTATGATGGTTCTTCATGGTATGTGAAGATCTGAAGATGCTCAAAAGATGAAATTGCTTAGAGTTAGGTAGAGTCCCTCTAAAATGATTATTTTTATGTTATATCATATTTATATGGTTTTATATGTTATTTATTCATTGGTTACAGAGTTTTATTGTAGACAGTGTTGACATGAAGCTAGAGGATGTTGTTAAGGCAAGTTGTAGTAGGCTCAAAGTAAGGGAGAGTTTGTATCATCTTTATAAGATGGTAATTTCCTATTTGATAGGTATTTTCAATCCATTAGAATCATTTTGTTCCCATTTTATCATTGTGTCAAAGGGGGAGAAATTTCCTATTGTGTAAGTGCTTGAAGAGAGATAAGGTGAGTTGTATATTGTTATTTATGATGTTTGTTGACATCAATAAAAAAGGGGGAGATTATTTGAGAGTTGTTAGTAATATTATGGTGATGTAATGGAGGTTTACTTGTGAGTTTATGAAGTGTTTTTATATATTAAGTAACAATAACAAAGATTACAAAGTGGTTATCCTAAGTTTGCTTAAAGTATGACTGGTTAATCTTTTGTTTTGGCATGGTTAGAGAGGATTAGGGATGAGTATGGTGATTTGATCATGTGAAATGGGTCATATCAGAATTAAATAATGTTTTAATTACTTATGTACATGAGTATAATTCACCTGATTCATCATTATTCTCATCTAGACACTTTGGGACTAGTGGTAGAAATTCTAAGTAGGTAGTTTGATGATGTCACCATTACCATGTGTGAATGAGTCAAAATGAGTTGGTCATATGGTTGTGACCATAGTAGTCCCTATTTATTATTATCTAAATATTAAGTCATGAATTGAAGTTTGGTCAGAGATATGAGGATGCAAAGTTGGATTCTCAGTTAGAATTCATTGTTTTCCCATACTTAGCCAAATTTACAATATGGCTAGAAAAGGCAAGTAAGTAGATTGATGATGGAATATCTCGCATGTATGGGTGTTTCAAGAGAAGGTAATTATATGGGTTTGTTAAATTTTATACCTAGTTTATTTTCACTAAATTTTAGATCATGATTTGAAGTGCATCAAAATATATACATATGCAAAGTTGGGCTCCCAAGCAGTTTGACTGTGTTTTCCCATAGCCAATTTTGGTATATGGTAAGAAAAGCCAAGTGGCAATTTTTATGGTGTTATATCTTGCACATGTGAATATGTAAAAATAAATTGATTATATGGGTTTTTTAATTTTTGAGCATATATGATTTGTGATATATTTGATATCATATGCTAAAGCACAACAAAAGTTATGTAGGAGCAAAGTTGGTCTCCCAAACAAATTCTAAGCATAGTCTGAGATTAACATTTCAAGATTGGTCGAGATGATGTCAAAGTGACTAAGGTTTAACATATATAATTGTAAAATTACATGTTATAAATCAAACAAGATCGATGGTGTGTATTGGATCTAATCTGAGAGGACACAAGATTTGAGCATTGTGTTCAAAGGTTAACTATGACCATTTGAATTCAAATATTTGAATTTAATAGAGGGAAAAACTAGAGATTTGTATTTTGTCAATATCTTTCAATATAATTCAAATTTTATAGTGTTTTAAAAATTAAAGTGGTAGAGGACTCCAAGGTACATTTTTCTATATAGATTTGAAGATCTGGAAGTGAGTACAGTGAAAGATATTGAGCCTAAAAGTTGACTGTGTGTTCGTGTTTGTTCTGCAAGTGACCCAAGAAGGATATTTGAGCTTGTTTTGATGTTATTTTGATGTCTCATGATGAATTGGTTATTGGGTAATGTTTTAAACTCCATGAAGATACTTTATGTGTATTTTGAAGGTGTGATCAATCTATCTTGAGTATAAACAATGCTTAAAATTTTGATTATTTGTTTGGTAATGGTGTTCATGTGTATAAGGTCTATGTTTGAGATGATTAAACATATGTAGAGGAGAGATAAGATGACTATGATCATTTGAGGATATCAAAGGATACATAAAGAGTGGACCCATGCATTTAAAAGTGGTCATGTGTTCTTTTTTAATTCAATGGTGTGCTAAATGGGTGAATAGGTCTCTATGAGACATATAAGGGCTACAAGGGCCTTATTAAAAGGTGTAATTCCTTAAGGATGACCTATACATGTTATATCCAACTTATGAATATTTTTTTAAGCTGTGTATTCATGAGATAGATGATTTAAGGGATAAGTCATGCCTAATGACCGACCAAGGTGTTGATTATCAAGATTGCTCTATAAATAGTGAAATCAAAGATGGTGATTTTTAGACTTTGTGTAAGAGACTTGGAGAGATTGGAGAGAGGATTGTGTGTGTGTTTTGTGGAGTGAAGGAGGGGTAGAGTTCCCTTAGGATGAGTTAAATATCAAATCAGTTTGATGACTATTTGTATGACCTATAGGTCATTATTCTATTGGTAGAATAATGCTCTAGCAAATTGGGTGTGAGCAAAGGTTAAGAGTGATAAGTAGAGGTCCATCATCATGTGTTGTAGACATCAGTTCAGAGGTTTATGAGTTTATAGGTGTTGTTTTGGTAGGTCAACATCTAAGGTGGTTGCATCCTCCTTACAAGGTGAAACTTGCTAAAAGGTCTAGTTGTTGTTGCAACTCAACTAGACAGGTGTGACAGTACCTTGTGGGATTGTAGTCTCACTAAATAGGGATTGTATTTCCTTGATCATTTTTAGATGGTCTAAATTGGTTCTTTTTATTATAGGATAGTATTCTAATTGTAGGTTTTAGTGGGTTTTATCCCCCAAGAGGGTTTCTCATGTATGTCTTATGTTATGTGATTGATCTTGTATTGTCTTGCATTTATCTTAACCCTTAACCCCCTAATCACATGGGGAATTAATCCCTTGGTCACACCGAACCCAAGGGGGCTTAACATTTCAATAAAAAATCAAGTCAAGTCTGTTTCAAATCAAATTTTTATATTTGGAAGGTAAAATTATTTTTCAAATTTTATAAGGTGAAGTTTTTTATTTAAAGAATTTTTTATTCATAATAAAAATATCAAGCAATAAAATTATTTCAATGTTAATAAATTATTTTTCATATTTTAACAATGTAATACAATATTTTTGACAATATATCTCATTTAAGCAAGTACAATAAATACAAAAAAATACTAATCAACTAAGGGATAAAGATAAAGTATATTTTTTTAGTCAATACTCTTAAGAGGGCCTCAAACTTGCATGTAGTTATCCCTCCTATGCATGTGTGTGGAATTGTAACAGTGTGACTATGTTCTCTTTCTCTAGGTAAACCTTGGTACAAGTGATGTAATAGTATATTTAACTTTTTGAATGCTTCATATATTTGATTCAATTTTGTAGTGTAATTTGAAAGCTTAAAATAAAAAGTACTTTCTTATTAGAGAGTTGTCTTATCATATTGGTAGATACGTTAATTATACCATAGCCTTTGTATATATATTAACCTTTTGAATTTGAATTTTAACCTAGTGACATGTGAAATTTTGACCATATGATGGGAAAATAGGTATAAAAAATAATCTCAAAGTGAAATATATGGGAAAAACTAAAAAGATAAGTTTGGATATATACGTTGATGTTAGACACTAACATCGAAGCTAGTGTCTAAGATAGATAAAATTATCTAAGGGATAAAAACATACATAAAATTGACACAATAGGTAGGGATTTCTAGCATACATTGGATGAAGATAAACAAACATAACACATAGGCCCAAGGGGTAGGTAAATCAAATGAAATAAGATAGAACTGAATAAGTATATGAGAGATTGCATCACTAGATGTCTAATTCTTAGTAAAAAGGTATATAAATAAAAGAAGACAAGAAATAAATATACTTATACCAAAATGGGTGTCTAAATTTTCCCCCCTTTAATTGATTAATACAATAAAAAACTAGAATTACTAGTTTAAAGGAAAATAAAATGCATACCGTGGTGTCGACAACACACCTTGTCTTCAATAGAGTTTTTCTTGAATATTTCATTTTTAAACATTACCTACAACCAATAATATACCAAAAATTTAAATCAGCATATATGATTTATATGTAATCAATATGAAAAATTATCTTAAATAAAGAGCATGGATAGATTACTCCTGTGTATGTGTCACGTAGTAAAATGGTTCTAGAGTGTTGGAAACTAGAGAAGTAGATAGGGAGGTTGCAACCTCATCCATCTTCTCGAAAGGAAGATGAGTGAGTTTACAAGTGGTAAAGTGTGTTTAACCATGGTGGTTTTTTACCTAGATTAGGGAGAGTTGGTAGGGATCATGCCCCCAACACAAAATAGGAAGAGTGGTGCTTCAACCATCAAAAGTATCATTTCCCAATTATCACTACTTGAGTGTAAATGATATGTATATGTATATCTCAGTATAAGGTGAGTGGTGCAATCAAGTTAACCTAAAAACTTGGTGAGACTGAATGATTTAAACCCTCTAATCACACCAAAAAGAAGAACCAATCTATGCAGTCAAGTAAGGCTCAATATAGGCTGTGAATGCTCGATCAAGGTATCATTATGTTGGGCTATCAGTACATATAAGTTTTATGTAATGATAACATTTCATAAAAGAGTTTTGAAATTTGAAACTAATTTAAATTTTGAAATATTTTTCACATGTTTCATATCATATGCACCTTATATCTGTCTCATGCTAAAATTGTGTATAAAAAATGGTACCAATGTATATAATTTTTCTACAATTATCAATATGAATCATATATTGTGTATGTCTTTTCCAATTTATAAATTGTGTAAGTGTGGAGAACATGATTTAAAATCATGCCCCCACTATATATTTAGAAATATAAAAATTGATATAAGTACCAATTTGGTGGACAATTTTTTCAAAACATGCCCCCACTATAAATTGGGAATGTTAAATACTAAATAGGTGTAAAGGACATGCTTCCAAGGCATGCCCCCACTGAATCTAGAGAATGTGTAAACTACATTTTATTATGTATAACATGTTTATAAGCATTCCCCTACTAATATGCCCCATTTTTGGAGGAAAGGATATAGTGTTTTTTGGTCATCTCCTTGTAAAAATAAAATGGATGATGTGCTTGATATAATTTACTTCATATTATTATGAAAGTATTATAGATAATAACTTGTACCATTATTTTGGGTAGTATTTATAATCTAATAGAATATATTTGTAGAAAAAAAAATAGTGATTTTTATAGTGTTTTAAAATTTTCCAATTTGGTATAGTATGGAAGGGCTTATTGTCTAGATCCCAATGTAACTTATGGTTTCAAATTTGGATACCTAGGGTTTAAGATATGCAGATTTGAAGTTGGTGCCAAAGTGATATATTAGGTGGGGTGTAATATAATTTTGAAATCATTTGCATTTTGATTTTTTTTGAATTTTTATCTCTAAGTCTAGAGAAGAACAATTCCATGTAGAAGAGCTCCTCATCTATTGTGATTTGATGTGCTTCAGATTGCCTTAGTTGGCCAAGATTTTTTTGAACTAGTAAGTAAGCTTTATTACAATTTATTGGAAATTTTAAATTTTTGAAAATTTTACATTTTGAGTATATTTTTAGGGTTATTCATGGGATTTTATACATTTACATCAGCATCTTGGATGATTACATCATCACCTCGATGCAAGTGTCCACCTTTAGATGCTAACATCTAGTGTTTTCATCCATCATGGATGGTAACATCCAACACTAATGCATTTTAATTTTGTGTATGATTATTAATATTTATATATTTTTGCATTAAAACATGAACACTAATGTGTTTTTATTTTTGTTTTATTTATTATAGAAGTATATTCATATTTGAGAGTTCTAGTATGGGTGACATTATTAGACATTAGTTGGGTCTAGATGCAACTGGCTAAGTTGTTATTGATCAGGTAGGATTGGGGCATGTGACCCATTTAGGACAAATATTTTATGATATCCACCTCATCACAAACCTTGTAGAGAGATGGATCCATATACATGTACATTTTAAATTCCTACTAGTGAGATCACATCACCTTAGAGGATGTGTATCATATTTTTCAACTACTAATTAGGGGTGAGAGAGTTTAGATTTCGAGGGATGGCATTCAAAGTTATATTTAACATTCCTATGTATGTTTTATGATTCAGAGTGCTCCTAAGGTAGAGCTAAGAAGTATGGTTTAGTTTGATGACATTATTAGAGATGATGTTCCATGGCTACAAAATTTTATTTATATTTTAATGCCACCTTTTGTAATTGTGGAGGGTGGGACTATTGTTATTCTTATCTAATGTATTACATAATACATTAAATTAAGTTAGATAGGACTAAGTATTCCTAGGACCATACTATACTAGCCCACTTATATAAGGATATCTATAGGTTTACATTGGATAGTCATGGTGGGGGTATTGGAGTGGTGATTGTATTACATGTCTAGGCCTATGAGCATATCATAGTCATACAGCTAATTGTTGTTCCCCTCCCTAGATGGGCTCATCCATAAGTTTTTGTAAAGTAGTGGGTATTCCCAAATGGTAGACTTCATAGCATGATGTAGTACCCAATTACCTTGGACATGTTAGTTCTAAATCAAATTGTGTGGCATCCTTGTAGGAATTTTTTTAGGTGGCCCAAGGATGGACATGAGTTACAAAGGGTCCACATCATTATGTGGTTGATTGATCAATTTATTGGTGTTTATGAGTTATTTAAATATGACTTATTTTTATGGTAATTTTGGATTGATTAGGGAGTGCCCTTAGCACCATATTTATGGCATCATACAATACAGAGTGGTCATAGTCCATATGATAGGCCATCACCTAGTACTATAGATCTATTCATATGCTTATATGATGATCAATATCATATGGTGCCCCTAACAATAGGAGACAGTGTAGGGTGTAATAATAGGTATGTGTAGTTCTAGACCAAAGCCTATTGGCCTTTGTTATTTCCTATTGTAGTTGTAGCTTTGGGTGTCATTCATGTAGCACATGGTGGAGGAGGAGATATAAGTGGTGAGGCAGGAGATGGTGCTCCTACAAAACCAACATCGATATATGAGGTGGCTATTAGTGCCACATGTGAGTACCATAGTTTTAATTTTTGGATTTAATTTATTTATAAATTTATTTGGTGTTCATATATGTCATTTATTGGTGTATTATCTCAAATGTGTGTAAGTAACCAAAAGTGGTTGACCATGGTGGATCAGTTGATTTAGGCCTTTAATAATGATGTACCTATAAGTTTAGCTAGAGCTGAATTTATCCAAAGAGTTGTTGACATTATCATTGCACATTCACCATTCATTAATCATGTTATGATATTTATGACGGCATACCATACTGTATCCATGGAGCATGAGGAGTTACATGCAGATCTAGATAAATAGGACATCTAACATTAAAGTTATGATGAGATTAAGTAGATGCTCATTAATCAATATGATACTTTGAGATGAAATCACAAGGAGACAGTGTAATGGCTAAGTGTTTTTGAGGAGAGAGTATGTGTGTTATCGTGGGCACATGGACTACATTTTGATCCTAGTGCATCTACCTCTAGAGGTGTTGGATTTTTAGATGTTAATAGTGATGAGGAGTATACCCTTATGGATATGCCCCCAACATATGATTGATATGATTATTTGTATAAATTTTGTATTGTCATATATATGTATGGTATTGCTTACATGGGTTTTATTTGGTATCAAATAGATTTTCACTATTTAATTCTCTATTGGTCATTATATAGTTTTTTATTTCCATAGTTTATGTTAGGGTTTGGCAAGTTTGTGTAACAAGTACATGTATTTTCTATATGCGTGTATTATATTAGAAATATATAAATCATCGTATGCAATGAAATCTAGATATATATAAGAAAACATGAATGTAATGCTCATATGGAAATGGGATTGTAGATTATGTTTCTATAATCATCTCTAAAGTATCTGTAAAAATATCTTGTGAATTTGTATGTATCTATTTAGGTACCCATATATTGTGTGTAGGTGTAGACACTTATTTTGGTACAAGTACAAATATTAATAGTCTTCTTGTATGTATACACCACTTTATTAAGAATTAGACATCTAGTAATGTGGTATATCAAGGACCTTTCTATCTTATTTCACTTGATTTACCTATCCCTTGGGCCTATGTGCTATGTTTGTTTATCCTCATACAATCTATACTAGATACCCTTACCTATTGTGTTTATTTTATTAATGTTTTATCCCATTGAAACTTGCATTTTTCATAGACACTAGCATCAACATTAGTGTCCAAGCTTGACATGACTATCTAGTCTTATCTTTTTATTGATCTTTCACATTGTGACCATTTTGTCAGCCCTCTTTTCCCATCTTATGGTTGGATTTTTTTGCTATGGTGTAATTAATACACCTTTTAATTTGATAATGCAACACTATAATAAGAAATTATTATTTATTTCAAGCTATCAAATTACACTATAACACTATTTTAAACATCTAAATCATTCAAAAAGTCAAATATACTATTGCATCACTTGTACCAAGAAGGACTATTTCATATAATTTGGACTTATCAACAATCCAAATTTTCAAAAACTATCAAAATTAAATTGGATTGTATCCAGATTGAATTAGACTATATCAAGATTAAGTTGGACTAATTTCAAATAACTCATATCTGTCTAATGTATTTGTGATAAGTCCAAATTATTTAAAATGATCATAAATAATTTATTTATTAGTAGTTGAAAACTATCATAAATAATTTATTTATTAGTATTTGAAAACTATCATAAATAAATTGGACTTCATCAATAATTATTTGGACTTATAACAAATAAATCACATCTATATTATATATTTGCAATAAGTCCAAATTATGTGACCATTAAAACTAGTTCACAAACCATGCATTTATAGATATTATAAGACTTGGAAATATATTTCTTAAGGAAAAATAATTCATACATCAATCGTGTGTTCAGCCCATATGTGATTTAGAACACCTAGGATGATTGGGATGCCACATGTCATTGGTTGATTAGATCATAAAATATTTGTTTAATTTGATTTGAGTGACGTCCTTGTGACCATAAAAGTTTATCTCATATTTCTATCAAGTTATTGAGATTGTGATGTGTGTTACAATCTTAGGTGCTTGCATTTTTCTAGAATTTTGTTTGGACTAGTCATCCTTCCGCATAGCCAAATTACTGATATTATACCACATGGCCCAATCTTGAGTACCACTTGAAAAGTTGAATAACATATTTCGATACATAAAAGCTAAATAAAAAATCTTGACATGTAAGTGAGACAATCCAAGGCATAAACCTTGAAGACATTTTAACATATACGAGAATGTCAAATTGTATTTTGAAAAACACAAAAGCCATAGTGCACTAAATTCTCAAATTTGAAAATTAAAAATACCTTTTACCAAAGACCATTTTAAAGGATTCAAAAATGTGAAGTGGATGTTCCAATAGTCAAATGATATTAAATAGATACACAGTTACCAAAATATTGAATTGTCAGTAGAAAATATAAAACTCAAATGTTGAGGTGTATTTTCTAAGACCCAAAATGCAAAGTGCCACTATAAATAAATAAAATAATAAAACATTATACATTCTAAAAAAATGGACTAAATTTTGAAAAAAAACATTCATATTTCTCATTCTAAAATTAAGGAAACACCATTTCAAATTTCCTAATCCTTTTATCATTGCTTTTGTTAGTACCTAGTGGGATGATGCATTCAAATCATCTATTACAATGCCTTTCAAAAAATTAGTGAGAACAAGTGTATGACCTCTCTAATTTTTATTTGGTTTCCAAGCATAGATGATATGTAGATGATATTATCTATTATTTTAGATGGTAAAGAAGTGTTAGTTGGTTTTATCTTCTATTTCTTGTCCAAGTAGCCTAAATAAATTTTGCTTCTTCTACATCTTTTTTCCTTGCATGAACTAGGATGAACCAAGCTACACTGACCCTTCATTCTATATCCCCATTTATTTTTAGTATCTCAATATTGATTTTATCTCTAGCAACCCATATTATGTAGTCCACTCCTGTCGAATCATCAGGTCTGACAAATAACATATCTTTGATTTGCATATCATGAGATGAATCAAATGCAATTCTTGTTCTTTTGCTTCTTAGAACAACATGTGTATCCATAGATACCAATCCAAAATCAAGGGTGCTATTATGAACCATTTTACACATATCTCTATGTAGGGGTACGTCGTGATGATTTCTAGGCTAAAACTCTCCTGTGCACTCAACTTCAGAAGTGAACATGTCTTCTTTCATTATGTCATAGATATTGGAAGTAATATGCTAGATCCTTCCACTTACTATTTTTGGTCAAACCAAATTCATTGAATTGTTGTATATACTTATTCAAGTTATATTTAATTTATTTTTCACTCTTTTTTATACTTCTATCTGAGTCTTTAGCAACAATGGAATCTTGAGAAATTTCTCTATTTTTCAAGTCTTTGAAATATATTTTTGTCAGATTACCTTCTAGAACATTTGGCTTACCATTTTATTTTATTCCCAATAATGTAATTGGGGAGGACCAATTTATATATATTATAGAGTTTTTAAAATGCATAATAGGTTGACCTTGATCCATGCATAGAAGAAAGTATTGACCTTTTATCAAACCTACTATTTCATTTCTTCCTTTCAGCTGGTAACTATTAACATATTCTTTGAAATTTTCTACCTCTTCAATCAAATATGGCATGAAGTTTCTTATATTTTCACATGTCCTATAATTTCCCATCATCTCTACCACACTCCATACATCTTTCATTTTTATACATTCAGATAGGTTTCCAAATATGTCATCAATGTCCTCATGGGTATGTCTTATAGGTAGAAATCTGACCTCGACATTGAGGAAAACACCTTTGTAGACAAGGAGAGATAAATATTAAAACACATACCTATACAAAAAGACATAATTTTGTGAATTTGTAAATGTAACATTAGTTCCATAGAAGGTTCAATATTTTTAAATATAATTATGGATGGAAGTACCTATTCTTATTGTCCTTAAAATAGTTGTCTAGTTAAAGGTATAGCTTGGAAAGAAGTTTATTGAAGACACCAATTGATTGTGTTTCTTTATATTTATTGCATTTAGGGTAGTAGTTGTTAGACAAAAGTCCATCATATAATGGATATTTTGAAGATCCAAGTTTATATATTAAAGATCCATAAGTATTTGACACTATTGTTTCCATATCCCTAAAATACTTGTTCAATGAGGTGATAGTAAAGTTAGACCCTCCAAGAATGTATGATAAAAAAAATTCCCATATCTACCTACACCATGACTATGTGTTATAATACCTACCATTGACAACTCTAATATTTTGTCAATAACTACTTTGATTTTTGTCACTATCCTTAGCGCAATTTTTTTTTGACATTCCACCTTATCATGAATGATACTGAAGCATTCTTTAAGGTATTGTTTTGACATTCATTTATGTGTGTAATACATTTATTTTTTATAAAGTATTTGATTTGAGTGTATCAAATTCTTGATTAATACATTTTTATTAATCTTTGGAGAGGGGCCCAAATAATTTATATTGATTCAACAAGATGTATGTTTTGCACCTAGTGAAGTCATAAGATGTTGCAATGATCACATCATGAAAATTAGTTTTCCATATGTTATTGAATTTTGGTTGGGATATTGACTCATATTACATATATTATAGTTGTGCATTGATGTGGAACCTCATAAATTCTTGAGTAAAATATGATGGAAGATGTTGAACATTTTCACGTGAGCCACTATATCTACCTAGCATGTTAGTTATGGAGAAACATTTGCAAAATCAGCCACCAATTGGTCCAACAAATCTTTAGCTACCATTGTCTTCTTTTGTGTCTTTTGTCAAAATCTCCTTGCATGGAATTAATTTCATTCCCCATTTTTATGACAATTTTGAATGTCAAAAAAGTTACTTCTCTTTAATCCATATATTATAATGCAAGCTTCGAAACAGATCTTTGTACCCTAAAAATCAATTCTAGTTTTGTTTTTATTTTTCTTAAATAAATTGGCAAAAAGGGAATCTAAGACATATTTCCTCCTATTTATTATGGTAAAATAAAAAAACTTCATCTTTGTAAATTTTAGAATCTCAAATGACAATCCTTATTGAAAACATTTTTTGGTGCAACATTTATCCACATACATTGTTTTAATATTTCCTCCTATTTACATGGTTGAGTGAATTATTTGGTTGATTTATTTTTTGACCCAAGTATTTGTAAGAATGAGCTAATTTTTTTGGATGCCTTTATGTTAAAAATGTTAGGCAAGGAGTGACTTCATTATCCACTATGTCTCAAACATTTCCAATTTCTTTCTCCTTTGGTGTCATGTATGGTAAATTAATTATTTTATAAGTCTCAGTGTCCACTATTTGTTGGAAGGCCATCTAATGATAGATGTTTCAATTTCCTCTACACTTCCAGTATCACAATGTTGTATAACATTCCTTATGTAAATTCTAATTTTTTTTTCTAACATTGGGATAGGAATGTAACCAAAAATCTCCCCTAGTTGTGCAAATTCAACATAACCAAAAGCAATTTTTTTATCATTTGTAAGCATTGTACATTTGTGCAAAAAATGCACCTTTTTCCCCAATTTTTTTTTCCCTAGGCTTTGAAATGTGGTAGGATCATCGATATATCAAAAAAAATAATCCAATCAAGTGTTTTCTTATTGTAATGGTTGTATATGTAGAACTAGATGCAAATTATTTTGACTTTGTTCCATGTCATTGTATATAGAAAACTTGTATGTGTTGTGTTGCATCATTATTGTGCTCCATATAGTAAAATTATCAACTACATCCCCTAAATTATCCACAAAAGTTGTAATAAATGGAATTGGTAGAGTTAGATCAAAAGCTTTAGTCACATTAACACTTACACATCCAATAGGTATTTCGTCATTGTGGCATGTGAAAGTGATATTAATATGGGTTCTAAAGATTCATCATCTATACCTACCACTTTGTATATTCTTCATTCACCAATGACCTTACCATTATTTATGAGAGGAACATAGTCTCCACTTTAGAAAGCCATTGATGTATGATCTTTTAGCTGGACATTTGCAAAAGACATGAGAAGAGTTGTTAATCAGGTTATTTATAAAATCAATCCAATTTATAATTGTATGTAGGAGTTAAAGCTATATTTATATCAGAATATAAACATGGAGATATGTTAAAACCTAAAAATGTTAAAAAGGTAATGTATAACATTTTTTTAATGACACGGTTTATGTCAATCTAATAAAATAATAGATTTTAATATCATATACTGCATACTTAAATTCTTGCTTCATCCTAATTTGAAGGTATCTCCTAGGAGATAAATTTCAAACATGCATTAGAGTAGAATATCCACGTAGATAAAAATAGCTACTTAATTCAATATTCAACCATGTATTTTATCACAATACAAAATGATAATGATCAATGGGGATTTTGAGTGAAATTATGGAAAATGATTAGCTTATTATATTTTGGGATCTTGTATTTGATTTTAACCTCTGTTGTGGACCCAAAATTTTGAAGGTATATCTTAGGAGATACCTTTGAAACAAGCATATGGGTACCCTTTAAAGTTTGAAGGTAGTATTAGGTGATACCTTGAAGGGCCTTTAAATTTTGAATGGTATCTCTTAGGAGATACCATTCATACATGCGTATGATAACCCTTCAAGGTTTGAAGGTAGTAATGGGTAATACCTTCAAGGATACCCATGACATTAAGCTTAAGGGTATTTGGCATGCACCCATGAACCTACAACATTTCAACACTCAAAAAATATTTCAATTTCACTGGGTGAGTGGCTCTCCATGATTATTCCAAGTGTCTCCATCTCATTTACCTAGAGATTGTTAGATGGAACTTCATGTATGAAATCTTAGGAATATGTAAGAAGCATTCTGGTGACACATGTCTCCATCTAAAATACCTCTAGAATTCTTATTAAAAATGGGGCCCACTTCGCTAAGCCAATGGTACACCTTTTATTTAAAGAACTCCCTTCTTTTTTGAAGAGCACTATGACAACACATGTCAGCAGTGGAAGGGATTGAGACTTCAAGTTTTTTATAGTACTCAACTGTGCATTCAATTATTGTGAGTTCATAATGAACAAAAGTGATGGATCAAAGTTTGTGGTGGCATTCTTTATTCTCTCCCAAATAGGATACCTGAAGTCTAGGAGTGGCAGTGAGGTCATTCTTTAATTGCTAGATTTTTTGGTCTTTGGCCAAGGACTCTTATTCTATCTATAGCTACATCTATTGTTGCACACTTGTAGCATCCAAGAGGCTCTTATGGGTATGCATAATTAAACTTATTGAATTCATTTAATAAGTTAGTTTGAAATGTAAAATGTCATTGTTTGTACTTTTCCAAATAAAGGAGATTAAGGATCAATCCAATAAAAAAAGTTCATTGATCTTGAATTAATTTTAGGAAAGTGATGAAAACAAGATAGGTATGGTAGATGGAATGCTAATGGTCATGCAAGACCATTAATGACATGGCATTTGTAAATATTGAATCTTATTTGAGGTAGATAGAGTTAGGATGTGATAGTCTATGGGGTAATTTCAATATTTTTAAGACATAAAAGGTCACTATTAAAGCCAAAATATTAAAGATGAGGAAGAGTGCTCATGTACAGGTAGTCAGTGTATTTAAAGAGGTTTAAAAGAGTAATTGGATGCCAAAATTCATAAAATAAAGTGGAGGAACAACATAAAAACATTACAAACTTTGGTGAAGAATAATATTCTACTATCTGCTCTTGATATATTCCTATGTAGAAAAATTAATACCCAGATTTTGGTAGAACAAAACAATTAAATAGTGTAGATTATAGGTTTAGTCATGGATAGGAGAAAGTTGTTGATGCCACTCATAGATGCAGAGAAGGTAGAAATGGGGATTGCGCTAGGTCTTCAATAAACCAAATTCAATGACCTATATCCCTTTAAGTTTTTGTAAATGGTTGAAGTTACTCTCTTTACCCTATCAACACAACCAGGTGCACAAGTAGGAGATCTTATACTTCAACATCCAATTTGAGTTTTTGATGCAGAGAGGCTAATGAAGTTACCTACATTATGGAAACTATATGTGGTCATGCATACCTTTTTAAGTAGATACAACCAAGGGGATTTTCATTTGTCCATAGATATCACCATTTGGATCATTGCACAGACCATGGTGAGAGCCATAGGCCTCCTAAATCATGGAAAATCGTTATTGTGATATAAGTCCACTGCACTTCTAATTCATCCATATGTTTAGGACAAGTTTCCCACTAGGGTAGGTAGAGGAACCCCAATTGAATCCATTGAAAATGTTATAATGCACATTTTGGTAGAGTGTATTACAAAGAGGTTTTGAAAAATAATGAATCAGGCCAAGCAGGCAACAAAAGTAGTAATTGACATTGTGTATCTCATGATACAATAGAATGAGAGCTTTAATTGGCTCAAGTTTCTAATATATACGCTTACCACTAATATCGAGAAGGTAATTTCAAGTAGCTCACAAAGTTTATAATATCAATTTCTAGTTTTGTTGTTATGTTTCACCCAATATAAGTCTCTGCTAGGCCAAGTTAATTTTACTATGGATTTTGGCTTTCTACTACCCTCGTAGACATCACTTGGACTAAGACAAGGAAATATTATGAGAAATTTGGGTGGTTTAACACATGGTGACTTGAGGCTCTATCTTTGATTAGGTTATACCCTCAAATTCCATAGGATGTCATGCAATATTTGGGGTAGCATGCATCAATAACCAAGTTATATAATGGTATTCAAATCAAGGTGAATGAATTGGACAAGCCAACTATGACTTCAATGCCATTTTTAATCACAATGGTTGAATCACAAGCCAAAGTATGAAGTCAAAGAGCCCTAGTTACATAACAAGGTTAACAAGAGAAAGAACAACTGCATCTAGTTGCATAACCATAGGCCTAACCCCAACAGTCTACATCTCCTTAAAGATCAAGGCAAATCAAGTCTTGGTTGGACAACCCATATGTGCAAAGGATAACTTGGGAGTATGATTTAGAAATATTATGGGTTGATGAATAGGAAGTTATTCAATGCATGATCAAAGACATCAGTTAAAAGGTTTATGATAGGGAGGGGGAGAAGGAGTTATTTTTCCAGAAATTAGTGTGCCCTTTCTAAGTGTAGAATAAGGTAAGTAGTGACTATTTGGTTGACATTATGCAATCCCCTCCCACTATTATTGTGGATATTATAGGTCAAGAAGAAGCTCAGTGTGAAATTACAGGAGAAATATTTGAAAAAGATCCAGAATCTTATTCATCATTTATGTAGTTTGTAGATCTACTAGAGGAAGGGAGCTTAATACGGCCACTAATGTGCAAAAAATGTAATCTTCATCAGGTAAGTTCTTCAACCACCATACTTGAATGTTTGGTATATTTCAGAGAGCCAGTGACAACAAGTAGTACCCATTAGGTGAAGTCTAGGGGCACAATGAGACACAAGGATACACTTGTCCCTCTAGCCAAATCAAAAAAGTTTTTTATGTGCAAAGGTGTTACGGTTATCAAATCTAAATCTTCAGAGCACTCACAATATAATATGGAAATAGATGATGTATATGTAATGGAGTTATCCCTAGATAACACTTTTTGAATGAGATCCACTGCACTTACTTCAACTTCCATGGAGACATCTTTGGATGTTTTATAGCAGCCATTGTCTAAGGAAATTCAAGGAGAGGATGCATTCCAAAAATACATTGTGCTAAAGGCTTAAAACTTGGAATAGATGGTTTTTTGGCTACATAAAGAGAAATTAGAGGCATAAAATCAAATTATAGAGGATAATTAGCTCACTAATACATCTTGTCTTGCTCTAGTTATGCAAGTCTTTGGTGATCAAGTAATGTTCAAGGACAAATAACTCACTACATTGTTGACTCAACTAACAAAGGATTGGGTGAGTGCACATAAACTATGCACCCAAAGATAGGCTATCTGTACTAATACAAAAGGCATTTATGAACTTCTAGAGGAATATGTGCAGGTCCTAAATATGCCTACACATAAAGCTAAGTAGATTACACAAGGAATGCTTGATTAGAGGTAGCATCTTGACAAATTCTTAGATTATTCTAAACCAAAGTTCACAATGATAGATAAAGCTAAAGTTATACTGAATGATCAAATGGCTACTAGGGAAAACCTAAATGGTGCATTTCAATAGGTTTTAAAAGATAGAGATATCATGTTGAAGAAGCTCCAGGTCTAGTAGAATGAGACAATGTGCAACACATTTGCATTAATTCAATCCCAAAGGAATGTAGACATGTTGGATGATATTGTGTTAGATATCTAACTTAAGTTGTCAAATGCTATAGACTTCCTTATCATCGTATAAGTATATATGTATAATTTGATGGTCATTTAGATTCCACTACATGTTTTGATTACCATGGTGTAGGAAATACTTGATAATTGGAAAATGCTCAAGCATGTACTCTCACAAGTTGAACCAGCTATTGTGAATATCATAGATGAACCTAAGTTCATTCCAATATAGGAGCTACAAGCAATTTTATACAAGAGAAAGCTACATATAAAGGCACAGTCTAGGTAACCACAACCTACATAGTAGGTTAATGTGTAGTTCAAGTTTTGTAGTTTAAGAACTGCAAAGGGTGGTAGGCAAGTATGGAAAATTGGAAAACCTAGAGTGATTTCTACCACTTTTGTGAAAGGCTAATATTTTCCAACTTTAGTTGAGATCAAAGTTTAGATTTTGTCTCAAGATGAAACTATGGTTTAAGTTTATGAAAGTGTTGGACATAGAGCAGGGACATGTGTGCAGGGTATCTTTTGGATGTCTTTAGATTTGTTAGGCAAGTGATAGATATAATAATGCTATGTATCTTTTCTTTTTGTATGCCAAAAATTTTCAATGTGAAGAGACAAAGCCATGTAAAAATCTATATATTATTTTGATGTTATATTTTTCATGGCACAATGTTTACTCTATTTTTTTAGCTTATTCTATCTTGTATTATGTTGTCTATGATCTAGAATTCTTAATGCCATGTTAGTTTATCTTTATATTTGATATGGTGTATAAAATTAAAGATTGTGTAAATTCTCTCATGCTATTATGATTCTTTTCCACTTCCTACTGCAAAATCTATACCTATAATTTCCATGATAATCTACTAACTTTCCTTCAACATGCATGTGATTGGAATTTTATTTCAAGGTATCTTTGAGGAGATACCTTGGAGATATTTTTATTACCTTTGAGTGTACCATAATCCATGTTTTTAAGGTATTAGGTATCTCGTAGGAGAGACTTTCAAACATGTGTTTGTAGTACTTTAAATGGATATCCTAGTAGATGCCTTTGAAAATACACATGATTGGAATTATTTATAGATAATAAGGCCTTATTAATTGAAAATTTCCTTGAAAGGGATTTTATATAACCATGAAACCTTTTTATTTGGAAATAACCCTGATGCACATGATTAGAATTTTCTTTTGAGGTATCTCATGGGAGATAACTCGAACATGCACACAATTGAATTTTATCTCAAGGTATCTATCCTAAGAGATACCTAGAAGGGTCTTGGAATACCTTCCATGTTTATTTAAAATGTCCTTAAAAAGGATTTGATGTAACCATGAAATTTTTTTATTTGGCAAGAACCCTGATGCACACTGTTGGAATTTGTTAGTGCCCAAAATTGCACTAGAGCAATTGGGCCCCTGTCAACATAATTCTTGTGGCCAAACAGAATGAGTGTCAATGTTTTAATCACTTTCCCTAATCCCTTGGAGGATTAAAATACATGTTCATAATTGATCATGTCCTTTGTCTTGTTTTTACCAAGTGGGATGTGTTCTTCCACTCCTTGTCAAGTTCCCAAAGAGCACTATCTGAAAATAGAAGATATGCTGAATAGCTCTAAAAGAATCAAAAAATATTGATTAAATATCCCATGATAGGAAAATTTGTAGTAAGAAGATAAGGGTATAGCCAAGCCTTTTTCTATGCTTGGATTTGTTGTTTTGTATTCAAAAAGGAGGTTTTTGGGGCCGCAAATGAAATTGTCAGTTTACACTTGATGTATTTTGATGATTAAGGTGAGAAATAGCTTAATGAACTAAATTAAGGACATATGTTTATCTCGAGGGATTTCTATGAATGTTTTCAAGGTTTGTGAGGATCTTGCACCCTTCCTTAAATAAAGAGAGCTAGTGCAAAAGGTAAAAGTGGCCAAGAGTCTAAACTCATGTTTAAGTTTGACATGTGGTAGATTCTCAGGGCTTTGGGAATTTTGGGCCTTTCATGAAAAATTCCCCACTTACCTTTTGGTGGGAAATGTGCTTAATGTCCCTGGGGTCCAAATATATGAACTTATAAGAAAGGTGATCCCACATGGTAGTTCATCAGGGTTTCTTAGTTTAGGCCTCTTTTTGAAAATCTCCCCTCTTACCTCTTAGTAGGCATAATCCAAAAGGTTCCCAAAGGCCCAAATGCCTAGACTTATAAAGTAAGTTTATGACACATGGCATACTTAGTCCCAAAAGGGGCCTGAGGCTTATTGCACTATTGTACCAATAGAAGGTAACAAGTGAGAAAGTGTAAAATTCCCTGAGAGCCCAAAAAAGTATCATGATGTATGTTCCACTCATGTCACTCCACATGTTATAAGAGATATCGCTTGGCATAAAAGGGAAACATTCATGTTTTCCCTCTCTTTTTTGAATAAAGTGCAAATAGTTAATGAGAGTAGATGGTGATTAGTTATTAGGATTTTGAGCATTAATGGTAACCCTAATCTTGAAATGCAAGGGATTATAACTTAGGCACTTGTCTTCATTATAAATTTGCCCTTTGTATTCAGAGCTTATGTTCATATTTGTGTGCCCTAGCTGAGTGTAGTGTGAGAGTGTGTTTGCATTGAATTCTTCATAGATCTTCAAATTCTAGTGTGCACAACCCTCTAGAATAAATATTAAGTCCCCCATTTGCTCCTTATGTTGTGTTCTTTGAGAGGAGTCAAAAGATAACTTGAAGGTTGTTCAAGTAAAAAAGTTTATCTAGTATTAAGGTATTGCACTAGAGGGTTAGAGAAAGATGGTAGCATCTTCAACCCAAGTAAAGGGCAATGTTGTTTCAATTTTTGGATTTGATTAGGGATACAAATGTTAAGGGGTTAGATTTTAGGGGCCTATTGAATGTTTTACAATAGCCTTTCCCTATCCAAGTAGTTTTCAACATCGACATGAGCTAGCAGCATTCCCCCTGGCTGCTCCGTACCCATAACTTATTATTGCATGTGCTCAAGCATACCAACTAGATGCTAAGACTATTATTGATGGTAGTCAATTAGTTGTGTTCTCCTTCACCCCTTTATCCCTCAGTATCATGCTCATAATTCCCCACAACTATAAATCATTACACTCTACTTAGAGGAATGTCAGGTGTATGCTAAAAAGGAAGATAAGGCAATCTAGGATGTCATCAATTCTTGTTGGCTAGCCAAAAAGAGACAAAATGTCTCTAAAATGTCTAAGAATTTGAAATTAGTAGTTTTTGATGAACTAACCTAGTGTATTATATCCATGGTGGCTAGGATCTACAAGATACTTACCATAGAAAAGCTTGAACCATGGATGTTCCTAATTATGATGTGTATGTTAGAAGGGAAGAAGAAGTTAAACTGGGCAACATACTCAGTGATAATTTGCATATGTAAATGATGTAGCTTTGAGCTATAATTATTTCTAAAGAAGCATTCATAGGTACTTTCTACATGTATTCTTACTTGATGTACAACCTAGTGCATGATAGGACTTTCCAAGGGCTCATTAGGGACCCTTCAGGAATGAGAATATATGACGTATACCCAAAAGTTACCCTGGATAGGTCAAAGAACATTTTTTTCAAATTTTATAATTGCTTCTTCAACCCCATGATGAGTGTCTTCTATCCCTTGAGGAGCCTTAATAGGATGTTTACAATAGTGAAACAAATAATTGAAAAGTATGGCACATGTACATACAATTCAAGACATTCACATACATTAGGGATAGTGGGTACTTAGGGTCTCCAAACAAGTTATAGAGGTATCTGGATGATAAGTTGGTAGTGATGGAACTAAGCCAACAAATTTTATCACCATATGAAATGATCACAACTAAGAAGATCAATAATCCTTTCAAATTTCTTGTGGTAATAAGATTTTATTCATGTCTTTCAATTGCCAAGGTAAAGGGGTTAGAACATGAGATTATCCTATATGAACTTGATTAGATACCACCCTAACCTAATTATGACATTAGGTGGTCGGTAAATATGGCTACTAATGTGGCATTACATCAATCACATTATGAGGACCTCTGGTTTGATTGTGCCACTAAGGAATATGTCCAAAAATGGAAATTTATGAGGTTGATAGTGCAAGAAGTTATAAAATATAACATTAATCCCATCCCTAAAGACATGGTGAATGATAAATCAACATTATCTTCATTGTATAACACAAATAAAATTGAAGCCCAGCCTATCACTCAACCAAATTTTAGTGTTCAAGAGGATGATTCCATCCATAGGATATCGATACAAATCATGAAAAAAACATTCAAATGGCTTAAGGAGCATGGGGTTGACCTTGGTGTATATGATACTCCTACCCTTCAAGAGCTGAGGGAGGTTAAAGAGTTGAAGGCCTTCCTCTTGACATATAATGGTGACCCTACAACTCCACCATCAACCATAATAGGTAAGGTCAAATGCAAGCTTAGGAATCTTGAGTTCACCAAGCTAATGTATGTGGTGAAGATAATAGTGACACAATCTAAGGTTAGGTTAGCCTTTTTAAAATTAACAATCTTGGTAAAAAAATTGGGATAAGATTCTTACGGGGTAGGTCACATTGGCTAGTGCCACCCCCATATCCATTTCAAGAAAGGGAACCCTAATATTCCAACAATTCTAATGGTTATTCTTATGTCTAACCTGACCACATTCCCACATGCTCTACTTTCACAACAAGTGGCATTCAATCCTCCCCTAATGATATATTCAATAAAGAGAGAAGATGAGGACCAATAGGAGTAACTAAAATAGAAGAGAGTTAAGAACGCTCTAAAATCTCCAAGTAGGTCACCAACAAAGAAGAAGGAGGTTGTATTCAGAGACCCACTGGCCAAAGAAATCCCTATGAAGAGAAGAGAGGACCAAACCATGCATACCCAAAGAATAAGGGATATGAGTGAGGAGGAGGATTCAGATGAAGGTAAATCTATTATCGAAGTGATGAAGAAATAATGTACCTTCACTCCTCAAATAATGATTGGGAAAAGGAATCATAGGGAGAGGTCCCAAACCACGCTAAAGGCCTTAATAATGGGTTTGATTATAGAAGAAGGCCCTTTGGTAGTATAAAGCAAAAGTGATGAATAAGGTTCTTCAACTTCAGATAATCCTATCTTTTGATGATGTTGTATAGGTTAGAGTTGAGGTAGCTACCCAAGCTCAAGTCCCTCTTGAGAAAGAGGAAACTTCCCCAAATACATAGGTATTTTTTCAAAATGTCATTTCTCAATCCCCTAGTCAAAATGAGGATCATGAAGTTGAGGACATTTAGAAAATTGATGGAAAATAGGGTTGAGCTAGAGCATGATGACCAAGTCTCCACTGGTAATGTAGAAGTGGAGAAACACAAATAAGAATAGGTAGATGTTAGAATGTTAGCAGATGTTCCTTCCTCTCCAAAAGTGTTAATCTCAACACCAAAAGAGAGGGTAAATATAGAGGAAGTTAGGGGAGCAAACCTATAAAAAGTTACCCCTACCCATTCAAAATCAAATAAGGAGTTGGATCTGCCAAATAAAGATGTTAAAGAAGGTATCTCAAGGAGTGTTACTCATATTGAAGTACCCCAAGGTTTCCTTCCTCTCATCAAGATTCATGATCTGACCCATAATAAAGGTTCTGAGGTCATGATTGTTGAAGATTTACCTAAGTGCGATAAGGAAGTTACCATAGCCTCTTCTAAGTTGGGGACTTAGTTGAATAAGGAAGGCAAAGTGGTTTTAGGGCCTTCCATCCAACCCATGGAATAGGGGAGCTCCATCGATAAATTACTCATGCAATCCCACTAGCCTCAGTCATATTTTGAAGTTTTGGAATAGATAGAGCCAACTTTGGAAAAAATCATGAAACTAAGAGGGATGGAAAAGAGCAAAAGAGTGATAAAAACATTGAACAATTTGTATTAAGCCCATAACCCAAGCCTATGGCACTCCCTATAGCTAACTCATCAGTTCTACCACCCCTCATTGTCTCAAGGTCATCCATAGTGTCTACAAATTCAATGGGATTTCAAAATAGGCCTCTTTTTTGGGTTGTAAACCAAGTAAAAGAGAAGGAATATATTATGAGCAAAGTAGGGGACATTGATCTAATGAAGGCTATTTAGAAGCATAAGGCCAAGCCCCTAAATAAGGCCAAAACACATTCCAAAACCACCTACATTGACAAGGGAGAAAGGAATGTTTAGGTAGTTGTCCCTCCACCTAATGCATTGAATAAAGATGCTCCTCTAGAAATTTACTCCATCTATAGTTATAATCTTAGGGATTCATCATGAAAGGAGCTGAAGCATAGCTCATAAGTCCTAGCTAACATGGTGGCATAAAGGATGGATAAAGATAAATCCACCATGGAAGAATTGAAGGTGGAAAACTAGGCTATAATCTAATACTTACAAAAGCTATTGAGTGAGCCTCAAGAAGTAACTCCAACTAGCATTAAGGCTCTATACCTTCCTCTTCTCTCCATTAGATCATTGGACCTTTACTGAGTTGATAATTTGAAAGATAGAGGATGTGCCATAGAATAATCGCAAAAATATTTAAGCACCAGAGCCAAAGAGATAATCCACTCAACACTAGAATGTTTAGATGACATAGTGGATAAAAAAGGATAATGTGAAGCCCAAATATTCATTTATGATGTAGATATAAAGAACTAGGAAAAGATTCAACCCAAGTTAGATGAAATATGCAATATGGGCATAGACACTTTAGTGATAGAGAAGATCATCCCCTATGATGATCATAAAAGGCATAAATAATACCAGTTGGCAGTAAAACATTTGTTGATGATACTCAAAGAGGTCATCTTTGATTTGAAAGGAGAAGGGTAGACTCTCAAGACTGCTATGAAGGAAAAAGATGTAACCCTTAGACAAATGGTGAACCTTAGTGGTGCAGGTGACTTGATGGAAGAGTAAATAAGTGTTTCCCTAAAAATCCCCATCAATCCACCACAAAGAACTTTTGATGTCATCAAAATAAGGTAGTTGGTATCACTTGAGAGATCTTGTGACCAACTCAAAATATTAGTGGGGTAGAAACAAGTCATACTCTAGAAGTTTGCCACTTGGCTTGAGGAATACAAAATTAAATTCAATTATCAAGCCATCCTAGACCAAAATGACCTTGCCTACATGATCAATGAATATACCAAATACAAGAATAGGTTAGCAAGGGACTTAGTTATCAACATCAATTCTAGAGCATGATCGGGTATTTTAGTTCTTTCAGAGCTGGCACCACTCCTCCTTCCTTTTCTTTCTCCTTAATATTTCTTCCTCTATCTCTTTTCTTCTTGTTTCTTGTTGGGAAAATTTTTTACTCCTCTCATTAGTGTCACGTCCCTTTCAAAGTTAGTTTGAATAATCATGTGTATAGGAAAGGGATTTTTTTTGTTTATTGCACAAAGAGACAAAGGTTGTATTATCCTTTACAGAATTATTCTCCACATGTATAACTATAAATATTCTACCACAATGGATTATCATGTTTGTCATCATCATGGAAGCATGAGCACAAATCTAAGGAATCATGTTTGCTAAAATAGACTCCAGGCCCATGAAAGAATTTTCTAGCTAGAGTTTCTTTAAGAATATACCAAGCTTAGCTAAAATTATATAATTAAAGAGGGTTTGTCCCTTTAAAAAGGAAGGTTAATTTTTGAGTTTGAAGATATAGCTTGGAGAGTCCTCCCTGTGTGATGTTTTGGTGTTAAATTAATTTTTGTTGTAAAATCATTGGCAAGCTTTGAGAACATTCAAGATGTTTCCCTTGTTACAAAATTATTTCACATAGTTGTCTATTATATAATTTTCAAGACATATTATATTCAATTTTAATTCAGTTGATAAATGAAATTTGTCATGGTTTATCATTTGTTCTTATTTTTGAAGTACAATGTTCTATTTTACATGTTTGATAGATTGGTTATTTGATGTATTCTTCTTTATGGTAGTCATCTAGGGTCTGTAACCAGAATATAAAATCCTTTCTAATTCAAGATTTGGGAACAGAGAATTGATAGCCTTTTAAAGGGTAGTCTTAGGCTCATAAATTCAACTAGAGGGAGTTATTGAAGGGCAATTTGTAGTATTGATTATAAATTTTTTAGGATCATTTGTGCATGATTTTATTTTTACCAATTTCTAAACTGAACAACATTTGTTAATAAAGATAGTATAGCTATTTTTTGAACTCCATGCTCACTTACTATCCATCCACATCTTTATCTATCATTAAAATAAATAGGGTTTCACCCTATTTTAACTTAAAAATAACATGTTTGCATATCATAAGTGTTATTTACATTATTTTACATAAGATCTTATGTATTTGAAAATTTCTTGCAGTTTGTGCTTGAAATCTTAGTGATACATTTTTCATTTGACACCTATTGTTGAATATTTCCTAAAAATGGAGATTATAGTCATCTGATCATTTATCTTTAGTAGCTTATGTATGACATAAATAATTTGTGCATTTTGTATGACAACCCTCCATGAATGAAGTGTGCACACTTGGTTATGTTTTGGTCATATTTCCCCTTTGTATAGAGAATCCTCATGGAGATTGAAGCGTAAAACCCCTCCATGTGAGCAAGCTGCCCTAAAGGTCCTCTCACCTTGGTTCAGGTAGAGCCAAAATTAGAAAGGAATTAACCATACCCTTTGTATGTACCTCCCAATCATTTTCTCCATTCAGTCTATTTTAGATGTTAAACCTTTCCCTAGCTATGACAACATGTTATTGTTTTCTCATATTAGTTTTCCATTATTTCTAAAGTATGCAAGGTTGAATGATAGGGGTGTACAACTGGGAACCAACAAAATTTTCTTTCAGGACATCTCTTAGGAGATACCTTGAAAAAGCACATGATTTGGGATTTTCTTTCAAGGTATCTTCTAGGATATACCTCAAAGGGCCTTGTAATAAATTCTATGTTGACTAAAAAGGTCCTTGAAAAGGATTTGATATAATCCTAGCAACTTTTTATTTGGCAAGAACCCTGATGCACACAAGGTATCTCCTAGGAGATACCTTTAACATGCACACGATTGGAATTTTCTAGGAGATACCTCAAAGGGCCTTGGAATACCTTCCATGTTGATTTCAAAGGTCTTTTCAAAGGATTTGATATAACCATTAGAACTTTTTATTTGGCAATAACCTCGATACACACTATTAGAATTTTCTTTCTAGATATCTCTTAGGAAATACCTTGAACATGCATACAATTAGAATTTTCTTTCAAGGTATCTCCTAGGAGATACCTCTAAGGGAATTCAAATACCTTTCATGTTGATTATAAATGTCCTTACAAGGGATTTTATATAACCATAACACCTTTTTATTTTAAAAGAACCATGATGCAAATGATTAGAATTTCTTTGGAGGTATCACCTAAGAAATACCTTAACCATTCACACTATTGGAATTTTATTTCAAGATATCCCTTAGTAGATACCTTAAACATGTACACAATTTGAAATTTTCTTTCAAGGTATCTCTTAAGAGATCCCTTGAAGGATCCAAATAGCATGCATTGTGAGGGATCCAATGATTCAGACTTTATCATCAAAGGATAATATAATGGTGTAAAGGCCCTAAAAAAGGTACATCATTAGATTTCATCCAATGGTTCTCACTTCATCAAAAATACCCAATCAAATAAAGTGAGGTATAGTTGAAAACTAAAAGGACTATGGAAGGATTGAATAATCAATAAGTGGCACCCTCACATTTGAGGATTAAAATCAATGAGCATGCCTGATAAAAATAACCAATCATGAGCATGCTTCTGAATAACGATCCTATGGCCCTCACTTCATCATGGAATTTGATCCAATGGAGTGAATTAAGTTCAATACCTTAAAAATCCCCATGAAAGTGCCAACTATAACCCTTGAATTTGGTCATGAAGATTTAATGAGCTTAGAATTGACACTCATGTAACCATTTAGTCATGAAGATACTAACTTAAAGTTAGGGTATCTTTGTAGATCAATGGCATGAATTTTATCATCAGAGGATGATTTAATGGTGTGATTTCCTCGAATAATTTTAAATGGAGCCTTGAGACCTCATGATCTTGATACATGGTGAAATCCCATTCGAAGGGGAACTAACAAATGATCTGACAGTTTATGCTTTATTGCTTAAGGATGATCCAACAATGTGAAGGTGTGCATGACTTTTCAACATATGACTAATGTAAGATAAAAATCATGGGGAGGCATGTAAAAAATTTAAGTATCACAACCATGGGGCTTAGAACAAAAAGACCCAATCATAGGCAAAGACTCAGATTATAATCAATGACTTATGTTAATCCAATATTTTGATTTGATAGTGAAAAATAAAAGAAGTTATTTTAAATACCACTAGCTAGTACTCAAAGGCATTTTATGAAATATGTCACGAGGGTCCAGAAAAATTACACATAGGCACCACACAAGTAGAAAAGGATAAAATAAAAGATCTTATGGGCTTGAAAATGTAAAAGTATAAAAGCAAAGGTCCAAACCAATTCCAAGGCATGTATTAAACTGAGACCTGGATATTATCTACCATTAAAGATCAAAACCTTAAACCTGCATAAAAGTGATATGAGAAAATTCATTTTATAACAATTTGATCTAGGAAGAGCTCAATTGTGTTCTTAATCATGAAATAAATTTCATAAAGGTCATCAATAATCAAGTTAGTAGTCAACATAGATATAAATCATGGTGGATAGTGAAGGTCAGATCTTCAAAGAAATCAAATTGGACATAGTAACATTGAACATCCAAGGCATTAAGAATTGGTCAGAACTCTTCTTTATGATAAATGAGTTATAGCCCATCTCTAAAGAGGACTAGAAGATTTCCACCATTAATAGGAGGTATTATGATCTATTTGTAGTCTAGATGACTGGCCTCCATCATGCCATAGCTAAATCAGAGGTACTATACTATATTGATGTCATTTCCCTAATTTTTGTTGATTGTAGGATTGACAATGAGTGGATCATTAGGGAAGGAAGTTCAAAAGGGATTGCTAATATTTCCCTTGTTACCTTTGAAAAGTATTATAAACTCCCTCTTCCCCTTTTGGACCTTTTAAAAATTAAGGAATGGACCGATAACCATGACTTGGACTTTATCCTAAGACCCTGGCTCATCCAAGGACCATATGTCTTTAGAACCCTTGATGGTAAAATCCCTATGGTCTAATTTAGAGAGGGAATTAGGATAATAATGACCCTATTGAATTGAGACTCTAGAGCCTCTTCAACCACTTATGTAAACAAAAATTGGGTCCCCTATATACACTTCATGGTTGAAGAGAAGCTTAGCCCTCTAATTGGAGATATAATCAACATTTTTCTAGCCAAGCAATTCAATACCATTAAGAGGAAATCTTCTAAGCATTTCTTCATGATGTCATACGTAATTGATGCACTTCTTTCTTCAAATACATTCCCTAGTATTAGGAAATGGCCCCTAGAAGGTAGGACAACCATCTCACACTACTATTACAAGCTACACATCTTAAAGTATAGGAACCATATGTAGTTCATTTATACTACATTTATCCGGCTTTAGTAGAAGCTATTACAGATGTTCCCATGCCTAGGGTCCAGCCCCTTATCAAGAGGTATGTTGAAATTATTGGGTATGTATGGTACTATCATAATTACATAGTTATAAGGATAGAATGGATCATGTCCCAACCTTGTAGGTTGTCGGTGCATGCCCCAAATAAGCTTATAGAGCAAGAGATTACCTCTCAACTCATCTGAGGAATTGATAAAATATGTAAGGAAAAGAGGAAGGATCTTCTCCACCCCTTCCCATTGAATATTAGGAAAAAAATGATCAAAAAATGGAAACAAGTAAAAATCATGTCCACACATAGGGATTCATTTGGTTTCCAACTAGATGAACTCCAAATGTGAGATCCTAAAAATATAGTGGCTGATCATTTAAAAGACAAGAAGCTCCCAAAGATTGAATATGTGCATAAAATTAGGGTTCATGATACCATCTACATCAAAGCCAAGAACTTTGAGGATGTGTTGGCTAGGATCCAGGACCATAATATCAAACTAGAATATAGATTGACTAGAGATAATAAGCCATCTAGGAAAATATGGTAGATGCATCCATTACAATATCACCTATTGCCTAGTCCATCTAGAATAGCTCATGAGCAACCTATGGAAAAGAAATTTGAACCACATCCATAGAAACAAGGTGTAATGCAAGTTCAAGAGGAATGGGATAAAGGAAAGTAGAAGGTTAGAGAGGTAGAGATAGATGAAACACTTGGAGAGGGACCACCACCTATATCATTCCCATAAAGGCCATCTTTCCCAGTTTAGTACATTGACATGATTGCCTTGGGGCCTGAAGAAACACTTGAGGGTGTCCTCAAGGAGCTTACAGATGCTTATGGTTTAGATAAGGAGGAGGATCTCTTTAAGGATATAGGAAAGGAGCTTGCCTCTTTCGTACCACAAGAGAAGAGGAAGGCAAAATTAGAATTGGTTCCTATGTAGCTAAGAAAGAGGCCTAGGTTGACCTTCACTCATCCCACTAGTGAATTAAATCTCTTTAGTAATGAATTTACAATCCATGGACTAATCATTCTTGGCTAGTTCATCTATGATAAATTGCAAAATATCTCATCTCTTTCTAACTCTTGGGCCTTAACAAGAGTTGCTAACCCTAGACTTCATTAAGATATGTAGCCTTGGATTAATGACATTGTAAAAGAATAGGAGGAAAAAAGAATTATATTAAGGCCTAGAGGCTAAACAGATGGATGATCTAGGAGCACCAAGCATTACAGGTATAGAGATACCAGAGACTCCTAAATTTAAGGAGCCTATTACAATAATGCACTTCAATCTTGAGACAACAGGCTTAGAGAAGATTAAAACTAGGACAACCATGGTTGGGATAGAAGAATTCACCTTTCAAAATGTAGAACCCTTTTTAAGGTTGACCCTTGTTATATGATAATAGCATGGTGGGGCTACCATACATGAGGAGGATGTGGAAAGCTTAATAGAAGCACATTCACAATAGGCTAGGGCTAGAATCTAGGGTTTAAAATAAAGGATCCATAATTTAGAGAGGAAAAGGGAGAATTTACAAATATAAGCTATTCTATCAGTCCTAGAGGCCATGATCAAGATGCTTAATGAATCATTTTATGATATGTTCAAGGAACTCAAGTCAATGAAACTAAGGCAGAGTACATTAGAGTAATAAATTTCATTAGCTAAAGACCTGATCACCCAATGGTAGGCCTTAGAGGACAAGATTGCTCAGCTCCTCAACATTTAAGTAAGGAAGTAGATCTCAAAATTTAGAACCATAAGTATGGGACACTTAGGCATAATCTTGGGAATTGTTATTAATAAGGTTCAAAGCTTGAGTTACTGGCACACCAAGGTGGAGGAGCTCCTAGAAGATGACAATAATTTCATTAGCAAAATTGAGTAACTTCTTAGGACCATGCTTGCCAATATTACATAGCCCACTACCCTTGGTATCATCAGTGATGAGGATTTAGGGCATAGATCCACTCTGGTGACTCAAGAGATCCATAAGAAAAGTAAAGGTCAATCTGGGAAGGATAATAGAAAAATATTAAATATGATATTCAATACAGGTGAGAGGATCAATGAAGCTAAGAGCATAAAGGAGGCCTTGGCCATAAATAATATGGATTTCAATGATATAGAAAACCAATAGGAGGAGTGCATCATGAAGCCTGATGTGGACCTTGATCTAGTTGATGAACAACATGAAAAGGCTATGACCATCCTCCAATAACAAACAGGGGCCCCACCAGTAAGTTAAAGTAATATTATTTTGTAATAGAAATTTTGTAACCTATTTTAATAGAATATTATATATTAAAGGCACATGCTATTTTTTTATCATGGTTTCCTCTAGGTTAGCATAATTATGAAAAGCACATTTATTCTAGAACTTATAAAGAAATCTATCTTTATCTGTGTACACTTGTATTTTATAACTGACTAGTATATTGCCTAGCTCTTGTATAAAGGCATGTATTACCATTTTATAAAAGGGGGGATATTGAGACATTTTTTTACACTTTAAAAAATTAATACAATCAAGGAATTCTACAAGGATTGTCCATTTTGATGTGTTGATTACTAAGATAGTTTCTCAATTGCTTGTCTAGGTCTTGAATATGAATAGTTTCTTCAAATACTAAGTTGTATCATTATTTATAGGGTTTCTAAATTTTGCTATGCTAGGTTGGTTGAAAGGATCTCAAATTTACTTCATTTTATTTACTCTACATCAAGGATGTGCATTAGTTAGTTAGATGCAGGGCTAAATTTTAAAGTGGATTTAGTTCTTAAGTGTATCTTCATCTCATCTTTAGAATTCTACTTGATGTGTAATGAAATGTGAGCATAAGATACTTTACATTACATATTGGTTAAATATATGATCAGTGTTCTTGAAACTTTGTCATAATGTTCATGATTAAGACTAGTAATCACTTGTTTCTTTCTTTTTTTACCCTTTTGCTCTTTTCTTTAAACAATTCATCTTAGCTTAAATACATCATCCATAACCAGTTAGTATAGTATATAGTTTAAATCTTGGGAAATTTACCAAGTATCAACATGATCTCATAAAGTAATGAACCAAGGTGGCTCCCAACCATCAAATATTACAAATATTGTGGAATAATTCATCTTGCCCTGCTACTATTTCACCACAGGAAACTAGATTACTTAAACCTACTACTCATGCCCTAAATTTCTTAAATTATAAAATGAAAATTGTTCTTTGAACATTAAGAGCACCTATGGTTCATTTAGAAGCATCAATAGGGCCCACCTAGTGGCTAATATTCTTTTTTGTAAAGAACATTGTAATATCTAGAATAGGAATTTTTTTGTAGGGCATATGCTAGTCTGTTAGCATATTACCCCTAGATCATTCTAAACGTGAAGAACAAGCATATTATATAACTTTTAAGGATAGTTCTCCTCATCTTTTATACACCTGTATAGTGTAATTGACCGGTATACTACCTGACCTTTCTATAAAGGCATGCATTACCATTTGTAAAAGAGAGAGAATTTTGAGCAAATTTTGTATGCTTGAATCAATTAATATAATCAAGGAATTATACAAATATTTTCCACATTTGATATGGAAATTACTAAATAGATTTTCTCTCAATTATTAGTTTTATGTCTTGAATTTGAATGATTTTTTTGAATTTTAGGTTACATGTCTTGAAGGAAGGACATTTGAAATGCATGGTTTATTGGCTAAATCTATGCACTTAGTTAGTTTTCACCAAATGATGAAGATGATCAAAAAAGGTGCAAAGTAATTATTGTGTGACTATTTTTCATAGAATTTAAACCAAACAAGAAGTCTACCCATATTGAATTACAACTAGTGGAGTCTATCCATTTTTATCTTATACACCCACTTGACTCCTTCGACCTCTTTTCCTTTTGAAATGGGATTTACAGTAGGGCTCAATGCTACCTAGGCCAACCTAGGGCCTCCTTGAGCTCGACACACATTCTTAAAAATTGTACTATTTTTTATTAAAATTTGATTGAAGTATATATAGGCAAAGCATTTGGAATAATATTTATTGTATTATTTTATAAAATTTTAGTGTTAGAATTTGAAAACACTATTTTATCAAACAACAGACATGTGTACACTCCTTCAGCAGAAGGCTCACTAACATCACAGCTGGGAGTCCTCCAAAAATATTACAATAATATAGGTAGACTATCTAAATCTTAGTGATTTCATACAATATTAAGGTGATAAATAATGAATAAAAGGGCCAAGTAAACAGAGATAAATCACACATTTTAGATAGAGTAAAAAAATATATTGAACACTATTAAGATTAAATACCTAAAAATAAGGATTTCTACACATTTTAGATAGAGTAAAAAAATATATCAAAATATATTAAGATTAAATACCTAAAAATAAAGATCTACAAAAATGACAATAATAAATATGGTCAATGCTTTAGACACTCTACAACCTGCTCTATTCTGATATGTCAACACTCTATAGTGTGTGTTAAAAAAAACTAATAATATGTAGGAATAGGAATATATCAGTGGTCAAACATGTTTGATGGTTTTTGTTCCTCTTAAAAATGTATGAAAACTATGTAGACCCTATTTTGAAAAGTAAATTTAAATTTCAAATTTGTTGGGGATTCCTGCCTATTTTTGTAAGAAAATGCACCTTGAGTAGTCAAGTCAAATTGAAGGCAAGTGATATATTTAATATATTAAAATGATATTTATATATATTAAATTAAACTATATAATATTTAATAAAAATATATATTATATAATATATTTTATTATTATTATATAATATATATGTTAATATAGTTTATAAATTAAATTTTAATTATATATTATATATTTCAGTATAGGAGAAGGTCCTAGTAGCCTTGCACCCTAACTTTGGACATCAAATTAAGGTGCCATAACATCACATTAGATTTTTAAATTTTTAATATGTCATCTTAACTAATTATAACTAAGGTTTCAAGGTCTAACACATTATATAAATTTTTAATATGATATAACTAATTTTATTTTAAGAGGTCATAAAATGCATTTTTTAAACATATGACCAAAACTTAGCCTTTAGAGTACCAATAGCTATGCATAAGAGTATCCATACTTGAGTCTTACTTATCAAGATGTGATTGGTTACTTTTAATTTTATAGAATGAATGTTGAACAAGTATTAGATACTATATGTTTAACTTCTAGTGCACTTTAATATTTATACACACTAATATGATCCATCGATGGAGGACGTGTTAACAAAATCCATGTTTGGTAATTGGAACATGCACAACTATTAGGACCTTTCCTCTAGTATATTTAAAATAAAATATATTATTTATATATAATATTACTTAGTTTAATATATATACGCATTCATACCCTATGCACATGCTGCAAAAATCCTTCATAGAGCACACTCGATGGTGCCCTAGGCCCGACTATAGTCAACATCCTAGCAAGCTTCACTACTACCCAAGTTAGCCCTAAGCTTCCATCAAACCACATAGATTTCAATAAAATCAAATCATTTTTTATGCTTTCAACTTAACCAAGAAATGTGTAGAGTTTTTCTTGTTTTATTTTTCTCATGTATGTAGGAGGGGATCAAAAAGGTGAAGACATATATAGATTTACAAAATCTATTTCACTTCACTATCCGCTCACCCTTGTCCATGTGCACAGCTCTTCACACACACATATCATGACATATAATGTATGTATCTATGTATTTGTGAGAGGGTTAAAATTATAATTGATAGTTAAATCTATTAATTCTAAACCCTTGACAATGTCAAAATATTAATTAAGTTCATCTTTAAAGATAATTATGGGTGTAGACCAATTGAGATCGAAATTAACATGCAATGATTTAGTCTATGATGGCTTGCATTTTGTGTGTAAAGAGAGAGACTCTTAGCATGTAATCTCTACGTCAAAACTGAAGTGGACATATATGTTCCAAATATACCATCTATTCCAATGCGTTATTAGAGTATAAAGCACCATAATTAGTTTACATCAAATCCAATTAGAAACACCACTATAATTAGATATGCACCCAACCTATCTTGTTGAAAGATTTTTAATTTTTTAAAATAGATTAGATCCTAAAGCATCATAGACCATAAAGGATCATAAAGCATGAACTAAAGTCTATTCTACAAGCAAAGACCAAAACTATAGAAGAAAAAGAAAATAAAATCTAGTAGACAGAGATAATTTTCCATTCTAAATAACATAGAACATGATTCACATCCTATTAGATGGATAAAAAAATATATAAGGCCACAAGGGCACATATAAAGTGTATAATCACATCTGTGAGATGCATCTACTAAGGTTGCAAAATGAAAAACACTAACTATCACTACTCCTGGTCTATGACAATGGTTGGTTATCATTTTTTTGTATTCCTACTTTTATAAATAGGTGCATTGAATACATGAATCTTAGTAACTATGCATTACAAAAAAAACTATGAACAAGGTTGTGGTATACATGAGTCAAAAATTACCAAACATTCTTGTCTATAGGAACTGATGAACACATCTCCAACTCACTTTGTGACACCTACAATCAGAAACACCAATAAACACATCTCATAGTCAAACTTCAAAATTGAATTTAGTGATCAAATTATCATTCTGGTCTTCTAAACTTGATAAATAAACCAAAGGATTGGAGTGGAGAAATAAACTCATTGAGATAGATATTCATTTACACTTTATCTTATTTTGAATCTTTTAAATAGAAGAATTGCATATCACTAATTTAAATTGGAGGTCAAAAGACCTAATCATTAATTTAAATTTGATGGTCATTTTGTATAAAAGTATAATAGACTCAATTCCTTTCAATAATTTTTATGTAATCTAATAGTTCATAGATTTTTAATAACCAAGTTCGAAAGGCTACTAAAAATTAATAATTCATGTGCTTTACTACCAACTATCTTGAATGCCAAGTGTCATCTACAACATCAAATTTAATGCTTATGATAAATTCAATGGTGATATGTATTGAAAATTTTAATTAAATTCCTCCCAAACATAATAATGTTTGATACATTTTCTCTTCGAAGTAATCTACCTCATCTATTGCGCACATGGTGAAGTGTCACAGAGTTTTAAATCCATACCTATGGTCACATTTACCCATTTTATGATGTTATATGGCATTATATGGCATAAAAATTCATTTAATTTTATTAAAAATTTAATATTATTTTCATACCATTAACAATAATATATACATATATTAAAAAAATTATAATCTTAATAAATCAAGTTTTTGTGATTCTTGATTTTAATATATTGATGTGAGTTAGCCCTATAAATGATAATTTTCAAATCACTTCACTAAATATTCAATTGATAATGATGCATGGATATGTGATTTAACCTTCATGGATACATGATTTAACCTTCATGAATACATGATTATTTTAATTTAATACCCATTGCTTATTAATGTTTGATAGATTTGCTCTTCGACGTAATATTTTGTGCACATGATTTTCATTATATTTGGTGCACATATAATATTTATTTATAATCTATATTAACATATATATTATATGATATAATAATATTGATTAATATTAAAATATATGAAGGGATTTGGATGGAAGATTGACATTAATGAAGTATGGAGGGTATTATTGGTTGGATTGATGGAATCCCATGGCACAAGGGAGCCTAGAGGCTTCCCTCGTGCCTCTTTAAGTTTAATACCGCCTCGGTATTTGGTAAGATGGGTTATGTGAATCAAAAGATTGTAAATCAATAATTAAACCTACTACTTACTCCAAACCCATGACATTAAGGTCAAAATAAGTTCATCTTAAAAATAATTATGGGTGTAAACTTACCAGGATCTAAATCACCATGCAATGCTTTAGTCTACGATGGCTTGCATTCTTCATGTAAAGAGATAGACTCCTAGCACAATCACTATGTCAAAATTCCAACTCCCTTGGTTTTGATTAGGTTTTGTCTTGGTGAATGCAATGGAGAAATTGATTTTGTTATAATGGTGCTAAAAAATAGAAGCAATCAAGAATAATTACGGGTTTAGAAATATGATAAAAATTTGAAGTGGACATATATGTTTGAAAAAAACCAATTTTATTCCAATGATGTGTATGCGTACTATTATAATACCACCACTTGTTTCTCCTAATAATTAATAATGTTATGTATTCAAAACAATGTGGGTGAAACTCCACTTATTATGTATTTAGAAGAGCGTATTAATAAGTATTTTTAATCATTACCATCAGTTTCAATGTTCCATGATGATAATTTTACTTCTATTTTAATATTGAAACTTTTGAAATTTTCATTGTATTATGGTCTTGTAGCGAATTATTGAACATTTTTTAATTCTAATGATCTCCTGGATGTGATCTAAAAACCCATGGTAGGAGACCCATCAAGTGTAATTTATTGCGATGAGTATGTTGTTATTTTATTAGAATGAAATTCCCTAAATTATACAAATCTACATTTAGATATCTATAAGTCGATTCAAAGTCTATATATAGTAAGTGTTTTGAGGTAGACTACTTAAGATGCCCTCACATAACCATATTAATTTAGGTAAGCACATAAAATCCTTTCCCAAGAGGTCTTTGATTTATTAGGTATGATTTTGTGCCACTTATTTTAATTACCATTTTGGGGTTGAATTCATCTCCAAATATTATTTTGTAAGTTCAAGAAAGGTGACTCACCCTCATAGGTATTTGAATTGGTGAATTAAATTATCTCAAAAGTATAATTCTAGGGGGGGGTAACTATTAAGGAGTCAAATCCTTAAATTTAGACAAATTGCTTATATTATATCTTCAAAAAATGTGGATGAAACTCCACTTATTATGCAAGAGCCTATTTTTTCTAAATCATTAGCACAATCTCTACATCAAAATTGTAACTCCCTTGGTTTTGATTAGAGAGCATCTATATTCATTGGATAAGGAGCACAGTTGTGGGTGATCATGTTTTATCTTGGTGATTGCAATGGAGATTTTTTTTTTTACAATGGTGTTAAAAAAATTAGAAGTGACCAAGAATAATTTTGGGTTTAGAAATATGATAAAAATTTGAATTAGATATATATGTTCAAAAGACACCATCTACTCCAATATGTATGCCTACCATTATACCACCACCACTTGTTTTTCCTAATAATTTATAATGTTACATCTTCAAAAAATGTGGATAAAACTCCACTTATTATGCAAGAGCGTAATAATTATTTATAAATCATTACCATTGGTTCCAAAGTTCCATGATGATAATTTTACTTCTATTTCCATATTCGAACTTCTATGATTTTCATTGTACTCTGGTTTTGTAGTGGATTATTGAATATTTTATAATTTTTATGATCCCCTAGATGTGATCCAAAAATACATGGTAGGAGACCCATCAAGTGTAATTTAGATAAGCACACAAAATCCTTTCTGAATAGGTCTTTGAGTTACTAGGTATGTTTTTGTGTCACTTATTTTAATTACCATTTTGGGGTTAAATTAGTCTCCAAATATTAGTTTTTAAGTCCAAGAAAGGTAACTCACCCTCACAGGTATTTGAATTGGTGAATTAAATTATCTCAAAAGTATAATTATAGGGGGGGCTAAATATTAAGGAATCAAATACCTAAATTTAGACAATTTTCTTATGTTACATCTTCAAAAAATGTGGATGAAATTCCACTTATTATGCAAGAGCCTATTTTTTTCTAAATCATTAGCACAATATCTATGTCAAAATTATAACTCCCTTGGTTTTGATCAGGAGGGCATCTATATTAATTAGATAAGGAACACAATTGTGAGTGATCAAGTTTTGTCTTGATGATGGCAATGGATAATTTTTTTTTGTTACAATGGTGTTAAAAAAATTAGAAGCAACCAAGAATAATTTTGGGTTTAGAAATACAATAAAAAATTGAAGTGGACATATATGTTCAAAAGACACCATCTATTCTAATGTGTATGCCTACCATTATACCACAACCACTTATTTCTCCTAATAATTAATAATGTTACATCTTCAAAACATGTGGATGAAACTCCATTTATTATGTAAAAGCCTAATAATTAATTCTAAATCATTAACATCAGTTTCAAAGTTCCATGATGATAATTTTACTTTCATTTCCATATTTGAACTTCTATAATTTTCTTTGTACTATGGTCTTGTAGCAGATTATTGAACATTTTCTAATTTTGATGATCCCCTAGATGTGATCCAAAAACCCATGGTAGGAGACCCATCAAGTGTAATTTAGATAAGCACATAAAATCCTTTCCCAAGAGTTCTTTGAGTTACTAGGTGTGTTTTTATGTCACTTATTTTAATTACCATTTTGGGGTTGAATTAGTCTCCAAATATTAGTTTGTAAGTTCAAAAAAGGTAACTCACCCTCACAGGTATTTGAATTGGTGAATTAAATTATCTCAAAATTATAATTCTATGGGGGGGATTAAATATTAAGGAGTCAAATCCCTAAATTTAGACAATTTTATTATGTTACATCAAGTTCAAAAAATGTGGATGAAACTCCACTTATTATGTAAGAGACTATTTTTTCTAAATCATTACCACAATATCTATGTCAAAATTTTAACTCCCTTAGTTTTGATCAGGGGGCATCTGTATTTTTTAGATAAGTAGCATAATTATAGGTGATCAGGATTTGTCTTGGTGATTGTAATGGAGAAGTTGCTTTTGTTACAATGGCATTAAAAAAATTAGAAGTAACCAAGAATAATTTTGGGTTTAGAAATACGATAAAAATTTAAATTAGGCATATATGTTCGAAAGACACCATCTATTCCAATGTGTATGCCTACCATTATACCACCACCACTTGTTTCTCCTCATAATTAATAATGTTACATCTTCAAAAAATGTGGATGAAACTCCACTTATTATGCAAGAGCCTAATAATTATTTATAAATCATTACCATCGGTTCCAAAGTTCCATGATGATAATTTTACTTCTATTTCCATATTTGAACTTCTATAATTTTCATTTTAATATGGTCTTGTATCAAATTATTGAATATTTTCTAATGTTGATGATCCCCTAGATGTGATCCAAAAACCCATGGTATGAGACCCATCAAGTTTAATTTAGATAATCACACAAAATCCTTTCCCAAGAGTTCTTTGAGTTACTAGGTGTGTTTTTATGTCACTTATTTTAATTACCATTTTGGAGTTGAATTAGTCTCCAAATATTAGTTTGTAAGTTTAAAAAAGGTAACTCGACCTCATAGGTATTTGAATTGGTGAATTAAATTATCTCAAAAGTATAATTCCGAGGGGGGGGATAGATATTAAGGAGTAAAATACCTAAATTTAGATAATTTGCTTATGTTACATCAAGTTCAAAAAATGTGGATGAAACTTCACTTATTATGCAAGAGCCTATTTTTTTCTAAATCATTAGCATAATCTCTACGTCAAAATTGAAACTCCTTTGGTTTCAATCAGGGGGCATCTGTATTCATTGGATAAGGAGAAAAATTATGGGTGATCAGGTTTTGTCTTAGTGATTTCAATAGATAAATTACTTTTGTTACAATGATGTTGAAAAAATTAGAAGTGACCAAGAAGAATTTTGGGTTTAGAAATATGATAAAATTTTAAAGTGAATATATATGTTTGAAAGACACCATCTATTCTAATGTGTATACCTACCATTATACCACTAACACTTGTTTCTCCTAATAATTAATAATGTTACATATTCAAAACATGTGGATGAAACTCCACTTAATATGCAAGAGCCTAATAATTATTTCCAAATCATTACCATCTATTCCAAAGTTCCATGACAATAATTTTACTTTTATTTCTATTTTTGAACTTCTATAATTTTCATTGTATTATAGTTTTGTAGTGGATTATTAAACATTTTCTAATTTTTATGATCCCCTAGATGTGATCCAAAAACCCATGGTAAGAGACCCATCAAGTGTAATTTAGATAATCACACAAAATCCTTTCCCACAAGGTCTTTGAGTTACTAGGTATGATTTTGTGTCACTTATTTTAATTGTCATTTTGGGGTTGAATTCATCTCTAGATATTAGTTTGTAAGTTCAATAAAGGTGACTCACCCTCATAGGTATTTGAATTGGTGAATTAAATTATCTCAAAGGTATAATTCTGGGAGGGGGATAAATATTAAGGAGTCAAATCCATAAATTTAGACAATTTCCTTATGTCACATCAAGCTCAAAAAATGTGGATGAAACTCCACTTATTATGCAAGAGCCTATTTTTTTTAAATCATTGTCACAATCTCTACGTCAAAATTATAATTCCCTTGGTTTTGATCAGGGGGAATTTGTATTCAATGGATAAAGAGCACATTTGTGGGTGATCAAGTTTTGTTTTGGTGATTGCAATGGATAAATTGCTTTTGTTACAATGGCATTAAAAAAATTAGAAGTGACCAATAAGAATTTTGGGTTTAAAAATATGATAAAAATTTGAAGTAGACATATATGTTCAAAATACACCATCTATTCTAATGTGTATGCCTACCATTATACTAGAACCACTTTTTTCTCTTAATAATTAACAATGCTACATCTTTCAAACATGTGGATGAAACTCCACTTATTATACAAGAGACTAATAATTATTTCTAAATCATTACCATTGGTTCCAAAGTTCCATGATGATAATTTTACTTCTATTTTTATATTTGAACTTATATAATTTTCATTTTACTATGGTCTTGAAGTGGATTATTAAACATTTTATCACTGAATATGATGATCCCCTAGATGTGATCTAAAAACCCATGGTAGGAGACCCATCAAGTGTAATTTGTTGCAACGAGTCTGTTTCTATTTTATTGGAATGAAATTCCCTAAATTATACAAATCTACATTGAGATATCTATAAGTGGATTCAAATTATATATAGAGTAAGTGTTCTGAGATAGACTACTTAATATGCCCTCACATAACCATAATTTAGATAAGCACATAAAATCCTTTCCTAAGAGGTCTTTAAGTTACTATGTATGATATTGTGTCACTTATTTGAATTACCATTATGGGGTCAAATTCCTCTCCAAATATTAGTTTGTAAGTTCAAGAAAGGCAAATCATCCTCAGAGGTATTTGAATTGGTAAATTAAATTATCTCAAAGATATAATTCCTAGGGGTCGGGGCTAAAAATTAAGAAGTCAAGTCCCTATCTAAGATAATTTACTTATATTACATCTTTAAAAAATGTGGATAAAACTCCACTTATTATGCAAGAGCCTATTATTTTTAAATCATTAGCATAATATCTATGTCAAAATTGTAACTCCCTTGGTTTCAAACCTAATATTGGGCTTCAAATTTGAAGTACTCAATGTGTTTTTGGATGAAATGTTTAACCCTACTCTGCATTGAGATATCATATGGCTTATTGTCATGAAAAAAAATTTAAATTTTATAGATTAGTATGGTGTAGACTACTTATGCCCTTGCATAACCATAATTTAGATAACCTCATGAAATCCTTTCTCAAGTCTAGGTTTTGAGTTACTAGGTACGATTTTGCATCATTTATTTTAATTACCATTTTGGGCTCAAATTCATCTCCAAATATTAATAATTTGTTAATTCAATAAAGGTGAATCACTCTCATAGGTATTTGAATTGGTAAATTAAATTATCTCAAAGGTATTCTATGGGGGCTAAAAATTAAGGAGTTAAATCCCTATTACACAATTTAATCATGTAATTTAATGAATAAACTTTTTTAATTAGAATAATTATAATAAAAAATAAACATTTATAAATATTTATATATAAATAAAATATCTGAGTTTATTATTTATTTTTATTTATGTTTAAATCATTAAATATTTTTATTAAATAATGTACATAATTGTTTAAATGTTTAATATGTTTAAATATATATTAAATTTTTTTTAAATAATTTTCTTGCACACTCCAAAATTAGGGTTAATTTTATCTTTTTATCTTTCCATTATATTATCTTAGTTTTTCTCTCTCCCTTTTGAAGGCTAAAAAATATTCTTTTATTGACTGTTAGGTTAACTGTGGCACTAGTGGTGGAAGCATTGACCCCATTTTTCACTATCATTTATGCAAGTGTGGTGTTAGTGGTGGAAGCTTTGACCTCATTTTTCACTATCATTTCTACAAGTGCTTCTTATCATGCATTTAATCTATGTAATATATTATTTTATTGTATCTAAAATGTGTGATTTGTTTGGCTTGACATGAACCTTTTATTCATTGTTTACTTCTTTAAGTTATGAAATCATTGAGATTTGGATAGACCTATATTTTTATTATGAAATGGTCGAGATAATGAAATGGTAGAGATTAGGATTGTTTAATGATTATTTGTATTCAATAGGGACCCAAATGGTAAATGTGAAGGGAAAGCAGCCATTTTTATTAACTGTAAGTAAATAATCATAGTAAAAAAGTGTCATGATGCAAGAGGATTTCAATGGTTCCACCATCTCTATCCCATTGCATCATTCATCTATTGGCTTTGTTTAGATATAGCAAATTGTTTCTATTTTAGATCAAGTTGAAAAGTCATCTTTTGGCATGTTCTAGTTTATTATTATTTGAGTTGAATTGTTTCTATTTTAGATTGAGTTGAAAAGTCATTTTTTGGGGTGGCAAACTTTTCCCTCATACCACATCATAAAATTTAATAAATGAATGATTGAATAACACCTAGCATTATTATTTGGGGAGGCAAAATTTTTCCTCATACATCGATAGTCTTGGGTAGAGGGGTCTCATGCATCATTTTATATTAAAAAATTGCTTATCAAATATTTGCAACTATTATATAGGAGTAGTTATTATTTAAGGAGAAGTTTTTGAGGGGTGGGAAGCAATAGGGGAATGAAGATTTGTATGGTTGATATTTTTTATTGTGATTACTAGCTATAATTTTCATCCAATCAATTTTTTATTTTTTTCCAAACAAAATTTTTGTAGTAAAATGCTCCTAATTTCTCTTAGTAGCATGTATTACACATAATTTTTGTAGTCTTAGGAGCACATCCAAAAATCTTTAGAGCATCTAGTATAGGTCTTCCAATCACTCTATACAAATCTTTGAAGCATTCTTAGACTTATTGAGAGCATCCTATGTATGTCTTTGGAGCAAACCCAAAGCATATTCAGAGCAATTCTAGAGCATCTTTAGAGTGTCCTCTAAGCATTCAATCATCTAATCTCACTTGTTGAAACCTCAAAATTGTAGCCGAAAGAGTTGTAAAAACTATATGTTGCCTTCTCAAAATTACCCCTCATTAGGATGTTTTGTTTTACTCAAAATTACACCATCTTTGGGATGTGTTCCTCTACTCAAAATTAACCCAACTGTGGGACATGTTGTACTCAAAATTATGTTATTCATCCAAGTAAGAAATAATAAAGATAAAGAATCAACAATAAATTGCATTCAAATAATGAACAAATTTCATTCATATCCTATTTAGATCAGACTTTAACTATTAAATGCAATACAATATATAACAAAATACAACACTTTAGGGATAGTTTATATAAATATGATGAGCTATATGAAATATTCATCATTTCTCACCCACACTTTACCTTTTTCAAGTCCTCTCATAAATAAGTGGGATGATTGATCCTTAATCCAAATTTATTTATTAAAACCTCTAACTTAGATCATAAACTTCAAAATGATGGCCCTAGTCATGGTGGCCCCTTGGCAAGAATCTGAGATCTCTGATAACTACATGCACCCATGCTTTAAATTCAACTTTTGCTTAAGAATTATAAAACCACCATGGAGATAGAGGACATAGAATGATAGGGGGCCTAAACCTCATCCCAATCTAGACATCTGAACCTCTTTCCTCTAAGCATCGAGATATTATCTGGAAAACTGCTTTGGCTCTTCTTAGACTCCATTTAATATTGGTGGGGCTGAGGACTTCCCTATGCTTCAATTCAATAGGTAATGTCTCCCATTTGAAAAGACTTGAATTGAAACCATTGGCATAATGGTGGTTTATAAAATCTCTAAAATCATCAATATTAGATCTCAATAGCTCATTATACTTGTTCTTCATATGCATATGATACAGTGGTTGAAAAGAACAAACAAATTTCTTTGCTTCTAGAAATTATGGTATCGTGCATAACCAAGTGGTGCTTTATAATTTTAGAAATATATTATTGGCATTTTTTCATGCCATTTGGTTTCTTATAGTGGAGAGAAAGGCATGCAATTATATCTCTCCAATAAATAAATTTATCAGAAAACCAGATTGATATCCTAACAACAAATTGAAAGTATATAACTCACAAATCACATCCTTCTTTTCTTTAGTACTCTTTAGAAAAATTTCAATAAATACATGTTCATATTAAATTATATGTGAAAAATCAAGGAAAATTAATTGAATCTATCATTTATAAAACTGCTCATGTAAGAAAATAACATAAACTGATGAAGGCTACCTGCATGCTAATAGTTTTTGATATTCCTCTTTAATTATGGCATTTTCATCCTTCGATTTTTGAATTTTCTTCTAGGTGATATGCTAGGAAGAGAATAAATCATGTAATGAAACAAGGAAAGAGGGAACATATCTTGTTGGACCCTCTATCTAAACTGCAATCTCTCATGTTTCTCTTTGTATGGCCTAATTAGAGGCTTGTAACTCAAAATTTTGAGCAGCAAGCTCTATTATTCTATTAGTGTGTTAAAAAATAATTGTATTTATATCATAAATACTTTCTCTTAGATTATTAATCATATTACACTTATAAAAATTTGTATTTTTCAAATCAATAATCTTAGTGTCCTTGATAGCAAGATAATTCTAAAAATCAGTAATATGAGTGTCCTTGATAACAACAAAATTCTGAAAATTACTCAATTCTTGAGTCTGTGAAAACATTACATTGTGGACCATAGTTTGTTCAGCTTGTATTCTTTGAAGAATTATTTCTTGGTCACTAAATCTAGTAATAGATTCATCCTGCCATTGTTTCAAATTAGAAATCATCAAGTCCTTACCTTTCAAAGTTGAACAGAGAATTTCTAACTCTATTATTTGCACTCTAATTGTTTCTTCATGGTGTGATAAAGCCATGGCATACCACAATTCTTTTTCTTCATAGATAGAATGTGGAGAATATGGATCTTCTTCAATCAAGGGTGCATTACCCTTACTATATATATAGGTCACAAGACGCTCTACTTTTTGAGGTACAACTTCCTCTACTAGGGTTCCCTCTATAAATACAACTTCTTCTATGGTTTGCACATCTTCTTCTTCTTATTCTTCCTAAAATATAAGTTAGTAAATGAAATAGAGTTAAGTTGGAGGAGGAAGAGGGGTGCTTGAGGAAAGTCCCATTTGTCACTTTAATCTCTGATGTAATATCTTTGAAACCAATGGTGGCAGAGATGGTCATTTTATAATTTCAACTATGGGTTCTTCAATCTAGATTGTAGTGGAAGGAGGAGAGGCAGAGTGTGATGTATTTTTGGTAGGAACTAGAAAAAAAATTGGAGGAAAGAATACCAAGCCTTTTCATCCCTTGGTTTATTTATAAAATAATGGCAACAAATGAGTGTAACCAACCCATGATAGGGGGTAGACCTAGTACCTCATCTTATATTTTGAAAAAAAATAATCAGAGCATTGTGAAGGAAAGAGGTAAGATTGATCATATATTCTTCTTGAACAAATCCTTTCCTAAAATTAAGGAGTAGCATAGCATCTCCACCCACTATTATAAACTGACCATCATAAGTGATATATTTCATTATCCAAAAAACAACATTTTTCCAAGGTTGAGGAAGACTATCTCTCAAAATTCCCTTGGCCGCTCCTTGAGGGGATTTGGCCAGTCTAGGGTGTGGATCATTTATTTCAACAAACATATAAATGAGGTCAAAAAAATTTATCTTTTCAATGGAAACAACTCTATCCTCAAGAATCCCAGATAAAGCACATTATAGAGGGGTTCACTGGAATGTTTTTCTCTTTGATAATAACATGATCTTCATCAAAATTCTCATAGAATTCTTGCACAATTTCTTCATGGAATCCCTGAAACATTTTTAATAAATTCAACTAACCTATTATTTCAAAGACATCTCTAGCTACTTCATCTTGTAGCAATGCATTAGAAGATGCTAGTTAACTTTTTTCCATTCTCCTATCCATCTTCAAAGCAGGCACTATTTAATTGCAAATCTAACTATACTATAAAAACACAAAGCTCAAATTTGCATAAGGAATAGGGGAAGCAATAGGTTAGAGATATGACCTAGTAATTATTAGTAGTGACAATGCAAAAATGAATAGAAAAGCAAGTTATATGATGTGATTATGACAATAATGGTGGCTACAATTATGGGAATCTCTTTGAAGCATGTGAGATATAATGGGAAGGTGCTTTATCTAGTCAAGTAGTCATGTGTGTCATAAAGGTCATTATTGGCAATACTGGGAGCAATAATCACAATTAATTATGCATCATACTAAATATTTTTGAAAGACCCTCTATTTAAAAGATATTTACATCAATCTTGTTTAAAAATATAATTTATAAACATCATCACCAAATACCATCACATCAATTCTTTAGGAGATCTTTTGAAAACACCATCATATCAAATTATGGATTGCAGCATTGTTGGTCTAATGGCATTTTTTTTATTCTCAATGATGGAGCTAGATTGTTTCCATTCATGATTTTTCATCTTAGGAGCATAGCTATCAATCTTTGAAGCTAAGTCACTAGTCTTTGGAGATAAACCTTCAGACTTTGGAGCAAAATTGTATTCCATTCATACTTTGCTTATATATAAAAGTATAAAGCACCTTATATATAAAAAGTACCTAATTTATGATAAAAACCTTGTATATATTTATCATATTACATATATAAATAAATCCTTATATATGGTGTTATTTGTATGTATTTTTATCCAATTACATCTGCTTAATCCTTGTCTTGTTTGAACAACCACTTGGAGGCTCTGTTGATGGAGGAAATGGTTGAGCTAGAGTTTGTCCCATATGAATAGAGAAATGGGACCTATTCTAACTTGGTAGTTGCAGATGTTCCTGCTTCAGTCATGGATTTCAAATTTTTATTGATGAGATCATATATAGGCAAGCTTGATTAATGGGAAATCTTGTAAAACTTTGATCTATTTATTTTAGCAATTAATCACTCTAGAGTTTAATTTATCTCTAATTTGAATTAGATTTTCCATCAATTTTAGCTTTAAAGCTAAATATTTCTAACCTTTGACATGTGGCTGCCACTTTGGATACAAATAAGTACTCACATGGCATGAATATGACTAATTTGTCTAATTGGCTCAAAATTTGGACATGTGGCACCTTTTGATTGCCTGTTAACCCTCAATTTGTAGCGATCTCTCAAGTGGTGCCTTTTAACTATGATACTTTGAATGGGGAATCCACTCTTGTGCCTATTTGAAAGGTATATCAGGAAACACCTTTAAGGATAAATACACTTTTGTGTATGTTTGAAAGGTATCTCCTAGGAGATATCTTTAAGTTATTACATAGGCCTTCAAAATATCACCCAATAGTGCCTTTCGTGCAAAGGAAAATTCCATTTTTTCTTTGAAGGAAAAATCCTTTCTTGTGCATGTTTGAAATGTATCTCTTACGAGATACCTTGAAGATAAAATACACTCTTTTGTTTGTAAGGTATCTCTTGGGAGATACATTTGAATGTATTATAAGGGTCTTTAAAATATCACCCAGTAATGCCTTCTATGTAAAGGAAATTCCACTTATTCCTTGCAGGAGAAATCCACTCTTGTGCCTATTTGAAAGGTATCTCTTAAGAGATACCTTGAAATGTAAAATCCACTCTTGTGTATGTTTGAAAGGTATCTCTTATGATATACCTTGAAGGTATTACAAAGGCCTTCAAAATATCACTTAGTAGTGTTTTTCATGTAAAGGAAAATTCCACTTGTTCCTTGAAAGAGAAATCCATTCTTATGCCTATTTGAAAGGTATCTCCTACAAGATACCTTAAAGGAGAAATACACCCTTATGCATGTTTGAAATGTATCTCCTAAGATATACCTTTAATTTATTACAAAAGCTTTCAAAATATCACCCAAAAGTGCCTTCTATGCAAAGGAAAAATGCACTTGTACCATGCATTAACGATATCCTTCCAGAACACCTCCTAATTGAATCCACAAGCCCAAGACTACCCTTAAAAAGGCTATCAACACACTATTTCCAAATCTCAAAGTAGAAAGGAATTTATAATCTTGATATACTCTCTAACTGACTACCATAAAGATGAATACATCAGATCATCGATCAACTGAGGATTTAAAACATGGCATTGTACTTCAACAAAAAAAAAGAGGATGGAAACCATCAGTAAATTTCATTTATCAATTGAAATAAAAATGTGTACAATATGTAGTTGACAACATAATAAATATATGTTATGAAAGAAAATTTTATAACAAGGGAGACATGTTTGATGCTCTCAAAGCTTGCCAATGATATTTTCTAGGAATGTTACACAGTGAGAACTCTTCGAGGCTATATCTCTTGACTCATAAATTTAACCGATCATTGTTAAGGGACACACCCCTTTTTATTATATAATTGATATAAACCTAGCATATTTCTAAAGGTACTTTATATGGAAGATTCCTTTGTGGGCCTGGAGTTTGTTAGACCTTGTGATAAACAAGATTCTTAAGATTATGCACATACTCTGGTGATGAAGACAAAATTCATTCTCCACTAAGGTAGAATGTTTCTTGTTATCCACATGGAGGATAACCCTATAAGAGACAAAAAAAACCTTTGTCTTCTTGCACAATAAACAAAACATCCCTTTCCCATGTACATGATTACAAAAACTACCTCGAAAGGGATGTGTAATGAAAAAAGAAAAGGGAAAAGAAGGGAAAAGGGAAGTGAAAAGAAAGGAAAGGTGGTGCCAGCTCAAAAGAAACTAAATTATTCAATTAGGTTATGGAATCAATCTAAATAAATAATCCTTCACCAACCTATTTTTATATTTGATATATTCCTTGAGCATCAGGCTGAGACTCCCTTGGTCTGGGCTTACTTGGTAGTTGAATTTAACTCTTTAGTCTTCAATCCAAGTAGCAGTCTACTGAATTGTGGTCTACTTTTCTTCAATGAGTTTCTTGAATTGGTCATATGATTTCTCTAGTGACACTAATTTTTTTCTCTTATGGACATCAAAGGATTCTTATGGTGCATTAATGAAGTTCTTTAGATTAGTGCACAATATATCCTCCCCCATCTCATTTACACCATCAAGGTTCACCATCTTCCTCAGTGTGGCATCTATCTCACTTGTTGTAGTCTCAAGAGACTATTTTTCTCCTTTAAGATAAAAAATGTTGTCTTTGAGCATCATCAGATGATGCTTGATTGTTATTTGATATTCCCTATGCCTTTTATGATCATTTAGAGTAATGATCTTCTCCATAATTAAGGTGTCCATGCTCATATTAGATATATCTTCTACCTTTAGTTGAGCCTCCTCTCATTTCTTAGTGTCTTCCTCATAGGAAAACGTCTGGCCATCACACTCTCTTTTATTTTCTATTATATCACTCAAGCATTTAAATGTTGAGTGGATTATTTCTTCCACCTTGGTGCCTAGGTCTTGTTGCCAGTCTTTAGTTTCCCATCCTCTGGTCTTCAAATAATTGATTCAACTAGAGTTGAGAGATGCAAAGGAGAGATGGAGAAGACCTGGAGCTATGGTGGTAGTTGGAGTTATTGCCTCAATCTCACTCAACAACTTTTTTAAGTAATGGATCATATCCTATTTCTCTACCTTCAACTCCTCCATGGTGGCCTTGTCCTTATCCATCCTGTGGGCCACCATACTAGCCAAAACCTACGAGTTATGTTTCAGTGTATTTCTTGATGGCTCCCCAAAATTATGGCTATAGAGGGTGTAACTTTTGAGGGGAGCATCCTTATTCAATGTGGTAGGAGGATGGATGGTTATCTCTACATTTCTTTCTCCTGTAGTTGTGAAGGTGGTCCAGGAATGGGTTTAAGCCTTTTTAAGGGGCTTGGCCTTATGTGCCTGAGTGATATTCATTACGTCTATCTCCCTTATTTTTCTCATAATGTCTTTTTTTCCTTGATCTACTCTTTGACCCAAAGAAAGGGTATGGTATAGAATCCCATTGAAGTGGTAGACATTGTTGATGGCCTCGAGATAGTGAAGGGTGTTGTCATTGGAGTGCTAGATGTAGGGAGCACTATAGGTTTTGGTAGTGGGATCAAGACAAATTATTCAATCTCTTCATCACTCTCTTGATCCTCATCACCCTTATCCACTCTATGCTCCTTTTCCAAGCTTATCTCTATCTATTCCAAAACATCAAACTCTAACCTAAGCTGATGAGATTCCATAATCAACTTCTCAATCAAACTTTCCTATTTTATTGACTAGCTAAAAGGTTGCATGGTCACTTCACTTTCTTTATTTACTTTGGCCTCAGGCATGGACAAGGCTATGGTGACATCCTTGTTGCCTTCGGGTAACTCTTTACCAGTAAAAACCTCAAGACCTTCATTATGTGTTGGGTCATGGACGTTGATGTGAGGGAGAAAGATTCATGGTAATTCAATTGAAGTGACATCTCTTGAAGAACCCTCCTCAACATCCTTATTGGAATCATCCAATTCCTTATTTACTTCTATATGGGTGGGGGTACTCATTTGTAGGTTTACTCCCCCACCTTCCTTTGTACTCACCTTTTCCTTTTATGTTGGAGTTGACACCTTTGGAGGGTAAGGGACATCTATGGTACTTCTGAAACCACCTTTGAGCCTTCTTGCTCAACTACCACCTCCAAAATAGTGTCACCTTGAATGTTCTACTCTAGCTCTCTTTTAGATCTTTCACCAGACTTGTTAAATTCTTTAGTTCCACCATGAATACCTTAGACTAGTGGTTGGGTGATGAAATTATCAAAAAATGTCTCTATGTTTGATGAAATCACTTCTTTCTCTTGAGGGGCCAAAACTTGTGTATCCACCTCAACACCATCTTGTACAACATTATCTAAAGACAAAGGAACATTTGAGGTTAGGATGTCTTCCTCATCACCTTTACTTTGTACTACTGAGGTTCCCTCTTCTATAAATAGGCCCATCATTAGGGTCTTCACTAGGGTTTGGGGCCTTTCCCTTGGAGTTTTTTGCCCAGTTTTTACCTGTAGAAGAGTGAATGCATGTTGCTCCTTCATTACCTCAATGATGGGCATGTCTTTATCTGAATCCTCATCATCACTCATATCCCTTACTCTCTGGGCATATGAGGTCTAGTCATCCTTCCTCTTTGTCAAGAACCCACTTAGAGGTTGTAGAGCCTTATTCACTCTTTTTTTTTTGTGGTGCTCTCTTTCTTCCTCCCATCCTCTCTCCCTTGAGTGTATCTTTGGGGGAGGTGAAACTACTAGTTATTGTGTTGGTGGAACAAGAATAACATTCATTGGATTGGCCATGGGGATGGCCATTGGAATAGCTAGCATTATTGGGGCTCCCTTTCTTGAAATGGATATGGGGGTGGTACTAGCCCATGTAACCTCCCCAATAATAATTTAGTCCTAATTTTTTGGTAGGCCTGTTATCTTTGAAAAAGATAGTCCAACCTTAGATTACACTATTGTTATTGATTTGATATCAAATGGTTTAGTGAAATCAACATCACCAAGCTTGCACTTACCCTTACCTTTCACTGCTAATGGTGGAGCCACAATATCACCACTGTACTCAAGAAGGAAACCTCTCAACTCCTTAACTTACATGAGCTCTTGGAGGGTATGGGTGTCATAAGCACCAAGATCAACCCCTTTTTTCATTAGCTACATGAAGGTTCTTCTCATGATTTGAAAGGCTCTACAGGGGATGGAATCATTTTGATCCTTATTAAAGTTCACCTGTAAGATGGCCCAGGATTCAATGTTATTTTTAATATATAGTGGACACAGTGTCTTCTTGTCATCAACCATATCCTTAGGGATGGGGGTAATATTATATGTAATAACCTCCTACACTGTCAGCCTCATGTAGTCTAATTTTATGATGCATTCCTCAATGGTGATATCAGACTAGATGTCTTCATAGTGTGATTGATGCAAAATCACATTGGTTACTATAGAGTAAAATAATCTACATTTTATTTTTGAGTTTCAGTTGTGCGCTCCAAGTTTTGTCCCTACGCGTTTCAATTTTGAGGCAGTGAAATTTTGACATAGAGTATGGGCACGAGTTTCATTTTTTCCTATGTTTTGTCTAAGTATCAAAGTTGCGTAGAACATGCCAAGTGTCATCATCCAAGACACATTATACTTTGTTTCTAAAAGCATCAGAACGTGCCATGTGTCTCATAGTAATTTAGTGGAGCGCGACAAGTGTCGACATCCATGTTTCATGTTTCTTATGTGTTTCAAAAGCTTATTTCAATAAGCTTCTCTTAGGGTCAAGCGAAAGGCACCAAGTGGAAAATATAGAAGATTTCAATATATTTTTTTAAATAAAGTGGAAGCCACCATGTGCCCTTAGCTAAAATTAGTAGAAGCCACCAAGTGTTGACATTCACATTTTCTTCATTTTGTTTCATTGACAGAGTAAAGACTGTGGTGGGCCCTGGGTTTTATTTCTAAAGTAAGTGAAAGCCACCAAGTGTTATCATCCATGTTAATATAAAATGAGTCTCAAATGTTTTTGTATTATAGCTAAATCTCAGTGGAGATTGCCACATTTCACCTTTCACAAGATTTTCAAAAAGTGTCTAAAAGCTTCTAAAGAAAGCAGAGACTGCCACGTGTCCCTTGTTAAAGATACGTGGAAAGCACCACCTGTCCCTATTCCCTTTTTGAAGTTGCTTAGGCAAGAAGTGTTTTGGGTCCCATTTTTTGTAGGTTATTAAAGTTTCAAAGCAATAGACTGTGATAGATGTCAAAGATGGAGCACTCCTAAGCAAAGACACAATAAAGAGTATAAGTTACGCATAAAGTGTCATGTGTCTTCTGTAAGTGCTATGGAAGCTGCCAAGTGTCATTTTTTGATGCCTCTTGAAGAATGAGAAGGTTTTCAAGTAGAGTAAGCAAAGCACGCCAAGTGTCCTCACCATTTTCATAGTGGGAAAGTGTTATGTATCTAATTTAGCTAATGAACTTGCAGGGGAGACCAAACATTTTAGATCCCAAAAATATCTTTTGTTAAACATTTCCAGTTAAGTTACAATTTGGTTAGGCCATTGGGATTTAAACTTACAGGGGAGACTAAATGTTAGAGATCTAAAATATATCTTTTTTAAAACACTTCCAATTCAGTTAGAGTTTAGTTAGATTGTTGGGTTGGTAACGTGCAGGCAATCTAGAGCTAGTCTGATGCTAAAAATATGGGTGCAAGGATCATCAGAAGAGCATGATCAGAAGGAGAAAATTTTATTCAAGAGATTGTTATCAAGAATTTTTTAAAACTTTCTAGTTGTAGCCAAGAATATCATTTGCCTTTGTTCTAATTTCTTGAGTTAGAAAGTTTGTATAACTGTGCATGTATCTGTGCCTTTTATGTAACTAGAAAAATAATGAGAAGACTGAATTCTATGCCTTTATTGATATTTTTTGTGTTACTACAAAAATCATCTAAGTTGTGAGCCTTTGATTCTATTTGTTTTCATCTTTTACATTGATCATGCATTGTTTGCTCTTTAATGTAATTGAATCCAAAAGATAGCTTCATTGTGCTGAGTATTAAGGATTGAATTAAATTCAGGTGCATCACCATAGTTAGATTTTATTTCATTGCATTATTGTTTCTATTTAATTTCTATCATTTTTCCCAAAATACTTTTGAGATAAATAAGATCTAGCTTCTTTAAAATCTAGAGGTTGTTTCAGGTCGCAAGTCCCACATTCCTAAAACTTCCCATTGTTGGTGTTGGAAACAACACAATTCTAAGCATCAACAATTTTTGGCAGGCCTGGTGGGACAATCTTGAAGTTTCTTTCAAGACCATATGAACCAGAGAGCTATAAGGAGTCAAATTTATGGACCAGTAACAAGATCTCAATCTACGATAAATCTAGGTATTCTTTTACCACCATTGATAACTAGTCCAAGAAGAAGAGTCAATCAGTTTATAGCAATACCAAGAGAAAACATGGGAGCACCTATACCCCCAAGGAATTATGCAAGTTGGAACACTGGTAGTCCGTTGATTCTTCCAGTACCACCAGTTACTTGGGATCCTATTCCAGTAAATACCCTGAAAGCTCTACCCAAATTCAGTGGGAAAGATTTCAAAACACCAAAAGAACATCTATAAGATGTGTCTGATGTCTGTGTAATACATGTGGTCACACAGCAAAATGTGGATATAATATTGTTAACAGCTTCTTTTAAAGGGAAGGCTCTAGAATGGTACCAATCTTTGACCCCAAATACAATATCTACATGGGATCATCTTAGAGATCTTTTCTTTGAAAGATTTGAAGACAAGGGTGATAAATCTTCTTTGTTACAACAATTGATTACTATCAAAAGGGCACCACAAGAAGCAATGACTAATTTCAATTCAAGATTTCAAAAGACTTGGGAAAGGATTCCTACTATAGCAAGACCATTACCAGGTATGGCTATAGTATTTTATCTTAAAGCTTTAAATTAGATATATCATTTGTAATGATTCAGTCACTTGGAGGTCAGACTCTGCCAAAAGCTTATGACTATGCAATCAGAGCTAAAAATAATTTAATAGATGCTAGAAAGTTGCCCCCACGGCCTCCCATGCCCATGTTTCCAAAGATTACCTTACCTTTACCTCAAGAAGCCCCTAATCCCATATCCCCACCTATGTCTATGTATACATATCCTCAACAACTTGCTAAAGAACTTGTTCTTGCCCAGTCATCTGAGATGGATGATATCAAGAACATCTTAAGGACATTTTCTAATGAGTTAATTAACATAAAAATATATCATAATCCTTATCCTAAACCCCAATATCAAGGCTACCAAGGAAATATATTTCCACCACAACCAAACCAATATCAGGGTCCTCAAAGGCAAACTAACCCTTAGCCAGCAAACCAATTAGTTGCAGTCCCTACACCCTCACAAATTGTTCCCCCTAATCCAAATAAAGAGATTGTTCAAGGCAAGAATAATTATGTAGATGGAACTAATTCTTGGTGTTTCCCTTGTAATAATGCTCATATTCCCATAGATTGTCCCATGGGTAATCTACAACAAAAGGTAACAAAGCAAAGAAGAATGGATGGACAATTTGCAAGTACTTCTGACACTCAAGCCTACCAATCCCCTGGTATGCAAAATTCAGTCCTAATGGCTTAGATGCAAGGGATGTCCTTACAACAAGAAGAATAAATATCCCCTGAACATTCTTTTTTTTCATGGGTTGAAGATGAAGAGTCAGTATTCTTGAATGAAGCTTCCACTTCCAAGAAGCCAATAGTACAATTAGATTACTACACTAGATCAAAGAGAAGGATGATGGAATAGCCTGAAGTCATAAATAATGAAGTTATGGGGAATCCTCCATTTCAAGGTCATCAAAATACAGTTGCTAGACAAGAAGTGCCTCATCTAGTGCAAAACCAAGTAATTACTGGACAAGTTCAAGAAAAAGAAAGATATCCTTATTTTCCAAGAACCCAAACTCTGGGACCAATGAATGTGGTGGATCAACTGAAGAGGACCCCAGTAAATGTGTCAATATGGGACATATTAGTTATTCCTGAACAAAAGACACTATTACAAGAAGCTCTGCAAGACCAAGCAGTGCTTAAACATACTAGTACCAAAGAAGGACCTGCTAATAAATAAATGTTCAAAGACATAGTTCTTCTACAGACAACAACCCTTGTGAACAATGCACCAAAGGTAAGTAAATCCAAACCAGAGCCCTTCTATTTGACTTTGATAGTTGAAAATAAACTGTTGCATAATGCAATGATAGAATAAAGGGCTAGTACTATAGTAATGCCTAAGCAAATAGTAGATGCTTTAAAAATATTGTATGAGCCACTGACTAAAGGATTTATGTAGATAGATGGGAAATCAATGCAAAAAACAGGGAGAATTAAATAGCTCTCATTTCAATTGTATACTTGCCCTAATATAATTGTAATCAAGATGTGGTAGTCATAGATATACCCCATGTATTTGGCCTATGTTTATCCAAAGATTTCACAGTCAAGATAGAAGGATATATGTCACTTTATTGGTCTCACCTCATCCTAGAAACAAAATATGGTTCAAAAATGAAAATACTATCTGAGCCACTATCTAAAAATCACATCACCAATGAACCAACCCCAAAATTAGAGGTAGATCATGCTATGCTAAATAAAGAAGAAAGAGTCTTTGTTGAAGAGTTAGGTGACTGGACTGAACATGACCAAGAAGAGAAAAATAACCATTTGTTAGCTATGATGCAAAGTGACCCATATGGAAATTATGACTCTACTGGTCTAGGCACTTATGTCATATTTGATGAAGATCATGAAATCCCAAATCTTTTAAGGAAAGAAATGCCAATTACTCAAGAATCTGAAAAAGATTCAGAAATTTGGACCTTAAATTTTGATGGGGCTAGAAGTAAAAATGGTGTTAGAGCAGGAATTTGTCTTATTGTTCCAAATGGTGATAAAATTTTAAGATCTATCTATTTCCAATTTGCCTATACTAATAATGATGTTGAATATTGAATCCTTAGTATATGGGCACATATTAGCCAAAAAGAAGGGAGTAAAGAATCTGATAGTAAAAGGAGATTCAGAACTAGTGGTGAGACAAATTAGAGAAAAGGCAATAGCCAAAAATGTAAGGATGAGATCCTGTAGACATAGAATTTGGGACTTAATAGAAGATTTTGAAGCTTTCAATATTGAAGTAGTTCCAAGAACCCAAAATTTTGAAGCTAATAGGATGGCATAGATTGGCTCACAGTTTGATCCAACAACTAGTCTATTAGTCAACAATGAGTCAGTCAAAGTTATAGTAAGGCCAACTATCCCAGATAATGATGAAAATTGGCAAGTCTTTGAAAATGATTCTCAGGTACTCTCATTTTTGCAAAAATCAAGGGAATTTGTTGATAAATTGCAACCCAAAATTGAAGAAGCATATGGATACCAAGTTATTCAATTAAATACTAATAAGCTTCCCAAAATCTTGATCACTTTAGAAAACCTATTTGATCCAGAAGATGTAAGCCTAGAAAAAAGAAGGTTCCAAGCAAATAAAGCAGATTATTCTAAGATAGAAGTGAGTGAAGGGAGAAAGCTAAAGATTGGAAATTCTACAACTCAAGAGGAAAGGGAAAGACTAATTGACTTGTGAAAAATATATGATAGAGTAATAGCCTAGACCTATGAAGACCTTCATGGATATAATAGAGACATCATTTAGTACATAATAGAACTAACTGAAGGATCTAAGCCAGTCAGATAGAAGTAGAGGCTAGTGAATCCAAGGATTGAACCTATAATGGTAGATGAGTTGTAGAAATTCTTAGAATCTAAGATAATTTTTCCAATCAAACATCCAACTTGGGTATCCAATCTAGTACCAGTTAGGAAAAATAATGGTGACATAAGGCTCTGTGTGGATTTTAGAGACTTAAATAAAGCATCTCTAAAATATCATTATCCCCTACCCTCTATGGAACAAATTTTATAGATTGTGGCTGGATCAGAGAGATTTTCCTTGCTAGATGGTTTCTCTAGATACAATCAGATTTGGTTGGCTGATAAAGACCAATAAAAGACTGCATTTACTACCAAATGGGGAACATTTTCATATGCCAAGATGCCATTTGGCCTATCAAATGTTGGAGCCACTTTTCAAAGAGCTATGGATGTAGCATTTGGGGAACTCATAAATAAAATCATCATGATTTGTCTTGATGATCTCACTATTTTTTCCAAGAATGTTGTTGATCATTTTGATCACCTGGAATCTATTTTTAAGAAGTGTCAAGAATTTGGAATATCTCTTAATCTTAAGAAGTGTATCTTTGTAGTACCTCAAGGCAAACTATTGGGACATATAGTATCTAAATAAGGAGTCTCTATAGATCCAGAGAGAGTTGCAGCCATAATGAACTTGCCCCTACCAATAAATAAGAAAGCAGTTCAGTCCTTTTTAGGGAAATTTAATTTTTTCAGTCAGTTCATATCAGACTTTGCAGCCCTGGTGAGACTAGTGACATTATTATTAAAGAAAGACCTGGTGTTCAAGTGGACTATAAAAGGAAGACAAGCCTTTGATGAGGTTAATAAAGCAATTTCAACAGCCCTAGTACTTAGTAACCTAGACTTTTCTAAGCCTTTTATAATGTATGTTTATGGAGGAGAGTTCAATGTTGTTGCTATCCTAACACAGAAAGATGATCAAGAGGGAGAACACCCAATAGCCTTTTTCTCAATGAATCTTAGGGAGTATGAAACTAGATACAACTTTGTGGAGAAATAGGCATATGCTATGGTAAAAGCCCTCAAGAAATTTAGGCATATGGTGACAGGAAGTAAGATTCTGATACTTGTGGCTCATCTTAGTGTCAGAGAATACATTATGGAGGGTGAAATTACTAAAAAAAGAGCAAACTAGATAACAAAGATCCTTGAGTATGATGTAGAGGTCAAACCCATGAAGCTAGTCAGAGGTAGGGGGTTGTGCTAATACATGACTCAAGATATGGGAAAGATGATGCCTAAATAAATAGAAAAGAAAAGTGTATTGAGGATACAAGAAGTTGATCAGAACTCTTGGGTTGTAAATAGAATCCACTTTATGAAATATGGCATTTTCCCAAAAGAGCTCTCTCAAGACAAGAGGAGATACTATAGGCAGCAAGGGGTCCATTTTGTTTTAATTAACCAAGTTCTTTTCAAAATAAATACTGATGGCATCCTTTTAAGATATGTAGAGAAAGATGAGGCTAAGAAAATACTACATGAAATGCACCATGGAGTCTCAGGTGGACATTTTTATGCAAAAACCACAGTAATAAAGATAACTCAGGTAGGTTTTTTCTGGCCCATGTTATTTATAGACTGTTATCAACTGGTTAAGAAGTGTCAATCTTGTCAATATTATGTGGGGATGAGAAGGAATGTAGTAATGCCCCTTAGTCCTATAATTATTGATGAACCCTTTACTCAATGGGGTCTTGATTTTATTGGAATGATTAATCCATTTTTAAGTATGTGGCACAAATGGATTCTAACTACCACTGATTATTTTACTAGATGGAGTGAGGTAGTGCCACTCAAAGAAGCAACAGAAAATGTGATCCTAGACTTTCTAGGGAGTATCACTACTCGCTTTGGGCCTCCTCGTACCATAATTTTAGATAATGCTAAAGCATTTTTAGGGTCTAAAGTATCTAAATTTGCATTGAAGAATGGAATTTATTTGAAAAATTCCTCAAATTATTACCCTTAGGGTAATGGTTTGGCAGAATCAACCAACAAGAACCTTATTAGACTTATCAAGAAAATATGGGCTGATCATCACAAAGAATGGCATAAAGTGCTTAATATAACACTATGGGCTAATAGAATTATGCCTAAATAGGTAACAAAAATTTCCCCATATGAATTGATCTATGGTAAGCCCACTATAATGCCCCTGAGCTTGGAGATTCTTGCTCTCCAATTGTTAAAATAGATTGAAATTGAGGAAAATGGCCCCATGCAGGTCAAACTTGCTAAACTCTTCAAAGTTCAAGAAAAAAGGGATGCAGCACATCATTCATTAATAAAGCATCAAAAAATAATTAAAGACTACTTTGATAAAAGGACTTCAAATCCCCAATTTGAAGTAGGCTCAATTGTTTTGAAATGGGATGCAAGAGTTGCCAAGCCGGGTCAACACACTAAATTTGAAGCTTTGTGGGTTGTTCCCTATAATATTCATGCATGCAAATATAAAAATTCATATGAGCTCGAAAAAATGGAAGGAGAACCTGAAGAGATTCCTATGAATGGGATCTACCTGAAACATTTTAGTTAAGTTGTGTCTCTAATGTATTATAGTTAGATAGTTTCCCTTTCCTTGTTGCTTTGTTTTTCCATTATTCTTTCCCACTCTTTCTTTTAAATAGGTGTTATTTGAACACGTGGCCATGGCTCAGAGCTTTTTTCATAATTTTCAAAAAAGTCTTGACGCATTAAATCTCTCTCAAATCTCCAACATTTCCCAAAGTACCTTACACAGCCATTTCATGACGTGTATGACTCATTGTCCCACATAGATTCAATAAGATTTGCTAATTGTTATCCAATTTTAATGCCATTTTTGAGACTTGATGGGTCATTAAATACCCCATTACAAGATTTAAAGCTTAACAGTGTCTCAAACATTCTTGCATCTACTAGAAAATCCTTGTTACCTGCATTTTTAGTTCATAACAAACCTACTTAGTGAAAGTGCCTTCCCTATTGCAAAGCTCCATACCTATTATCATAGTTCACTATTTCCAAGTATAGATATAGATATGGAGGGAGCACAGTCTTCTCAAAAATGGTTTGGGATTTATGAATCCATTGATAAGCTTCTCACAAGCAAATCATATGCTTCGGCCCCTGCACAACCCTTAAAGACCTGTCCACGGACTAGAGTCCCTGAAGTTGGTTATGCAAACGACCCAACAAAGGTGAAATATTTTGCAGATGGAATCATGGACCCAATCCTTCAAAATCCTACCAAATCTCTAAGAGAAGGGGCACATAAAATATGTATTCAGAGGGCCAAGGCTAGACAATATGAAACATTCACAATGAGGATATGGACTTCCCAACTGGCACAATTCATTGTCCTAGGTGTACATCCGTGCCCTGACTTGGTTGAAATATGATCCAAATTGTTTCATGCACCCTCAAATACCATATAACAAGGTCCATTCATGGTTTAAATTAAACCAAAGGCTATCAGGGACATGTTGGCCATGTACCATGACAAGACAGCCACGTTTCCCACCATTGCCAAAATGCAAAAAATGTGGGCAAACATCAATAATCAACTGAGGTTTATAAAATTAGAATTGAAATTAGGGGATGATGATACCATTGTACCAGTACTACCAATAGTAAGAGCATAATTTGCATAGGCCATTCAAGAGGCACTATCTATGATGGCATTCATTTTTGGAATGAAAGAGGATATAACTGTTTATGAAGAACAAATGGCCATTCTCTTCAGATTGAAAATTGTTGACAAGTCTCAGGAGTATCAGCTAGATTTCTTTGAGAAAATTACATATTCAATGGTTAATCAACTCACCTATTTCAAATCTAAAGGGGTTTATAGGTATTCCTCTTATCTATTTCACCTCATGTTGTATCAAAATTTTGGCATCTTTTTCCAATACATGCATCTAAATATGTATGACCCAAGCTTCGATCTACATAGGACCATTCCTATGTCTGCATGGACACATATCTTGTCCAAAACCAATGACCCATACAAATTTTGGGAACTTTTTGTTTCCCCTACCTTTTGTCATCTAAGCCCAGAGCCAATTGAAAATAGATTGACTCCAAGTGTCTCGGGCCTTATGACAAATTGCACTATTCCTTGTGATTACTTTTTTAGATCCTATCATACTATTATTAGAGTCCATGGTTTTGGTGGAGAACCAATGTTGCTACCTAAGGTTTTGACCCTTAGGTTAACATTCTTAGAGGTCACTAGGCAAGTGTCTGTGGTGGATAATAAATATGGCACTGGGAAGAAAAAGAAGAAAATGTATGATGCTCCATGGGTAACAAACAACATGGCCCTAGAGGTCAGAGATGTTGAGCACGAGTTGCTAAGAAAGTTAGCTTTCCTGGGCTTCTTTCTAATTGAAGATAAATGGGGATATGATCCACGTAGTTTCATAACCACATGGGTCAAGAATAATAAGGTCGCTGCTAAAATTATGCATGAGGGTCATCCCTTTTGGGAAAATAGAAGAAACCCTCAGGAAGATATTATTGATTTATATGTAGAATTGATAGATTTTCCCTTAGAAGAGGCCAGGCCATGGGAGACATTTTATGATAAGAAAAAGGATTTTGACCCTAAAATTAGAATGACTTCTGGTTTAAGAAGGACATTGAAGAACAAAGACTAGAAACTTGAGAAAATAGAAGCCTATTGGAAGTATAGGTAGGAGATTTGTGATATAACTCACTCTTTTGGAAATGTAGATTTAGATGAGAAATGGGAGGAAATATGAGATGGATGTCATCCATCTCTAGTCTCTAGCCCTAATATAGTGTAGGCCATAGAACAAACCTCACCTACAGTCATTGTAACTATCTAGCCCCAATCTCTCAGTGCCATTGAAAAACAAAAGAGTGTGGTATTCTCACGACCCAAAGCTTATCCTTTAGTATCAGACTTTTGGGTTCCCAGTTTTGTAAAATCACCACTAGAAACAGTGGTAAATGTTGAAGAGAAGGAAGCATAGCCAGAAGAAGAAATGCCAAGGAAACATAAGAGGATGAAGCTTTACCCTGATTCAGAGGAGGGGGTAGAACCCTCACAACACCAACCACTGAGTACATCAGTTGCTCCTCAGGTACGTGTTGTTTCTCCTTCTTCTTAGTCTGTCTCTTCTTCTATAGGGGTGACAATTCCATCTAGCCAAATAATATTCCCTACCACCTCTGTTGTGCCCATTTCTCATTTTTTCCCACCTATTCATACTCAAGCCACATCATTGCCTCATTTTTTCCCCTCTATCCCAAAGAGAGTACCTCCTCAAATTTCCACTAGCCAATAGTTGGCTATTCCCTATGGCTTACCACAGGGTTATCCTTTTGTGGGTGGGCACATTGCCTCTCCTTCTACCTTCCAAACTCAAGTAGATACTAATAAGAAGGCTAGAGAAGCCCGAATGGAGAAAAAGAAGATGAAAAATAATAAAGCTCTGGCTACACCACATATGAGGTCACAGTTTGACCCAATTTAGTAGCAACTAACGGTGACCCATTTGTCACCTAATGTATTCAAACCAAATGAGTAGATGTAGCCTGAAGATTATGCAATGAATGCAGTGGCTGTAGATATGTCACTTTTTAGACCATAAGATAGGGTTGAGCTGTTAAATGAATCCACTTCTATAGTAGCTAATGATTATTTGAAAGTATCAAAGAAGCTACAAAAGGTGGAGGCTAATTTAGCTCAAGAGAAAGCAAACTATAGTGGTTTGACTATAGAAATCAAAACCAAGAATAATGAAATAGAGAGTCTCAACAAAAAATTGCAAGATACTATTTCTTTTCAGACTCACTAGGCTATTCAGGCCCAAAATGATTCTTTGAAAGAGGAGCTGACACAGGAGAAAGCTACAGTGACAACCATAAGGTGGGAAAAAGCAACATTACAGGAAAAATGTGAGGAAAGCCTACAACAGGTCACTCAACTTCAACAAAAGCTACTAAATGAGCAAATAATACCATTGCCATATAGGCCCAACTTCAAGTCGAGTGACAAATAACAGAACAATTGACACTTGAGTTGGCTAATAGGCCAAATAATGTAGGGGTTTTAAAAATTTAGTTAAGGAGCTTTATGTATCAATATGGAAAATAATATCTAAGGAGATTAATCAGCTCATACCCTCTCTAACCTTTCCGATAAATGCACAAATGTGGAGACTTCAGTTGAAGCCACTCTATCCACTGTCTCTTTGAGAGCGTTTGATTCTCAAATCTTGTTGTAAAAACTATATGACGCAATTAATGGAATGTTATCAGCAGTAGGGATTAGTGACAGAATGATTTCTATAAAAAGGGTGAATGAAGTTCTTAGTTATAATTCTATTGCAATTAATTGCAAAGAGCTTCTACATGTGGTGAAAGAGGGAATCAAGGACATGAAGCAACATATTGAAGATTTGGTATAATTGGGTCTTCCCTCCCCTTTTCCTGATAGCAACACGGTGTTGATGGTTGATGAGATTAAACCTTTGTTGTTAGCCAAGCAAATTGATCAGTTAGTTTTCCAGGGTTTAACAGATGATTCATCAATGCCTGAAGTGGAAAATATCTTGATGCCCATGTCCCAGCTTAAATTTCAATTGAAGGTTGTAGTTCATATTTTGCAAAAATTTTCACATAAGGATATCATCAACCTTGATTTAGCCTTCCACAAATTGCAAAATAAGCATGGATTATTTGATGCTGAGTGGTCTATTTATCAGATAACCTTAATGAAGTTGTGATTTTTGTCACATTTTTTATACATTCTTTGGATTATTTTTTATTAGGCTCAAAAGTCCTCGGTGTCACCAAGAACTGTAGAGTAAAATACTCTACATTTTATTTTTGAGTTTTAGTTGTGCGCTCCAAGTTTTATCCCTGCGTGTTTTAGTTTCGAGGTAGTGAAGTTTTGACATAGAGTGCGGGCACGAGTTTCATTTTTGCCTAAGTTTTGTCTAAGTATCAAAGTTTCACAGAACATGCCAAGTGTCATCATTTGGGACACATTATACTTTGTTTCTAAAAGCATTAAAATGTGCCATATGCCTCATAGTAATTTAGTGGAGTGCGACAAGTGTTAGCATCCACATTTCATGTTTCTTATGCATTTCAAAAGATTATTTCAATAAGCTTCTCTCAGGATCAAGTGGAAAGTGCCAAGTGGAAACTACAGAAGATTTCAATATGTTTTTCTAAAGAAAGTAGAATCTGCCATGTGCCCCTAGATAAAAGTAGTAGAAGCCACCAAGTGTCGACATCTGCATTTTCTTCATTTTGTTTTATTGATGGAGTAAAGACTTTGATGGTCCTCAGGTTTTGTTTATAAATTAAGCAGAAGCCACCAAGTGTCATCATCCATGTGAATTTGAAATGAGTCTCGAATGTTTATGTAGTATAGCTAAATCTCAATAGAGACTACCACGTGTCGCCTTTTGCAATATTTTCAAAAAAATTCTAAAAGCTTATAAAGAAAGTGGAGACCGCCACGTGTCCCTTGTTAAAGAGATGTGTAAAGTGCCACCTATCCCCATTCCCTTTTTGAAGTTGCTCAGGCAAGAAGTGTTGTGGGTCCTAATTTCTTTAAGTTGTTAAAGTTTTGAAGTAACAGACTGTGATAGATGTCAAAGACAGAGCACTCCTAAGCAAAGACATAGTAAACAATATAAGTTACGTGAAAAGTGCCATGTGTCTTTTGTAAGTGCCTCAGAAGCTACCAAGTGTCATTTTCTGATGCCTCTTGAAGAATGAGAAAGTTTTCAAGTAGAGTAAGTGAAGCACGCCAAGTGTCCTCACCTGTTTCATAGTGTAAAAGTGTTACGTATCTAATTCAGCCAATGAACTTGCAAGGGAGACCAAACATTTTAGATCCAAAAAATATATTTTGCTAAACACTTCTCATTTAGTTCTAGTTCGGTTAGGCCATTGGGATTTGAACTTGTAGGGGAGACCAAATGTTATAGATCTAAAAGATATCTTTTGTTAAACACTTCCAATTTAGTTAGAGTTCAATTAGACTATTGGGTTGGGAACATGCGGGTAATCTAGAGCTAGTCTGATGCTATAAATATGGGTGTAAGGATCATCAGAAGAGCATGATCAGAAGGAGAGAATTTTTTGCAAGAGATTGTTATCAAGAAGTTTTTTAGACTTTCTAGCTGTAGCCAGGAATATCATTTGCCTTTGTTCTGATTTCTTAAGTTAGAAAGTTTGTATAACTTTACATGTATCTGTGCCTTTTATGTAACTAGAAAATTAATGAGAAGACTGAATTATGTGCCTTTGTTGATATTTTCTATGTTACTACAAAAATCATCTAAGTTGTGATCCTTTGATTCTATTTGTTTTCATCTTTTACATTGATCATGCATTGTTTGCTCTTTAATGTAATTGAATCCAAAAGATAGCTTCATTGTGTTGAGTATTAAGGATTGAATTAAATTTAGGCACATCACCATAGTTATATTTTCTTTCATTGCATTAGTGTTTCTATTTAATTTCTATCCTTTTTCCCAAAATACTTTTGAGATAAAGAAGAGCTAGCTTCTTTAAAATCTAGAGGTCGTTTCAGGTCGCAAGTCCCACATTCCTAAAACTTCCCATTGTTGGTGTTGGAAATAGTGAAATTCTAAGCATCAACAGTTACCATATTCACCCACCACTTGATATCATAATTGGAATGGGTGGCATCTTATCAATTGCATACTACCCCATTTCCTGTTCTAATCCCTTCACACTAGCAATAGAAGGGCATGAATAATATCCACTTTTGACTAGGAAATTAAAGGCGAATATTTATCTTCTTGGCTACTATCATTTCATGTGGAAGCACCATCTATCAACTTAGCTCCATTACTACCAATTTATCATCCACGTACCTTGGAAATTTGTGTAGGTACCCTAAGTAACCACTAACCTAGATATATGTAAATTACCTCCTTTGTTACTTAATTACCTCAATTACCTCCTTTGTTGCTTAATAAATTCTATTGAGGATTCTTAAAGTAAATAATACACTCATCTAATGTTTAAAAATTAATTGTACACCCTACAAAAGTTATTTTTGAAACCATCCATGCTGATTTTTGGGTATTTTTCATAAATTCTCATTCCATTAGGGTTCTTGGTGAGCCACTAGAATGTTCTATTATGTATGAAGATGTACATTAAATAAGAGGACATGTAGAATGTACCTATAAATGCCTCTTTGTAAATAATTGTAGCTTGGAGCTACATTATCTACATGTGCAAATTATCACTAAGGATAGTAGCCCAGTCCAACTTCTTTTGCTTCTCTAATACGCATACTAGGATTAGGAACACCCATGGCTCAATTTTTTCTATGATGAGTATCTTATAAACCCTAAAAGAAATGGAAATAACATACTTGGGCAATTCATTTAATTCCACTACTTTAAACTCTTAGACATCCTGGAGGCCTTTTGTCTCTTCTTGGCTAGCCAATAAGTATTGATAATGCCCAAAAATTCCTTAATATTCTTCTTTATGTATTCTTGGCATTCCTCCATGGTGAGTGTAATGCCATCAATATGGGGAGTAATCTCGAGCATGGTGTTAAGGGCCATAGGAGTGAAAGAGTAGACAACTGAATGGCTACCATCAAAAATGGTCTTAGTGTCTAGTTGGTATGCTTAAGCACATGTAATTATCGATTCTAGGTATGGGGTAGCCAAAGGGAATTATATCATAAGGGTGATGTAGCTCATGCAAACATTAGCTACTACTTGAGTTGGGTTTGGCCACTGTAAGGCATTCAATAGGACCTCAATCTAGTCCCATTACATATGTATCCTTAATCCCATCTAAAATAGAGACAATGATGCCCTTCGAAGGAGTTAAGGATGTCATCATTTATACCCTAGATTTATAATGCAATAAGTCAAATTTTGATGAAATATTCACTCAAACAACCCTCACAACACCTTTCAACTCCTCTCAAAAATCACAACATAGGGAGCTAAAAGAACACTTACTATTAATCTAGAGGGTGGCACATAATAAAAGCTAAAAATTTGTGAAGGAATCACCATAATCACGTCCTCACACTGCACGTAGCTAGGGTACACAAATAACTCAAAGGCATAAATGTAAGATCTGAATGCAAAGGGTTGATGTAAATAAAAAAATGCTTTATTTATAATCATTTGTATTTAAATATTAGGGTTGACATTAATACTTTGATGTACAATAGTTATTTTCCACCTGCTCTCATTAATTGCTTAAGCTTCATTCAAAAAAAGAGATAAAATACTAAAATTTATTTTACATCAAGAGATACTCCTTGTAATACATGTAAACATATGAGTGAAGGATACATCATGGTAAATTTTTGGGCCCTCGAGGACTTTTGCACATTTTTCACTCATTACTTTTCCTCTGGTGTAGCGATGAAATATGTCCTGAGCTTTTTACAAGATGTAAGAATGTAATGTGTCATTATTTAAATTTCAAAATTAGAATACTCAGGTCTTTGGGGACCTTTTGAACTTTTCCCATTGAGAGGTGAGCCAAATTTCAAAAAGGGCCCAAAATCTAAAATATCTCAAGGAGCTACCATGTGGCATTACTTTTTTTGCAACTTTGGATACTCAGGCCCTAGAGACTTTCTATGCCTTGCCCACTTAAAGATAAGTGTGACAATCTTCAAAAAGGGCCCAAAATTTAGAAAGCCCCAAGAACCCATCACATGTCCAAACCTAGATGTAATCTTGGACTCTTAGTCACCTTTTACCTTCATATCAAGCTTCTTCAAAAGGGGAAGGATGCCATATCCTCTTGACCCCTAAGAATGTTAATAGGAGTCCCCTGAGATAAACATGTGTCCTTCATTTGGTTCATCAGGCAATTCCTCACCTCAGTCATCAAAACACATGAAAGGTGTAATCCAAAAATTTCATCTAGGGACACACTTCCATCTTCTTGATGTGAGTTGTTTTGTTATTAAAATTTTTGGTCGAACCCCTATTTGAACTAAAGCATTTTTTTGACAAGGGCCCAATTACTCCAGTGTAATTTTGGTATCTCCACTCTTGTGCATGTTTGAAATGTATCCCCTACGAGATACATTAAGGTATTACAAATGCCTTCAAAATATCACCCAATAGTTCCTTTTTTGTAAATTAAAATTCCACTTGTTCCTTAAAGGAGAAATCCACTATTATGCATGTTTGAAAGGTATCCCTTGTTGACCAAATTTGACATTTTAGTCAAATTAGTGAACCTATAGGAAAAAACTTTTTTTATAGGTCTATAGCAGGTCTAATATCTTGTTATAAGGTGTTTCATAGGTCAATTAACGTCAATTGATGTTATAACAACATTGGTCATTAGTTCTCTAGGTCTATTTATCATTTTTAGGTCATTTGAGGGGTCAAAATAGTGCATTTAATGCTTTATACGGGTTTCTTGGGAAATTTGAAAGTTTCAAAGAGTTTTATCACGTGCCATGTGTCCTATTAGATCTGTAATAACTATCACTAACTGAAAATTGTCAGTTTACTCAGAAAAAGGTAGCTTTCTTAAAGAAAAGAGTGAGTTTGGCACTTGTACAGCCTCCTTAAGAAGTACACAACTTGGAAAATGTGTAAATGTGACTTTTCATCTCCCCTAAACTCATATCCATGATTTTAATGATCTTAAAGTACCATTTCCAAGCCAAAACCATTTAGTGTATTTCTTGTTCTTCTTGGTAAACTGGAGTTACCCTCAGGTTTTTACTCAGTAAAAAAGCAAAGGTAGTTTTAGGAAAAATTATCTTGGGGTAATATTATAAATTTAGATACCTTCAAATAAATATAATAATTTTGTATATTGGTCAACTGTGCTTCATGAACCATCTATTTGAAGTGGACTATGCAAATTTGTCTATCAATCTATGTACCCTTCAATTTTTTATCTTATTTGGGAAAGTTTGTACAATTTAGCTATTGATATTGATTTTATAGGATGTTTAATCTCCTCTATAATTAATTTAATGACTTTTTTCACGTTTGAATTTATTTTTATAATCCAACTCACTTTGTAGGAGGGTGTCACCATGAACAGTTTCAATCAATTTCCCATTTACAAAAGTTTGAATTATATATAAAGGACCTGTATAACATGTTCATAAGTGTGTTTAAGGTTTTTAAGTCTTGATTAATCCTTAGTTATCATATGGTGGTGGCCCAATTTTTCATATGGTGCAAAGGAAGAGATTGTATAATTCATGTTGAACATTTTCACACTTTTTGGTCATGTTAGCACACCTATAGGTGCTTTTAGGAGTTGAATTCACATTGAAAGTGAGGTATTGGTACTAGTTTCATACCCTTGATGGTGTGAATATGTTCTTATAGGTGTTATAATAGACTCTAAACTCATCTAGAATCTTGAAACCATGTCTACTGCCTAAATCTATAGTTGTTACCTACATACACACATCATAATGCATACCTCCAGGGTCTTGTTGACATCATGATGATGCATAGAGGGATGAACATGTGTCTCAACTTGTTATAATTTATAGAAGTGTATTATGTATGTTGGATGAGAGCATCAAGGTTCATGTTCATGGAAATTTATTATAGTATTCATGTTTCAACTCACTATTGGGCACCATATACTAACCTACAAGTGATGTTTCTAGATAGCTAAGGATATTTATTTGGAAGCTTTGAATAAGTGATGAAACCCATTTGGAGTCCTAACATGTTGAAGAAGGTATTGGTAGACCTTTTGGAAATACTAGAATGGTAGGTGAGATAAGGAACACTTTCAAAATATGACTATGTGTTCTCATGGATCTAATCCCTAAATTGGGTAAACAGAGGCCCAAAGGGTTTTGTTGATACCCTATAACATGTCTTAAAATAGCCCCAAGGTATATAAATAGGTGGGTTTGATAGTTTCCAATAGGGAGAAGACTTTTACTTGAAATGGAGGGAAAAATATAGGTGGTAAGAGGTTTTCCAAGGCTTTGAAGTCCCTCTTAAAAATACTAAGATATTTCAATGTAGTCTATAGTTGTTTTTTAGCTCTAAAGTGACCATTAAACCAAATGTTTCAAATTCATATTTGTCACCATGTAGGAAAATCATACCATGCATGATGAAGGGAAATTTCATGATCTAAAGGACTTTGAAATATATTATACCCTATGTATATGCCTCAACTACACCTATAGGTGTCCGTACAAATAGCCCAAACACCCACCTACAAGCTAGTTATAAATCTATCAAAAGGACTAAGCTTGACAACTTTGATATTGGACCTTCTTCCAAACATAACAGGGTAGTTGAAGTTAAATCATGGTTTAGAGAGTTTTTAGAGAGATTATAATCTATAAAAATGGGCCTAAACATATTTTTACATCTATAGGTACAACCTATAGGCAGGAGTTCACAATTAAAGATAAGAAACTCAATTTGGTGAACTCATGAGTATAAAGGGTGATTAAGGGGTCAAATTGATAAGGTCAAAGATTGGAACCAATATATCATGGACATGAAAACCTCCACAATCCCCTAACAATGTGAAATAAATTTCATAATCCCCTTTGACCCTTAAAGACACTTATAGCAGGTAGAGTAAAGTGTATCATTCAACAAATAGTGACCTAAACATGAAGTTTGACGGTATGTTAGCCCATTAAAATTGGATGAAGGTATAGGTGGATGATAAATGATCTTTGGAAGTTCATGAAAATTATCTAAATGTCACAACCAAGGTTTAACTGAGTACATAAGCACCTACAAGAGTGAAAGAATAGGTGTCTCAGTCTAGGTACAATAGGGTACTCATTTTGGACTAGATGGTGCATATGAGGCTCAAGAAGGAGTTTGGGTAATATGTTATGAAAAGTCATGATTACCTTAATTAGTATCATGATTACCTCCAAAATTTTTCAAAAATTTAAATCAAGAACACTCAAACCTCATAGGAATCTTCAAGGAGAACCTACAGCCAACTATGGGCAAACAGTAGGTAAAGCATAATACATAGGTAATGGTATAGAGAGAGGTTTTAAATGGTGTGAAGAGACATATTTTTGTTAAATTAAATGATAAAAAATTACATGATTCAATATATGACCCTAACATGCACTTACATGACCCTTCTAAAAAGGACTAACACAGTCAATATTGGATAGATAGTCTTGAGAATCCAAGGATAGGAAAGAGTTTGTAATAAATTAGAATGGTTAATTGGTCTTAAACACCTTAACTATGATTTTTAAAAATTTAATATATTATAAATAATGAAAACCAAGTATAATAACAACCCTGACCATGCATCATATAGTCTACTTAGAAAATCATGCATACGGTCCTTGCCTGGTAGGTTTAGTCTTGGCATTTAGAGCATTTGAGAGGTCATAAGACCTAGAAAAAGGCTGAATTTTGGTAGGAGAAACCCCTAACACTTTCATAACCTCCTTAAATACCTGTATTTTATAAATAAATAGGGTAATTAACCCCTATTTTGTCTTATAAAGGGGATACTTCCCCTCATACAAATCCTAACCATTTTGTTAGGAAATGATCAAAGGATGGCCTAAGGGATAAGAATAACCTTGCATTAAAGTTCATGTAGCTAGATAATACCTAGGAAAATGTAAATGATACCTAAAAAAAAGAGGAATGCCATAAAAAATGTATAAACACCATAAGATATAGTCAAACACAGTTAGACATGGTAAAGCCCAGTTTCCAAATGGAGGACCATTTTCAATCCTAGAATAAAATGAGAAATCCCATGAATTAAGACTTGTTTAAGAGGTAATTTTAAAATTTTTAGAGCTATTTGGACATGGAAAAAACAATAAAAGAGTCATTTTGGGGTCTATAATGCAAACAGACCCATTCAACATGGTGTAAACCTAAGGCCAAATGAGGGGTTACTCATTTATAGACTTAACTGATCTTTAAAACCTATTTGTAAATGATTATGAGTCCACTATAGAGGTGTTTCATCCTTCATATTATAGAGGAGACATCAAATAAACCATTTTTGGGCTTAAAAGCAACTCAGGCATACAGGAAACAAGGAAACAAGCTCAAATAGGCAAGTTTGTATGCTCATATATTTCATGAAGCTATGCATGGGAGCCAAAGGAGTTAGGGGATGTTATCAGGGGTATTATATGCTATATTTTTGGAATTTTTTCTCAAGTTGGATATCCCAAATTTATGAACAATCATTAAGAGATAAAACTAGCTTAAAATTATTATAAACCCTTGTTAGGAAAATGGAGTTTGATAGCTACAAAAATGAAATAATTTACTCATGAAACTTATTGTATGTTGAATAGGACTCACCCAAGCTCCTTACCATGTTATTTAGATGTATGGACTTGTACAGATGGAGGAAAAAATTAAAAAAATTCTCACTATTTTGTGTGTTTTGTAGGTTGTGGTAAGTTCCAAGATATGAAATAAACACACAAGTCCTTAAGCTAACTCCCTATGTGAGTTTCATTCCTTGAAAATGTTCCTAAGTGCCTCAAATAAGTCCTTCAACTTGGCCATTCAAATGTATCATATTGGGCAAGCTAGAGAAAAGGGAATAAATCTTCAATTAAATTGATTTTAAGGTGCCCTTGATTATTCCAAGTCCATGGAGGGTCTTAACACATGTCAAAGACTACCTTGTATGGACTCGATGAACTACTGAAGCCAAATTTCAAGACAAGTGTGCAAGGTGCATGAGAAGGAATTTTCCTAGAGTATAGGTGATGATGGCTCTCTTCTAGGTGATTCCAAAAGACTAGGCATGCAACTAATGCATGGAGAGGCATGTATAAGATCTTCCCCTTCCATTAAAATCATTGGACCTACCCTATATCAGTTACAAATCACTCAAATAGGCCTAATCATGAAGGTAGTTTTCTATGCAAGAAAATGAGTTTCAGGCCACTTTGCATAACTTTGATGACTTGGATTGACACTTGTTGATCCTAACCTTACATGGTTAGAAAAATATCCTCTTCCCATGCATGGATAACTATTATTATTATCTTTAATGACCCTTAGAATTCTCTCTTTCTCTCTCTCTCTCAAACTCTATAAGATTTAACCATTTTGGCATTGTATTGGATGTTCCACCTAAGTATGGCAAAGCCCTACTCATTTGTATACCTTTTTATCATTAAAATTACTATGTGTTACCTCTTCATGACTTTTTCTTGCAGGGCATGTGAAGTGTTTTAGGGGATTTGAAATGTTGAGTGAGTTAATATTTTCATTAGTGCCATTCAAGGCCTCTTGTCTAGTCCTCCTAGCTTTGTACATTTATTTATGACCTCACAATGTAGTATTAATGTGACAAGATGAAGATTAAAGGAGTGTATTTTTAGTTTATTTCTTGGTCTCAATTGTAACATGCAATTGGTTGGAAGTGATCAAATTTATTTGGCGTATCGCCCCCTTAGTTTAGATTATATTTATGTTATCTTTCTCTCTTTTCATCCCCCAAATTTAGTTGTAGGTTCAATCCTAAGTGGTACATCAAGGTAACTAGCCATATCTAAAGACTCACCTCATTCCTTAGGCTACCCACAAGCCTAGAGGTTATTCTATTGTTCCACTTGGATGAGGAGAGCTTTGCATCTCCTCAAAGGGTGTAAATCCAAGTAACAATAGTTTTTAGCATACCCAATGGGACTCTTGTTCCAAGATTTGGAAGATTTTTGGTGTTATCCTTCAACACATCAACCTTTGGAGGCATATTTTCAAGAATAAATTGTGACTCCAAAGATAAATCAGTTGGTTAATTATCCCATGTATTCCATTTTAAGATTGTTTATAACCTTTTATTGTGTTCTAACTTCCCAATGAAGATTCATGGCTAACCTTGGATTTGATTTTTTTCTCTACAAGTTGGTGAAACATATCCATCTTGTACCATTCCCTATCAATATGAAAAATTTCTTGGTAAATCTTGTTATGATCATTATCAATCCCAATATGATCATATCCAGCCCTATCATGAGTTATATCAGTCTTATACCTAGTCTTCTCAATGTTAGTCAACCTAATCCTTTCTCCAATAAACCCATTCCCAAATTCAAACAAGCACTTTTGGGCTATGAAAGGTTTATTTCTAAGCTTGATATTAGAATGGGATATGGTCAAAGGATTCATAATCATTCCATCCATCAAGTGAAAAATGCATTAGAGTTAGTCAAGAAAGAGTGGGCACCTATTGAGAGAGCCAATTGGCAAAGGCTCACAAGTGAGATGCTTGATATGAGTGGTTTAGTCTCTTCCTTAGAGGATAGGATAGAATTTCATGAAATTAAGCCTCATCAAACCTATTAGCCTTCCTTTCCACTTCTACAAAGTTTTTATCAGCCCTACATGGTTGTTTCTCATGAACCCAATCAACCTTATCAAGGACATCCTTTTTCAAATCAATTGGAGGAAAGAGTTGAAATAAGAAACCTTATGTTTGAAGCTAATCTTGATAAGAAAATTGAGTTGGCTAATATGAATTTTTTGGACTCCACATTGTCAGAAAAAGAAGTGGATTTCAAGCCTTCATTTCCCTCTCACATTGCATCACCACCACTTCAAAAAGAGATTCATAATTCCAATGTTTTAAGTCAGAGTAAGATAGTGGAGTCATGGGGAAAGAAGGATAAGAAAATTCTTGACCAAGAGTGTGAAATTGAGAATACATCTAATCCTAACATCCTAAGTTGGAGTAAGATAGTAGAGTCATTGTGTAATAAATAAGATAGAAGCATTATCCAAGAGTGTGAAGTGGAGAATGGATTTGATCTTTTGCATGTCCCTCCCACCCTTCCTCAAGAAGCTTCCTCTATTCCATTGCAGCCTTCATTCAATCCTTATCCCCATGATGATTCCTATCAACTTCAAGAGAAGCTTTTCCAAGAGAACCTATCCAAGAAAATAGAGGAATTAGAAGAAAAGATGAGATTGATAAATCAAGGTGAGATGGAAGGTTTAGACCCAAAAGAAGATCCTATTCCTAAACACACCACATCTACCCTTCCTCAAGAGCTTTCCAAAGAGTCTCTTAACTTGCATTCTCAATCTGACTTTGAGCTCTATATTCCACCTCCACCAACTAGTTCATATTGTTCTTACCCCATCACCCTTTTCCTTGATGTACCTATGGTGTGGGAACTAAAGGAGGATCAGCTGGTTGATAAAGAAAGAGAACTCTTACTTGAAGAAAACCTCCCTCCTTGGTGGCCTCATTAGGCTAGATCACTTGATTTCAAGATGCTTGGTCTTGGCATCACCATAAAGGAGGTTAAATATCTTGAAGCCTTTGAAAAGAAAAATCATATTGTAGCAACTAAGACATAACTTGAAATCCCTCAAGAGGTCTTAAGTGATGAAGAGAAGGTAAGTCCTTGTGTTGAATCTCTTTACTTGGTTGATGATGAAGAATGCTTTCTTTGTGTTGAAGAGCCTATCTTGAAAGAGGTAAATGAAGAGGAACATGCTCAATTTATGGCTGATAAAGAAGACCTCATGAGCAATTATGAAGATGAGATCACCATAGAGACTCCCCTTGGTGAACCAAAATATGAGTCACAAGTTTTTACCTCCATATCTGAAGTAGAATGTGTTATCAAGGAGGGAGAACACTTTCAAGCCATCCCTCACGACGTGGAAACCTTGGGAGAGTCTCATGAGACAAAAATAGAATAAATATCCCTTGGAGATGATCTAATCAAAGATGAATAAGAGGTGGTTTCTTGTGTGTAGATTTCATATTGGGTTGATGAGGAAGGATGTCTTCCCTTTTCCAAAGAGGAAGAAATGATCATCAACAATTTCATCATTTTTGAAGACATCATGTATAAACTTTTAAAAGTTCCAAATCAATCTTTAGATGACTTTTTTGAAGTCATTGGGGCAGGTTATACTCCTCTTCAAGGAGGCTATGAGCTGGTCAAATATGGAGAAGGCAACATTGGTACATAAGTAATTATGCAAAGGAAAAGCATTCTTTCAAATATTCCCTTTCAAGAAGCATATGCATTTGATGATGACATGTTTAAAGTAATAAATATGGGATATAACATTATCAATTAGTTGGGAGAAACATATCAGCTCCTGAAGGATGGAACAAACTCTTATTGGCCTCAATCTTTTAAGGAACAAGAAATCAATCCTCTTGGAGGCATGCCTACTAAGGAGATACAAGTTGACCATGAGATGAAGAGTGGGAAAAAGTATGGTGTATGTGAACATGTTCAAGAGGAATATATATAAATTTGAGACATGTTTGAGGATTATTTACTTTAGATCAAATCAATTGAAGTGCCAAGGAAGAGGTCTAAACTACAAAGCACTCAATCCAAAGAGAAGCATGTTTGACACTATGTTTCATCTCACCATGAAGATGATTCAAGAAGTTTTCCTTTTGATCCTAGAAAGGAGGTATGTTTAGTTTCTAGTTGTGAATAATAGGTTGTTTCCTAATTCCCCTAAGTTCTTATGCACATGTGTGTGTCTTGTGTGTGTTGCTTTCTTTGTTGTGTGTGTCCTTTACCTTTGTGTGGTTGATGTAGTCACTAGTATCTTATCTTGATCAAAATTTGTGGTCAATGGTCAAATTTATCTTATTTTTATTAGCTCTTAGATGAATCCATAATTCAAATGGAATGATAAGGCTACTGGTTTAGTTAGTATAGCAGGCTTACTATCGTTATGAGTCACCAATTTATTGACTAAATTTAACTTTTTAGTCAAATTAAGGCACCTATAGGAAAAAACTTAGTTTTATATGTCTATAGTGGGTCTAATATCTTTTCATAAGGTGTTTCATAGGTTAATTAATGTCAATTAATGTTATAACAACTTTGGTCATTATTTCTCTAGGTCTATTTATCATTTTTGGGTCATTTGAGGGGTCAAAATAATGCATTTAATGCTTTATACGGGTTTTTTAGAAAATGTGAAAGTTTAAAAGAGTTTTATCACATTACATGTGTCTTAAGATGTTTATAGTAACTATCACTAACTGAGAATTGTTAGGTTACTTAAGAAAAGGTAGTTTTCTTGAAGAAAAGAGTGAGTTGGCACTTTTACAGCCTCTTTTGGAAGTGTGCCACTTGTAAAATATTTAAATGTGACTTTTAATCTCCCCTAAACTCATATCCATGCTTGTAATGATCTTAAAGTACCATTTCCAAGCCAAAACCATTTAGCTCATTTCTTGCTCTTCTTGGTAGACTAGAGTTACCCTCAAATTTTTACTCAATACAAGAAGCACAGGTAATTTTAGGAAAAATTATCCTAGGGGCATATTATACACTCATATAAATTCAAATATATATAATAATGTTTAGGATTGGTAAGCTGTGCTTCATGAACCATCCATTTGAAGTGGACTATGCAAATTTGCCTATCAATCTGTGCACCCTTAAAAATTTTGTCTTGTTTTGGAAAGTTCATACAATTTGGATATTTATATTTCATTCCATAGGATTTTTAATATCCTATATAATGTATTCTATTCTATTTTTCACATTTGAGTTTGTTTTTTATAAGCCAGCTAACTCACTTTGTAGGAGGGTGTCACCATGAATAGTTTTAGTCAATTTCCACCTTGCAAAAGTTTAAATTACATATAAAAGACCTATATAGCATGTTCATAAGTGTGTTTATGGTTTTCTAGTCTTGATTCATCCTTGTTTAGCATATTTTTTTGGCCCTATTTTTCATATGATGCAAAGGAGGAGATTGTAGCAGTCATGTTTGAACATTTTCACACTTTTTGGTCATGTTAGCACACCTATAGGATCTTTCAAGAGTTGAATTAACATTGAAAGGGAGGTATTTGTAATATTTTCATACCCTTTATGGTGTGAGGATGTTATTCTAGGTGTTAGGATAGGCTCTAAACTCATCTGGAACCTTGAAACCACATCTACTACCTAAATCCATAGTTGTTACTTGCATACATGCATCCTAATGCATACCTACAAGGTCTTGTTGACATCATGATGAATTCATAGAGAGATGAACATGTGTCTCAACTTTTTAGAACTTTTATAAGTGTATTTTGGATGTTGGATAAGATCATCAAGGTTCATGTTCATGGAAAGTTATCCTAGTGTTCATGTTTTAACTCATTGTTGGGTACCAAATACTCACCTACTGGTGATGTTTCCAAAGAGCTAAGGATATTTGTTTGGAAGCTTTAAACAAGTGATGAAACTCATTTATAGTCATAAAAATGTTGAAGGAGGTATTGGTAGACCTTTTAGAAATACTAGAATGGTAGATGAGATAAGGAGCACTTTCAAAAGATAATTGTGTGTTCTCATGGATCTAATCCCTAAATTGGGAAAATAGAGGCCCAAAGGGTTTTTTTGATACCCTATAACATATCTTAAAACATCCCTAAGCTATCTAAATATGTGGATTTTAAATTTTAAAATAGGGAGAAAACTTGTACTAGAAATGGAGGGCATAAAATAGGTGGTAAGAGGTTGTACAAGACTTTGAAGTCCCTCTTAAAAACATTGAGATCTTTCAATGTAGTCTACAGTTATTTTTTAGCTCTAGAGTGACCATAACACCAAATGTTCAAATTCATCTTTGTCACCATGTAATATAGTCATACCATGAATTTTTAATGGAAATTTCATGACCTAAAGGCCTTTGAAAGAGATTATACCCTATGTTTATGCCTCAACTACACCTACAGGTGCCCATACAAATAGCCCAAACACCCACCTACATGTTGGCTATAAAGCTATCAAAAGGACTAAGCTTGATAACTTTGATATTGGACCTTATTCCAAACATAATAGGGTAGGTGAATTTAAATCATGGTTTAGAGAGTTTTTAGAGAGATTATAATCTATAAAAATGGGCCTAAACATATGTTTGCATCTACAGACAGGACCTATAAGCAGGAGTTCATAATTAAAGATAAGAAACTTAGTTTGGTGAACTCAAGAGTATGGAGGGTGATTAAGGGGTAAAATTGATAAGGTCAAATATTTGAACTAATATATAACATACATGATAACCTCAAAAAGCCCATAAAAATGTGAAATAACTTGCATAATCCTTTTTGAGTTTTAAAGACACCTACAACAGGTAAAGTGTATCATTTAATAGATAGTGACCTAGGCATAAAGTTTGAGGATATTTTAGCCCATTAAAATTGGATGAAGGTATAGGTGGATGATAAATTACCTTTGGAAGTTCATTAAAAGTATCTACACCTCACAACCAAGGTCTAACTGAGCACATAAGCACTTATAGGAGTTAAAGAATAGGGGTCTCAGTCTAGGTACAATAGGGTACTCATTTTGGACTAGAAGGTGCATATGAGGCCAAGAAGGATTTTGGGTGATATGTTAGGAAAATAAATGATTACCTTCATGAGTATTATGATGACCTCCACAATTTTTCAATAAAGTAAATCAAGAACACTCAGACCTCATAGGACTCTTCAAGGAAAACCTACAGCCAATTGTGGGAAAATAGTAGGTTAAGCATAGTACATAGGTAATGGTATAGAGAGATGTTTCATGGAAAAAGGTATTAAATGGTGTGAATAGACCTAGTTATGTTCAATGAAATTATGATATAGGACATGATTCAATACATGACCCTAACATACACTTACAAGCTACTTCCAAAAGGACTAACACAATTAGTATTGGATACACAGTCTTGAGAATCCAAGAATGGGAAAGAGTTTGTAATAAATTATAATGGTTAATGGATATTAAACACATAAAATATGATTTTAAAACCTATAATATACTCCAAATAATTAAAACAAATAATAATAACAACCCTGACCATGCATTGTATAGTCTACTTGAAAAATCATGCTTACGTTCCTTGCCTAGCAGGTTCAGTCTTGGAATTTAGAGCATTTAAGAGGTCATATTCCCTATCCAAGGGTTGAATTTTGGTATTATAAACCCATAAAAATTATATAACCTCATTAAATACCTATATTTTATAATAAAAAAATAGGGTAAGTACCCCCTATTTTATCTCAGACAGGGGGTACCTCCCCTCATACAATCCTGATAGTTTTGTTAGGAAATGATCAAAGGATGATCTAAGGGATAAGGATAGCCTTGAAGGAAGGTTAATTAAGCTATATAATACCTATTAAAATTTAAATGATACATAATAGAGATAGGAGTTATAGTATAAAGGTCCAAACACCATAAGATACAGTCAGACATAGCTAGACATAGTAAAGCCTAGTTTCCAAATGGAGGATCATTTGAATCCTAGCATAAAATGAGAAATACCATGAAAGAAAAATTATTTATGAGGTAATTTTAAATTTTTTTTAGCTATTATGACATGGATAAAACAAAAAAATATTCATTTTGGGGTCTAGAATGCAAATAGGCCCATTGAATAAGGTGTAAACCTAAGGCCAAATGAGGGGTCACTCATAATTCTAGACTTAAGTGAGATTTAAAACCTATTTGGGAATGATTATGAGGCCAAGAAAGAGGTTTTTCATAATTAATATTGTATATGAGACATCAAAGAAACCATTTTTGGGCCTAAAAGCAATTTAGGCATACAAGAAATATGAAAACAAGCTCAAATAGGCAAGTTTGATCACTCATATCTTTCATGAAGCTATGCATGGGAGACAAAGGAGTTATGGGATGTTATAAGGGGTGTTATATGATATATTTTTTAAGTTTTTTCTCAATTTTGTGATCCTAACTTTATGAACAATCATTAAGAGATCAAACTATCCTAAAACCCTTACAAACCCTTGCTAAGGACCAGTCTTGGAAAATAGAGTTGGATAGCTACCAAAATGAAATATTTTTCTCATGAAAAGTATTTTATGTTGAATATTACTCACCAAATCTCCTTACCATGCCATCTATTTGTATGTAATTGTATGGATGGATGAAAAAATAGGGTTTTTCTCATTATTTTGTGTGTTTTGTAGGTTATGGGAAGTTACAAGAGATTCAAGACACATGTATGGAAATATTGAGACTTAATATAACTCCCCATGTGAGTTTAATGCCTTTAAAATGTTCCTAAATTCCTTCAACTTGGCCAATCAAATCTGACATATTGGGTAAGCTAGAGAGAAGGGAAGCAATCTTCAAGTAAAGTGATTTTATGGTGACATTGATGATTATAAAGACATTTAGGGTCTTAAAACATGTCAAAAACTTCCTTTTATGGACTTTAATGAACAACTAAATCCAAATTATAAGACAAGTGTGCAAGGTGCATGAGAAAGAATTTTCTTAGAGTGCAGGTGATGATGGCTCTCTTCCAGGTGATTCTAGAAGACCAAGAATAAAACCAATGCATGTAGATAAATTTATGAGATATTACCCTTCCATTATAATCATTTTACCTACCATAGATTAGTTAAAATTCACTCAAATAGGCCTAATCATGAAGACAATTTTTTGTGCAAGAAAAGGAGTTTTAGACCACTTTGCATAACTTTGATAAATTGGATTGACACTTGTTGCTCCTAACCTTGCATGGTTAAACCCATATCCTCTTCCCATGAATGGATAAATATTATTCTCATCTTTATAAGTGTCATTTTTACCTTTGGACTTCTCTCTCTCTCTCTCTCTCTCTCTCTCTCTCTCTCTCTCTCTCTCTCTCTCTCTCTCTCTCTCTCTCTCTCTCTCTCTCTCTCTCTCTCTCTCTCTCTCTCTCTCTCTCTCTCTCTCTCTCTCTCTCTCTCTCTCTCTCTCTCTCTCTCAGAGTTAGCCATTTTGGCATTATATTGGATACTCCACCTGAGAATGGTGAAGCCCTACTCATTTGTATACCTTTTGATCAATAAAATTACTAATTTTTACATCTTCATAACTTTTCATATTTATTTTACACTTGAATTATGAATCTTTTTTAGGGAAGACTATGAATTCCTAGCATGTGATCTCATTCTTTCACCTTGTTTGCAATTGGAAAACTTCTTCTTGAAAGGCATGTGAAGTGTTTTAGGGGTTGTGAAATGTTGAGTTATTTATTCTTTTAATTAGTGACATTAAAGGCCTCTTGTATAGTCCTCCTATATTTTAACATTGATCTATAAGCTCACAATTTAGCATTGATGTGAGAAGATGAAGATTGAAGGAGTGTATTTTTAGTTTGTTTCTTGGACTCAAGTGTAGAATACAATTTGTTGAAAGTCATCAAATTGATTTGGTGTATCACTCCCTTATTTTATATTTGATTTCAGTTATCTCTCTATCTTTTCACACTGAAAATTTAGTTTTATGTTCAATCCTAAGTGGTACATCAAGGGAGATAGCCCTATCTAGAGACTCACCTCATTCTTTGGGCTACCTACAAGCCTAGAGGTGATTCCATTGTGCCATTTGGATGAAGAGAGCTTTGTATCTCCTCAAAGGGTGAAAATCCAAGTTGCAACATCTCTTCAAAGATATCTTGAGGGTTAAATCCACTATTTTGCATGTTTTAAAGGTATTTATTATAAGATACCTCAAAATATCACCAAGTAATGCCTTCCATTTGCTAGAAAATTGAACTTTTTCTTTGAAGGAAAAATCCACTTTTGTCCCTATTTGAAATATATCTCCTAGGAGATAAATTGAAGGGTAAATCCACTCGTGTGCATGTTTTAAATGTATATCCTAAGAGATACCTTGAAGGTATTATAAAATCTCCCATAATATCACTCAACAGTGCCTTCCATGCAAAGGAAAATTTTTCTTGTTCCTTGTAAGAGAAATCCACTCTTGTGCCTATTTGCAAGGTATATCCTATAAGATACCTTAAAGGGGAAATCCTCCTTTAAAGTAAACCAAGAAAAAATCCTACACCCCTTCCAAATACTAAGAAGGCAACCAAGGGGCCTTGCAAGGACAAGACTTTGGTAACTAATTTTGGAGACCTAGTCATCAAATCCAGGTCTCAAACTTGGGGACCTATTCCTTAAATATTATCAAATAGCCACTAAACTAGGGTATCATGTGAAATTTGATTATCTATGGAAAGGACCATTTTTCATCATCAACGATCAGTGGGGAAATTATTTCAAACTAGAAGATTTAGATGGTAATGCCTTAGAGATCCTCATTAACAGGATTGACCTGAAGCATTTCATTTGAATTCCCACCATTCCTTGTACATGTTAGATAGTTTATTTTCTCCTTTTTTGTGTTTCCCCTCTTCATCATTGTTTTCCCACTTGTTTTTATTTGTTATTTCTTTTTCAAATAAGTGTCATTTACACAAGTGATTATTGGGATTACCACACATATTTTCCACATGTTCGAAACTCTCACTAAAAGATAGTTATCTACATGCTTATCCTATTATTAATGTCAAGATGATCCATTATGCATGGTTCCCCATAAGTATTTCCACAAATATTCTAAGGTAATGCTTTAATCATGTGTTCCACTCTTATCATTTATGGCACTAGTGCATAAATCCACCCCTTCCTACCTGAAAGCAATCACTTACCATTTTTTGTGTTTGAAGAGAGCATCAAATAATTGAATCAAATAGAAGATATCCTTAAAATTTAATTTAAATAGAAAAATCATCAACCTAATTTTCCTAGGAAAGGTAGACAATTATAGTGACAATCAGTCTTCATGCTCTTGGGAAATGAAAGCTTCTACATCCTCTTCTAGAAGTGGGAAGCACCCATCAAAGCAGAGAGTTCACATCTCAAGTAGCAAAGGAACCACTCCTCCTACATATACCATCAGCAAATCCTATGCTTTGACCCCTACCCAAGTTAAAGGGAAAGTCCCTAATACCTTGTCAACCATGAAGAGACTCTAAAAAGATAAAGTTTTGGTGATAGACTCAATAGATGAGATTTTTAATTCAGACCTAGCCTATAACCCTAAAAATATGATGGAGGGTGCTCATGCCTAAAATATCAAAAAAATTAGGAGGAAGGAGTATCCCTCCTTTGGATGCAAAATTTGGGACTACACCTTAGCATCGCACATGGTTTCCTATGTGCACCCTTTCCCCAAGATCATCACCCTATGCACTAAAAGGTATGATACCCAAATTGGTACAATCATAAGAGGTGCCTACCTTAAGTTCAAGATCAATGTAGATAATATCATATCAATGCTTTAACTCCCACATAATATTAATTATGTTTTTTATAGCATTAAGAGCCTCCAAAGCATCTAGGACTCTAAAGTAGAAGATAGGGCATGTTTATTTGGATCCCTTCTCGACCAGAATATCACAAAAGTTCATCCCATGCCCTTGTACCTATTATCTTTCTAGGCACAACATGTAAAAGATACCCTATCCATGCTAGCATTCATCTTGGGCATGGATTATAATGCCAACATTGAATAATTATAGTTGGGAATGATATTTCTCATGACCACAATACAAAATGTGGAAACTTTTTGGATGGATTTTGTCAAATCCATCACCTCCACCATGAAATAAAGATGAAAAAATTCTTGATAACAAGTACCTTATGATATCCATCTTACCCCGTGAACTTAATATTATACCAACACTCCAATTTCTTCTCCAAATATCTTCAACTGAACACTGTAGACATGGATGTTTTCCCCAACATCATCAACTCAATCACTATCTAGACCTACATCCCATCAATCACAATAGACTACTATGATTTCTTAGAGCAGTTTATGGCTCTAGTTCTCACAAATATTAATGGGAAAGATGTCATCCCTTGGATGACAAATTTATAGCAAGCATGGCTCAAAGGTAGTAGGGCCCCAGTTGATTGGTTCCACGTGGACCATGTCTCATTAAACTAAGTGCATGGGTTTACAAGGGATCCTTTTTGACTTCCCTATATGCTAACTAATAGGACCCTAACTGTTGAGTTTGATTGACAACTTGATAACATAGAATCCCTCTATAGGGAAAGAAAGAAGAAAAGGGGCTATATGACATTAATTTTTTAAGGGATGGCATCATGGTGCAGAAAAGGCACCAAGAACATTTCCTCATAGCTAAGCTGGTAGAGCTAGGCTTGAACCTAATAGATGATTGATGGGATTGTGACCCAATGGGATATATAGTAGGATTAAAGCATGACAGTGCACCTAAGCATCAGACCTAACCCTATCTAGAGAAAATGAGGTCATCCATGGAATATCTCCCTCAAAATTATGTGGACCTAGCCTTGATCTCTCAAGACATCTCTAAGCCATGGGAGTATTTTTAAGATAAGGTCTGAGATTTGGACTCAACAAAGAAGTTAGCTAGGATGATGAAGTAGTGGATAAATGCCTTGGGTTGGAGAAAAGATAACAAGGTTGCCTTTCTAAAATATAGATACGAGCTCGGCCAGCCACACATTGCTTTATATGAAGATGCTTCAGATGAGAAATTTGAAGAGATGTAGGATGAGGCCCACCCAAAAGAAAATGAATATATCATGGAAGGGGAGTCCACACTAGAGATTAACATGTTCAAGGATGATAAAGAGGAAGATACCCTAGAATAAGTAGAAGCCATGGTGGCCCAACCCCTACTAACATGGCCATCATCCTTGCCCCCTATGTCATGCACCCACAATAGTAATAAGCACCCATTGGGAACCTCATGGTTGGGTCATCTTAACTCAAGTAGATCAAGGCACCAATTTCCAACCCATTAATGACCCCTCCATAGAAGAAGACCTGAATTATTAGTCCTCTCCATTCTACCTTCACTTCCTTTCCCTTCATAGCTCTAACACAAGTTATGGTGACAGATATCACCCAATAAAGCAATATGGCATTTCCTATCTCCCCTTATTCAACCTTGATAGCCCCACTATAGGTTGCAAAAATTCCCACTGCCCAACCTAAAACTTCATTATGTTAAATCTTCTCCTCATCCCCTAAGCCCACTATTGGATCTAACCCATTCTCTTCCACATTTCCCATGTCTTCCCTCATTCCTTTTCTCACTCCCCCACCATCATCATCTACCTCATCCTCACTCATCACATATTCACCACTCTCCCTACCTCGTGGGCTCCCAGAATTTTCACCTTCATCCCTTATTTTTTCATTTGCTCACTCTTGTAGGAGTAGGGTCTGCTGCTTTACAGTAGTAACAAACCATCACATTCACACTGCCTCAAGGAACCCCTTTTACAGGTGAAATAATCTAAGTGTCAGATCAACTTTAGTAACATATGGATGTAGTGAGGATATCCCATGTGGCCTAGATGTAAAATAAGAGGGGAAATGGGCTAAAACTAAAACCCAGCCTAACATGTAGTCATTTTATGACCCTGGATAGTAGTCCCTCTTGGTTCCCCATCTGACCCCTTAGGTAATTAAACTCCAAGAATAGATGAAACCAAGGGATTACACCATCCAAGCCATTAGGCTTAACTTTAGATAAGCCTATCCCAATGACAAGCTTGAGCTTATAGAGGAAATATAGAGGTTAATAACTATGGACTACATCAAGGTAGCCATCAGTTGGATAAAATCAAGCAAGATCTCATCAAGGTCAAGGACATGGCTGAATACCTCAAGGCTGAGGATAAATCCAAAGACAATGACCTAAACTAGGTAATAACTGACCTCTACAACTACATTACAATGGAAATCTTCTAGGTTGAGGTTGATAAGCAAATGGCCACTAAGACATGACTATAAGAGGTGAAGGTATAATGTTTTTAGTTCATGATAATCTCTCTGATGCAGAGTGGGAACTCAAACTAATCTAAAACTTGACACAACAAGACTCCTTGGTCAAGGACTAGGAGATCGAGAGACTAAATAATGACCTCACTACTCACCCTCAAGGCATAAAAATGTTTCCCCTAATCCAACAATTGTATAGGTCTTACTGGGAATGGATCAAGGTCACGGTAGCAAGACTAAAAGTGATACTTGTTTTCATCACTGATGTGTAGAATTTGATAACCTAGGTGAGCTCATCTATAAACCAAGTGATTGCCTTCATCACCCCCAAGGTCTCAAACTCATAAAGCCTAGTATTAAAGCTTTGTAGCACCTCTTCTAAGGCTTTATAGATAGTAAGTGTGGTTAATAGAAGGCAAGTGATGGCAAAGGTGAATGAGTTATTAAGCTACAATAAGGCAGAAAACAAATGCAAAGCATTCCTCAATGCCTTAAAACAAGTGGTCCAATAAAGGAAGGGATGCATAGAAAAATTGGTCTAGTTGTGGCTCCTCTCTCCTTTATTGATTGACAATAGCATTCTCCCTAAGAATCAATTCAAGTAATTTTCCAACAAAAATAGAATGACCAATTTGTTTTCATGGCCCTTAGACAAATGTTTGATGCTTCCAAAGTGGAGAAGATTTTTCACCCACTTGCCCAGCTAGAGTTTTAGACATTGGTGATGGTTGAAAGCCTAAGGAACATCTCCTTTAAGGAGATATCTAACTTAGATAGAGCCTTTGAGGATCTTAATAAAAAGACCCAATTGAAGGAGGAAGAATGGGCACCCTTGAAGGTAGTACTACAAAAGTTGTAAATGCCAATCTACCTAGAGTTTTTTGGGTTCTTCAATCTATAGGTGGATTCCCCTATGATTCACCAAGAACTATATATCATAAATTCCCAATTGACAATTTTGGAGAAATTCAAGTTATTACCTCAAATTCATTCAATAAGAATAAGTTCCTCAACACCTCTCAGCTTTTCCCCCCTTTTGACCCCTATTTGTCTTTGAGCCCCTTTCCTTGTTTTTATTTTTGTGAAGTGTTAGCCTCTTCCTACTATCTATATTCCCATTTTTCATTCGTGCACTGGAATGGCATTTTATTAAAAGCTTCATTCCCATTTTGCAGTTTGAGTATCAAAGTTTTTTGTGAACACCTTTGTGAGTCACCAAGAATTATAGATTAGAAATACACATTTTTTGTTTTGGAGCAGTTCATTTATAGCTTCAAACTCGCTATGAAATTATAAGTTCCTCATCACCTTTGAATGGCCCCCCTTTTGGCCTCTTTCTTCTTTGATCTCGCTTTCAAATATTTTCCAAGTCCTAATCCTCATCTGCTTCTAATGCATGGTATCTCAGTGCTCATCCATCTCAAAGAGACTGCCATCTCATTCCAGATAAGTTTTAGTTCAACACATGCCACCCCTACACTTGATATCACCAAGGAGTTGTACTTCTCACAATTGTGAAAGGATACTTATATGTGCCCCCTTGTGGCCTTCTATATTCAGTCTCTATCAACAATGAATAGGATGTGATGTTCTATGTTATTTGGAGTGGGAAATTATCTCTATCTGTTATTTCTTTGTTTTTTATTTTATATTAAAATAAATCCTATTTATTCAGAGCTCATTTATTTTGGAAGTGGAAACTAGTGAACATTTTGTTTCTTTGCATTCACATTTTTATGGACAACCATTATAATAGACTAGGATAGTAGCAGTTAGCATTTTTCTATTCTACAACCTTAGCAATCATAATTTTATCCCGCATTTGTAAATCTTTCCATAGTAAATTGTTTGTTGAGAGTGAGAGTTTTAGTCATCAACGGTATCAACTAGGAGATTCCTTCATGGGTAACTTGAAGTATCTCATAGGATATATCTTGAAGAAATTACAAACCTCAATAACTCTGAGCAAGTTCATACCCATGTCATCCAATAGGAGATTCCTTTGAGGGCCTTCTAATACCTTCATGAGTAACTTGAAGGTATCTCCTAAGAGATACTTTGAAGATATTAAAAATACCATCAAGGGAAAAAAATTTAAACTAGATTGAGGTGGAAAGAGCATGTGTATAGGAGGACCTAAAATTCACTCTTGTGAATAATTGAAAGGTATCTCCTAGGAGATAACTTAAATGTACTTATTGATGGGAATTTTGACACATATTAGAAACATACTTCCCCTCATATTTCTCCTTTGAAACAAATGTTTGTGGATTCCTTTGCCCATCAGATTATATTCACTGGTGCACATAATTTATTTTTTATTTGGTCATACCTTATTAGTTAATGTATATATTATGAAGATTGTATATGTATTTTGTATGGTATTTTAGAATTAACATACATTTAATCACTACTCAAACACAAAAATATTCATGCACCGATGTAATATACAATTTGTATTTTAAAAAACATCAATATTTAAATCATTTCAATTGTTTTGTAGAATGTCTTTGGGAAAAAAAAACTACCACACTTAAAAGGTAGAAGGTGGCCTCACTCGAAGATGATTTAGATAAAAGTCAAAAGAAGGCCTCACTCTAAGATAATTTGGATAGAGTACAGTATAAAATAACAAAACTAAAATTAAATCCACATAAACATCTTCCATTTTATGGTGGCGAAAAAATTCCTTTTATTAATTGGTATTTTGAAGTGTTTAGTCCACCAAACATGCATCCAAATATATACTTGTTTATCACTACATGGGGAAAAGAATATTCTCTGATTGGAATAATCCTGGCTTGTGATAAAGATGAACTTGAAGATTCCCTTCAATTCCAACTAGAATTATAGAATGGAGAAGAGGGAATTCTCCATTGAGTTATAGATAATTTCAATAAATTTACACCCAATAAAATGGATTTGACAAAAAATTATTTTTCTCCTTCTTGTGAAATATTTGGGTTTCATTTGAATAGCTATGACAACCTTCAAATGTTTGGGTTGATAGATAGAGGTAATTTGGTCATTATAATACAAAACATGTTGAAATAAAAACATGAACATGGGGAAACAACTTTTTTTACTTACCACCATGCAGACATGTATTTAAGATACTCTATAGACATGATAGAAAAAAAAATGAAGAAAATAAGATAAGCAAGGGAAACATATTTGTATGCATATTTGAAAGAGGCCATAAAAGTACTCACACTAGTGGAGAAAAATAAGATCAAATAAAAGGTTGGAACATTTTTGTTGACACAAACTTCTGATGAGACACACCATGAATTCTCTACATGGTATATTTCTTCTAGCAACTACGCCTTGAACATTCTTGTAGGGCTCTGTGAATTGGGGGATGCAAATATCCAAATAAGAAATCTCAATGAAAGAGAGGTGAATGATATAATTCATTCATTTGTAAAAGATAATGAGGTTATAATGAAGGATGCTTTGTTAATTCCTTTTGATCCAAGCAACCCTAACTATTTTATTGAATCAAAGGAAGTACTAGAAGATATGATGGAAAAAAAATAGTAAGGTTCAAAATTATAGATGACCAACACACAAGTATAGCACACTAAAGAATTCTTTTAGAGGAGGAATATAATTCATAATAATTGATAAATAAATGTTTTGTTATAAGTGCAAGATTTTTGAAAACTTGTACTTCATTCCATATTGTGCACAAAATATGTAATTAATATAATGAAACCAATGAAACAATTTATAAGGCTTCATTTGTAGAAAGAGTTCAATTTGCACGTGACCTTATCAAACTAAGAAGTTGAAAATATCTTAAAATAGACAAGAAAAATACAAAATCAATACATGAAAAAGATAAACACTTGTTCACACAATGAACTATTTAGCACAACAACTACAAGAGATAAAATGCCTTCTTTTCATGGAGCAAGGCATTTGGGATTTTTTTTATAAGGCATTTGATTTGTTTGAAAGTGGAACTTTACCTAGTTCAAATAAACAAGATTTAAATCTGATTGGTATGGTAGAACTAGTAGATTTATTAGAAAAAGGGTCTACTTCCTTCTTGAAAACCCCTAGGTACAATAGCATGGATAATTAGTGAAAAAAGGTGAAGTTAGAAAGTAACATATTATCAAAAATTGTAGATTGTTTTAGAAACCATTATATGACACTACCACTAGACCAAATAATCACACCTAAAGAGGTAATGGAGCATTATAAAGTTTTTTGCAAAAAGGTTTGATGATTTGTCTATCCTGAATGAAGGTATTTCAAAAAAAAAAAAAGGCTAGGAAGCATTATCTTAAGATTCATTAAGTATATTGAAAATTTATCTACATAATGATGGAGGTTAGCTTCCCAATACAGATATAGAAAGATTCAATTGCCAGTATGGGTCCCCTTGTCTTTGGCCATCCATTTTAGAAGATTTTAGTGAAACATTCATTTTTGGTTTGAACGCCGACTTGATAATTAGTGATCTTCTAAATATCACTAAAGTTTTCAAGGAAGAACACCTTCAACTATTTATTTAGGCATTGATTGAAAAAGTTATTATTGGGACCTTCAATGTATTCATCATCCATGAACTAGAACATTATCCTGCCATTCAGACCTCTTTCCAAAATTTGCGTGTTGGTGATTTATATTACACACAAGATACAAGTGTCATACTATGGGGTTAAAATAGTTATAGATTAGATTGGACACATATTATAGGTATCAATTTTTGTCAAGATCCAGCTCATTTATAGCTACAATATTTATGCCTCCATTCACAATAAAGTAGATTAGAGAACAATTTTGATATCTACAAAGAGGTACCAACATTTAAAATGATTAGTTCACACAAAATAGGAAGGCCATTCAAAAATGAACTAAATACCATCTTTTGGGAGACATTTATCTCTACTTTTTATGATCTAGATGCATGTGATGTGCTAGGGGTATATACAAGAGCTAGATTGGTGCGTGCTTGTACAAAATTGAAAAGAAATTTATCTTGTATTATAAAAACTGAAGAATAAATGATTTTTAATGTTCAATTTCAAATTTTTTTGACAAATTTAGAGCAACCAATACAAGAACAACCACTTTGATCAGTATCAGGTGCGTAACATTTTTAATTTATTTTATAATCATGCTTCATTTTCCAAATATAACATCTTAACAATCTTTTGGTGTGTACGTTTTATTTTTCAAAATTAACAACTTAACAATATTTCAATGTGTATCCCCAATGGCATTACATGCAATTGAAGAAATAATAATAATGAAAAATCATATAAATGAACATGACACATCGCAAGTTGAAGAAGGTAGCATATTAAGATCATGCATATTTTTTCAATTATATAATTTTTCTATCACCATGCTCAGGAGAGGAGAAAACAAAGAAAGCATGTTCCCTACCTGAATTGAGAAGTGATTTAACAATTTTAGGAATATGGGTATATTATTCCTAATTTAAGTTTCTATATTAATAAAATTAGTAAATAAATATGTAATAATTAAGCTACTAATTTGTATAATTTGACTATAATTTTAACCTTTCCAAAAATCATAATAAGGGAGAGAAAATAAGACTTAGCTAGAAACTGACTGAGATAGATATTATAGGGTTTTAAATTGACTGTGCAAGATTGGGACACTATCATAAATTAGGTTCTAGACTTTGTTTTATGATTGGATAGGAGCATCGAAATAGGACACCCTGGGTTCTAGCACTATAATCCTCTTTTGCCATCATTGTCTAGGAGATCTGAGCTTTCTAGGTTTTGTTCTCATGTTTGTGTGAGCCTACCTGTGAAATTTTGACTATTAGATGTCTGTAGAACTCCCTGTAGATCTAATTTTGTCTTCAAACCCTAGACTCCATTATGCTTATGAAATTTGGGAAAGAGTGGAGGTTAGTGTGTGTAAGATGCACTGAACTTGTATCCATACCCCTTGTGTGGGCACGCTACCTACATACCAATGCTTCGAAGAGGGATCAAGTCATATGTAGTTCTCCCACTTGATGTGTTTTTTGTAATTATGTGTATGAAGATGAAAATGCTAAAAATGGGTTTGCTTGAGATGGTTATGGACTAGTGTAAGGATTTGAATAAATTTTTAATAGTATTGGTTGGCTATATGCAAATAATAGGGAAGATTGTCTGAGTAGTCTTGCTTGTATTCTTACTTGCTTTGTGATATTTGCCAACCCTTTCCAATTGAACTTTGAATGGGTTTGTATAGGGATATGTTGGTTATGGGATGAATATGCTCATATTAGGTTGACAAGAAGAAGGATAAGAATCGGAAGGAATTGACCATTGGAGACAAAAATGTACTTGGATAAGAGCGTCGAAAGAAAACACTAGAGGAACCAATTATATAGTCTAAGTTGGGTGTTATAGTCCTGAGGGTACAGAACCTAGGGGATAGATTTTTCATGAAAAGAGTAGTTTGGTTGAGATGGGATTAGGTCTAGAAGGCTATGGATGACTAAAAATTAGTGAAAAAATGTCAATGAGGGTCATGAAAGCAAGCAAGAGGGACCTATGGGTTAGGTGTCATTATCCACACTCAAGTTACCAATTTTCACATTTTATATGATTATATTTTACCCCCTTTATTCCAGTGATGCAGCAAAATGAAATACTAAGATAAAGGAAAAATATAAAGCGTACCTAAACTTACTTGTAAAGGTGAAGCCTATAAAGTTGTGTGATGTTGGGTTTACGTAGAGAGATCACACTGTGAAATGTAAATATATAAATGAAAGAAAAGAATAGATCAATTTTTACTAGATACACTATATCTAAAATAAGAATGTAAAAAATTGGGTAAGAGAGAGAGAGTAAGAGCAAGGAATGAATACACCTCACTGAATACATGAACCAATACAAAACATGTTGTGTTGTTGAGTAATGTTGGATGATGTTGTACCAAGATTAATATCACAAATAGAGTTGAGTGATCAATTCTCTAGAAGTTGCTCAACAATACAAAGGTTTGCCCTTTAGCTCCATCATCACCGACTAAGTGAATCTATGTGATCATGTGTATAATAATTGATGTTTGGACTATGTGTCCAATCCCTCTACGTGGGTGGATCAAGAATATAAAGGATAGCTAGTCATTTGACTCCAATATTGCCGCATGAAATATAACTATGAATTGATATTAGTATAAATATGTGTCATATGGGATGGCATCTAAAGCTCATGAATGCTCTATAATCTAACAATGTGGCATGGATAGTCAAATGTGTGTTAAAAACTAGGCCACTCTTGGCCAACTTAAAAAAGGTGAAGATTAGACTTATATGAAATCCACTCTAAAACTAAGCTATAGGCTTATGTAGAAGCCACTTAGAAATGTGAAAGTTAGGATTGTATGAAAGCCACTCCAAAATGATGCCAACTACCTATAGATGGAATAAGGAATGCAACTACTGAGAATGTCTGGGTAATGTACTAAACTAAGAAAGAAAAGAAAATAAATGTGTCGTGTACATTGCCCTTAATCACTAGTGTCTAAAACATGGATTCTGATCTAGAAGTTATACCAACCATCTAATCTGAAACTAGAAGTGAGATCCATCATGTCATGTATGAAGCCCACTATTTCTAGATTCTTTGATAAAAATTGTATTAAAAGCTGGTGATTCTAAACTAGTTTGAATGTGAAAAATTGTAGCTAAAACTAATTTTCTACTTGTTTTTAAAAAGTTTGGTTTTTTTGTTGTTTGGAAAACAGACCTAAAAATAAACACTAGAGGGTTCGACACTATATTCCAATCTTGATGTTGTTGTCCTGGGTTAAATCTGATAATTGTTATGACATTTTCACTGTCTATCTAGTTTGTTCTATCCGGTTTGATGTCTGATTATTTTTTTGGTGTTTTGAATTTTTTTTAGGAGCTTTGATCTTTTTGACAAAACTCTTTATTTCCCCCTCTTCTAAAGGTAGGAATGAAGACCTAACAATGACTACCCTTAAAAAAAATATCCCTGCAAGTGTGTTATACTTCAAAGATATATGATATAACAATTATAATCAATAAGATATCTTAAGATATAGCATGGTTTATAATGAGATATTTTCAGATCAACATGGGTATGCCTAGATAAATATAACAATATAATAACATGTGTAATGTACTGAATTAGAACTATAAGTTTGGTTAGTTATTAGTTGTTAGTTTTCAAGAAGGGATAGATCATGATGCCCATCATGGCATCCAAAAAGCAAGATAATGCATGATGTGGATCATGGAATTGTAAACAATGAGAAGCAAACAAGCACACAAAGAAAGAAACAAGAAGCATACAAGAGTGGCCAAGGGGCCAAGTAAACAAGGGATATGGACACATATTTCTCAAACTGGAAAGCAAGCAAGGCATGTTCAAATTCCACATACACATACAATTGAAACAAATAAGGTTGGCATGAAAGCCACAATCACATAAAAGAGTATAGAAAAAAGACATTGGAAAATGTCCTAACGCACACATAAAAAAACAAGCAAAGGACATTGGCAAATATCCTAATGCACATATAGGAAACAAATGGGAACTGGGAAATGTAATCGCATTTAGCTGTGTAAAGCAATAAAGGAAGGTATGTGATATGTTAAAAGTTTAATTGTATCTAAATAATCAAAGTAATAAGTGAAAATATGCAAGACATGTAGTACAAGACTAGGTATATGCTAAGAAATACACAAGTATTATATACTAGTGAGATGTCGATATAGTAATCATTATAAGATAGTAAGTAATATACATCAACATGATAACTAGAGTATGTGGTGTAGGAATGACATAACCTGGATGGTGTAGTCATGTAAAAGATGCCCCTAGAAAATATGTATATCGATGTGTGTTTTGAATGTATAAGTAGGATTCCCCCTCAAAGGGTAGAGTGAAGCAATCATAGATTTGGATGTCACTGTAGACACTCAAAGAAGATCAAGTGAAGTATGGTAATGTATATAAATCAACATACAATAACATAGAATAGCAAATGTAAGTCTAGCATGGTAGTAGAGATGTAAATCATGGATAATGTATACATTTAAAATATTTTTGTGTTTTTGAATTATTTGAATGTTTTTGTATTTTGAAATATTTGAATGTTTTTGGTATTTTTTAAAATAAGCTATGTATGATCAATCATGAAGAAAATTATGTACAAGTACTACAAAGAAACTATTTACAAGAAAATACTAAGAATAAATGATACAACCGATGAGTCTCATGGGAGACTCCCTATCATGGTGTCCTATATCAAGGAGAGGAATTGTGTGTGATCATGAAGCATGATGGAAGGGTTGAGATTGTGGCTCTAAAAACTATGTATGTTGTAACTACTCTAAAATCTCTGAAGTAAAAACTGACTATGGGGTCCCCCTATAACTTTAAGAAGTGGATGAAACTATACGGCTCTTAGGGACCCATCTAATAGTAGAAGAATTTCTCTGAATATGTGATATTTGAGTGGATGCATGAGACCTCAATGATACTACTCTGAGTGTGAACATTATAGTTGGAAGCTATCTAGAATCTTGAAACTATGGTTAATTTAAAGGAGACCTTTGTGGTAGTGTATAAACTCTCTATGCTAGCGTTGGAGGCCCCAACTATATCAAAATCTAAACTTGAGGAAGAACTAAAAGTGGTAGCTAAACTAAAATTGATGGAAAAACTGAAATTGGTGACTACACTTAGAAGATGGCTCTAAAGTGGGGAGTGGTAACTATTGATGCAGTAGATTGCACCTGGGGTAGGATGCTTAGCTCCCACCCTTCCACACACAACAATGGAAACTCCCCTCTCACCTATGGGACTGGTGAAGCTGGAGGGAAGAGTCTCTAGATAAGGGCTAGCTCCCTCTGATGTATCTTTTAGGCCCTAGTTTCTCCTACTGCTAAAAAATAAAAGGAAAAAAAGGGGGGGATGAAAAGAGAGAGATGTTGAAAATAGAACCTAAGCCTAAAAATGAAAAGGTGATACACCAATAAATGTTAACCCACTCAGCCCAAACATACACTTTTCACCAGGAAGAAATGCCCATACACTTCATCTAACATGGGAAACTCTTATGTTTCAGCGAGTCAGGGGTCCGTAGAGATACAGGGAGGAAGGAACTAGCAAAGGTGTTCTAAGACACACTTTGATAGCCTATTCACATGCACCTATATTTTTGTTGTAGACACTTCTGGCAGACCTGTAGAAAGGAGACTTCACAATGCACTAGACATGCTATACTTGATCTATGAAAATCATGAAAGACAATGACTTAACACAAAAGAAGAACATAGACATATACTTTAAAGTGTAAGTCCAGATAGAGGTAAAAATGCTAAGTCCTGATTCAATGTAAAATCTGGCAGAGCTCTACCTTACAAGCCCAAGAGATTTTTGGGCAGAGTTTTGCCTTAAGGCTAAGAGAGTCTGATCTTTCTCAAATGAGAAATTTACAATATATAGAAAGAGGAAGAGAACTTGGCACTTTCTGGGAAAGACTTTGGTGCTCTTTTTGCAAGCTGGCCCATGTGCACTCTGAGCCTTGGGAAGAGGGAGCCATTGGATGGTTCGTTCCTGCTTTGACTTTGGCATCCCAACCTTAATGAGGAAACATGGCCACACCTCTTTTCTAAAAATAGACTACTCCCTTCAAGGCATTTGTGTGGCTTGTCTGCTTATAAATGTAAACTAGAGAAAACAAGCCATGCTACTTACTGTTTGCACCATTTGGAGACCACCTGGCAAGCATTATTCTAACTGTAGGAATAAATCCCTGAGTTGACACCTCCTTTCACCACTTGGATGCTTTATCCATTTCTTGCCTTGTCTCATCCTGGTTTTGTCTCTTTTTGCTCCTTCAACCCTCAGGGGTGATCTTCTAGCAAGTCACTACATTCCTTGGGTTCTTTTCATGGTTGGCACTCAAGTAATTAAAAAGCAAATGGTTGTTTCACTATCTTCAATTTGATGTTTGCAGACCCATCACCATTTTAAAAACAATGGCTAATCTATCTTCTTAAAGTTGATGGCTTCTGGGATGTCATCATCTTTGGCAAATTCCTTCGAGCCTTTTCCTTTGACTCACCCTCTATTTTAGACCCTCTCGAAGGGGAAATATCCCTTCGACTCTGGAGAGATGCCCTTCATTTGGCCAACTGAGAGCCCCCTGCAAGGGCACCTTCCCTTCGATGGCCTTTTGTCTCTTCAGCCTTTTCTATGGGATTTTTTCCCGTAGATAAAAAGTCTACGAGAATTGGCTGCTTTGATTTCTTTCGGGGTTTTCCCCGAGTCCTTTTGAGCTCATGGCCTTCCTTTGAATTCCTTCAGACAAAAAGTCTAAAAGAATTCATTCAATGCCTTAAGTCTTTTCCAAAATATCTTACCTTTGTGGCTTTCTTTGTGGGCTCTTTGAAGTGCTCTCTGCCCTCCGCAAGGGCTCTTGAACCTAAAACTGCCCTCTGCAAGGGCACTTATCCTTTGGGAGGCTTGAATTTTTTTGGTTGAACCACTCCTTTGAACCAACCATTGAACCAATTGATTGAATTGGTTCAATGGTTCAAGCAATCATTGAAATAAGGCATTGAACTGAGTGATTGAACCATCTAATGAACTTCACCGATTGAACCAAAGCTGATGAACTTTAACATTGAACCAAAAAATGTTGAACCAAGCTGATGAGCCGACTGAGTGAACCAAGTGATTGAACCATCTGATTGAACTGAAACATTGAACCTTAGCCATTGAACAAGCATTGAACCAGTTCAATGGTTCAACAGTTCAAAGATGCTAACTTTTGGAAAGATTGTGTCGTTAAACCACTCTTCCAACCTTAAGAAAAAGTGTCTTTGAACCATTTTAGCTCTCTTTCCTTATGAATTTCTTTAGACAAGAGTCTGAAGAAGCTTTGTAAAACCTTGCACTTTCTGAACCGGTTCTTCATGTACTGAAAGGCTGACCTGTAGAGTTCATAGAAAATCCATGCCTGTAGAAATGGTAGAAAAGCACCTGCAGAGTCCGTAGAAATGGACCTATAGAGTCTGTAGAAAACTTGCATAGTCCATAGAAATGGACCTGCAGAGTCCGTAGAAAACCTGCAGAGTCCATAGAAATCCTATAGAGTCCATAGAAATTTGCAAGACTCATGCAAAATCAAAATTACTGGCTTAGAATAGCATGAAAAAGGGGGGACCAATTTTTGGCCTGTTGGGCAAAAAATGGTCAACAAATTGGCAACTCCTGGGGGAAGCATGCCTGTTATGCTTAGAGACCAGTTGCCTTTAAGTCCATTGGGCACGGAGTTAGATGTAGCTTGAACAAAGTTAGCAATAGCCCCAAAGATCCAAGAATCAAACATGAAGCTTTTTACCCCAGACATAAGGGAAAGCACACACAAGACTAAAAACACTACTATGCAAACTACACTTAGGGAAAGCAGGAAAAGAAACTAAAAGCAACTACTATGTATAACTAATTAGGTATATTTGATTCTATCTTAGATCAAAGGGAAAATTTCTTAAGTTCCCTCCTTGGCTAGGAAACTTATGGTGCCAGAAAAGTGGCTGAATGAAATGGAGGCTTGGTGACCTGCTCCTCTTGCCTGCCACCTGGATTGGCTCATATTTGAGTGGATCAAATTCAAACATGCTTCCAACATATACGTACTCTGTTTGTTCTTGGAATCTTGCCTTGTATTGGTTCTTTGTGCTAGTGTATCTCATCAATAAATCAATTATTGTTGCTTCATTATCATAAGCCCCTCGATATGCATCATTGGCTAGCTTGTTCTCTTCTACCTCATGCTCGGGTTCCATGATACGATCATCCTCCTTGATGGCTTCAAAAGAAATATCTTAAAATTCACCAACCTCTTGAAAGGATAAATCTGAAAGCCTGTAGCCCCTTTGCATACTTATTTGAGTCCCAATGCTACCTTCTCCACTCTTTTCCAGCTCATAGCCTCCTTGAAGAATAGTGTAGCCTACCCCAATGACTTCAAATGAATCATTCAAAACATGAACAAGAGATTGTCCATGATCCTCTGTGACATATAAAGTGATCTCCTCCTCATCCTCACTCATGAAGTCTCCCTGATCAGTCATGAACTAAGCATATTCCTCTTCACTTGCTTCCTCCAAGATAGGTTCCTCCTTGAGAAGGGGGGAAATGGAAGGCTGACAGATGAACTCATGTGGAAGAAGAGGCAGTCCCTGAGCTAGAATCAAATGATTCTCCTCTTTCCATTTGGCCAGTACTTCATCTATATTAGGCATGTCCTGATAGCTCTCTTAGAGGTGTGTAGATAGAGTGTGTTCAGACATGGAATCTATTATTTGGTCTGAAACATCCATCACACGTTCATCGAGGAAACTCACCTTGGACTCCAACTCTGTAATCCACCTATCTATATCTTCTTGGAAGAGCCTTTCCTAGACGTCAAAATCATCATCGGGAGCAGGATCAGCCTCATATTCTTTAAGGTTTTGAGCAAAACATTTCTCCTCCTCTTCCTTTCTGCCCCAAGATTCCACTATTTGCTTCCAACTCATGACCTTGGGATTGGAGTTTTCCCCTTGTGAACAAGGAGTAACTTTACCCTCTTCAAGGTCCTGCATTGGTTCATGATGTTCCTTCTTCCAGCTTAGAATTTGGAGATCATGTTGAAAGACTTAAGGAGGTTGGGGAAGATTTGGGAGGGTTTGCTCAAAATCAAGTTGGGAAAGGGAAGCAGGGGATCCTTTTAAAATCTCATGAGAAAATGGAGGCAGACCTTGGGCCAAAATCACTTGATTTTCATCTCTCCACTTTACCAACACTTCATCAATATTGAAATTAGCTTGAGGATTGGTAGAAGGGGTATCTTTTGGCATCATCTCCTCTATAAGGTTTGAAAGCTCCATCTCTCTTTCTCTAAGCATTCTCATCTTAGCCTCTAATTCCTCAATTCGCTTAGCCAGATTATCCTCCTTTTGTCTCTCTTGGGGCTCATAGGAATCATCATAGAGATGGGGAGTGCATGAAGGTTGCCATGAAATACAAGAAGCTTCTTGAGGAAGAGTGGGAGGTACTCAAAAAGGACTAACCTCATTCTATACCTCACACTCTTGAGCAATGTCTTTCTCCTCTTTGTTGTTCCACGACTCAACCACTTTATTCCATCTCAAGATGTTCGAACTAGGCATCTCCTTTTTAGGTGATGGGGCCACAATGTGAGAGGGTAGTGAGGGTTTGGATTCCACTTCCCTTGCTACCAAAATAGACTTCTGCATTTGAAGATTTGCTAATGCGATCTATCTATCAAGATTAGCCTAAAACACCAGATTTACTATTTCATAAATCTCCTCAACATGATTGGGGAAAGGACTTTGACAAGCTTGACTTGGCCCATAAGCAGGGACTATATATGACTGATATGATACTTGGGGTAGTGAGTATGTAGGTTGATAGACTTGGTAAGGTTGCCTCTCATGAATACTCAGCTTCTCTTCCAAAGATGCAATCAAACCACTCACATCCAGCATCTCACTTGTAAGCCTTCACCAATTGGCTCTTTCAATAGGAGCCCATTCACTCTTAACCTGATCTAGTGCATTTCTCACTTGATGGACAACATGATCAGGGATTTCTTGGCCACATCCCCTTCTGGTTTCAAGATCTATTACATACTTTTCATATCCCAGCAGTGCTCATTTGAAGGTGGAAACGGGTTGATTGGCAAAGAGACTGGGTTGAGTAGGAGAAGTGACACATTGAGAAGACTGGGCATAAGGCTAATATAGCTCATGACAGGGTTGAGACTGGTCATATTAGACCTGATAAGGATTAACATAAGGCTTGCCAAATAAAATAGGGTCCATGGCTCTGAATGATGGAATTATACATACCAAAATACTATTTCTTGATGGCACCAGAACTGCTTAACCAGTTGATTTAACTCGGAGTTGCCATTGGTGTTGATGCAAAAGCCTCCAAAGGCTAGTTGGTTGAAGAACACACCAAAAATTCTTCAACTCTTTGGACACAACTTGTCCTAGTTGGTCCCACCAAGCGTGCCAAAAACTATTGACATAGTGGATTGCACCCAGGGCAGGACACCTAGCTCCCGCCCTTCCACACACAACAATGGAAACTCCCCTCTCACTTGTGGGACTAACAAAGCTAGAGGGGAGAGTCTCTAAATAAGGGCTAGCTCCCTTTGATGTATCTTTTAGGCCCTAGTTTCTCCTACTGCTAACAAATAAAATGAAAAAAAGGGGGGGTGAAAAGAGAGAGAGATGCTAAAAATAGAACCTAAGCCTAAAAATGAAAAGGTGATACACCAAAAAATGTTGACCCACTCAGCCTGAACATACACTTTTCACCAAGAAGAAATGCCCATACACTTCATCTGACATGGGAAACTCTTCTATTTTAGTGAGTCAGGGGTCCGTAGAGATACAGGGAGGAAGGAACTAGCAAAGGTGTTCTGAGACACACTTTGACAGCCTATTCACATGCGCCTATATTCTTGTTGTAGACACTTCTGGCAGACCTACAGAAAGGAGACTTCAAAATGCACTAGACATGCTATAATCGATCTCTGAAAAGCATGAAAGACAATGACTTAACACAAAAGAAGAACATAGACATATACTTTAAAGTGTAAGTCCAGATAGAGGTAAAAATGCTAAGTCCTGATTCAAGGTAAAATCTGGTAGAGCTCTACCTTACAAGCCTAAGAGATTTTTGGGTAGAGTTTTACCTTAAGGCTAGGAGATTTTGATCTTTCTCAAATGAGAAATTTATAATATATAGAAAGAGGAAGAGAACTTGGTGCTTTCTGGGAGAGACTTTGTTACTCTTTTTGCAAGCTGGCCCATGTGCGCTCTGAGCCTTGGGAAGAGGGAGCCGTTGGATGGTTGGTTCTTGCTTTGACTTTGGCATCCCAACCTTAATGAGAAAACATGGCCACACCTCTTTTTTGCAAACAGACTAATCCCTTCAAGGCATTTGTGTGGCTTGTCTGCTTATAAATGTAAACTAGAGAAAACAAGCCCCGCTGCTTACTATTTGTGCTGTTTGGAGACCACTTGGCAAGTGTTGTTCCAACTGTAGGAATAAATCCCTGAGTTGACACCTCCTTTCACCACTTGGATGCTTTTTCCATTTCTTTCCTTGTCTCATCCTGGTTTTGTCTCTTTCTTCTCCTTCAGCCCTTGAGGGTGATCTTCTAGTGAGTCGCTGCATTCCTTAGGCTCTTTTCATGGTTGGTGCTCAGGTAATTCAAAAGCAAATAGCTATTTCAACATCTTAAATTTGATGTTTGTGGACTCGTCACCATTTTAAAAATAATAGTTAATCTATCTTCTTAAAGTTGACAGCTTTCGAGACATCACCGTCCTTGGCAAATTCCTTTTGGCCTTTTCCTTTGACTCGCCCTCTGTTTCAGACCTTCCTAAAGGAGAAGTGTCCCTTCGGCTCTGGAGAGATGCCCTTCATTTGGCTAGATGAGAGCTCCCTACAAGGGCACCTGCCTTTTGGTGGCCTTTTATCTCTTCAGCCTTTTTTGCGGGCTTTTTCTGTAGGCTTTTTTCACGCAAACAAAAATTCCATGAGAATTGGTTGCTTTGATTTCTTTCAGGGTTTTCCCTGGGTCCTTTTGAGCTTGTGGCCTTCCTCCAAATTCCTTTAGACAAAAATTCTAAAAGAATTCATTCAATGCCTTAAGTCTTTTTCGAAAGATCTTACCTTTGCGGCTTTCTTTGTGGCCTCATTGAAGTGCTCTCTGCCCTCCGCAAGGGCTCTTGAACCTAGAACTTCCCTCTGTAAGGGCACTTGTCCTTTAGGAGGCTTGAACTTTTTTGGTTGAACTACTCCTTTGAACCAACCATTAAACCAATTGATTGAATCGGTTCAATGGTTCAAGCGGTCATTGAAACAAGGCGTTGAACCGAGCGTTAAACTGATCATTGAACTGAGTGATTGAACCATCCGATGAACTTTGCCGATTGAACCAAAGCTGATGAACTTTAACATCAAACCAAAAAATGTTGAACAAAGGCATTGAACCAATCCGATGAACCAACTGAGTGAACTGAGTGATTGAACCATCCGATTGAACCGAAACATTGAACCTCAACCGTTGAACCAAAGCATTGAACCAAAGCGTTGAACCGGTTCAATGGTTCAATGGTTCAAAGATGCTAACTTTTGGAAAGATTATGTCATTAAACCACTCTTCCAACCTTAAGAAAAAGTGTCTTTAAACCATTTTATCTCTCTTTCCTTATGAATTTCTTTAGACAAGAGTCCAAAGAAGCTTTGTAAAACCTTGCTTTTTCTAAACCGGTTCTTCATGTGCCGAAAGGCTCGCCTGTAGAGTTTGTATAAAATCCATGCCTACAAAAATGGTAGAAAAGCACTTGTAGAGTTCATAGAAATGGAGCTACAGAGTCCGTATAAAACCTGCAGAGTCCGTAGAAATGGACCTACAGAGTCCGTAGAAAACCTGCAAAGTCTGTAGAAATCCTGCAGAGTCTGTAGAAATTTGCAAGACTCATAAAAAATCAAAAGTACTGGCTTAGAACAGCATGAAAAAAGGGGGGACCAATTTTTGGCCTATTGGGAAAAAAATGGTCAATAGTAACTCATATGGAACTCCACCAACTGTAATAACCTAATTAGCATGAATGAATTTCATGCATCTGTGAACTATAGAAGGTACTACTCAAAGTTTCTAAATCCATGGTCAACCAATTAACATATCAAAAATTCTTGCACTAGGAACAATAGTAAATAGTGTGTCTACATGTGTTATACCAACCTATAAAGGAATTACAATCTCACTTAATGAATTTTTTATGTGCCCACTGAATCCACTGATAAATATGTCCATTAGGGTAATATCCTACTCTAAATATCCCAACTACTGTAGTAATGTCATAGTGCATATGTTCACTCTTGATTCATTATCTATAATAACACTATGAATAGGATGATTATGAATGTAATATTTGATAAAGAGTGCATGATAATCCAAATCATCCTTGACTATCTCTTACTCTGAAAAGGAGATGGAAGGTCTAGTTGGAACTCTAGAATTATATACATCAACCATGTTGCTCAAAGAATGTAACTCAACTAAAGGTGTCATGTATGTATTTGGTAGGGGATGTGCATGATATGCATGGTAAACATCTGATGTATCCCCTATCTCTTTTTTAGAATGATATAGAAAAGGATCTGAGAATATTTTCAAAGCTTTATCCTATGTTTGTTTTGCCTAAAGAGGCTCAACTGAAGTACCAAGATCAATAGTATTGTCATCATCAAGTCATGTATCTTGTGTTTCAAACTGATGCATTTATTTGTTGTATGGCTTGGTGCCCAGTGAAACTCACAAAATGCATGTTGATAATATCCCCATGAAAGAGGTTTTGTTGGATCAAATTCCCAAATATGAGGGAGAGATATGATATGACATTCCAAAATTTGCTACATAGATAAAACCACTCATTGAGGGGGCTTCAAAGCTACATTGACTATAGGTTGATTCTAATTCTTGTTATCATTGACCTTTACTTTGTACACTATGAATAGGATGATTATGAATGTAAGCTTTGATAAAGAGTGCATGATAATCCAAATCATCCTTGACTATCTCTTACTCTGAGAAGGAGATGGAAGGTCTAGTTGGAACTATAGAATTATATACATCAATCATGTTGCTCAAAGGATGTAACTCAACTAAAGGTGTCATGTATGTATCTGGTAGGGTATGTGCATGATATGCATGGTAAACATCTGATGTATCCCCTATCTCTTTTTTAGAATGCTATAGAAAAGGATCTAAGAAGATTTTCAAAGCTTTATCCTGTGTTTGTTTTGCCTAAAGAGGCTCAACTGAAGTACCAAGACCAATAGTATTGTCATCATCAAGTCATGTATCTTGTGTTTTAAACTGATGCATTTATTTGTTGTATGGCTTGGTGCCCAGTGAAACTCACAAAATGCATGTTGATAATATCCCCATGAAAGAGGTTTTGTTGGATCAAATTCCCAAATATGAGGGAGAGATATGATATGACATTCCAAAAGTTGCTATAAAACTTTAGCTGGAGATACTAGTAGATTGGAAAAAGTTCACCAAGGAGGCACAGATAAAACCACTCATTGAGGGGGCTTCGAAGCTACATTGACTATAGGTTGATTCTGATTCTTGCTATCATTGACCTTTACTTTGTATGGGAATTTGTTGTTACTCTTGTTTATTATATTTTATATACTTGTGTACTTGAGTTTGTCCATTGAAATTAGTTTGACTTCCCTTTCCTTTAGTGTATGACATATCTCAATGAAAGAAGAGAACCTTTTAAACATTATTGATTCATGGAAGGATGGTAGAAGACTTTGTTTGAATAGATCGTTTAACTCTTGATCAGTTATGGGGCTAGTCGTCTTAGCCAAGATAGTCTTATATTGAAGAACATAATCTATGAGATGCTCATTTGATCTTTGTTTCTATTGTGTAACTTGGGCATAGAAAACATTATCACCAATGTTAATGTTAAAATGAGATAGAAACATGTCGTCTAAAGGATTGAATGCATTGACCAAATGATTCAGTAGACTATAGAACCATTGTAAATCTTTATCCTTTAGACTCCATGGAAATAGCTTGGTAAGTAACTAATAATTTGGCACATAGTCCAAGCATGTTATGTGAAAAGCCCTCAAATGTGTCTCTAGATCACCCTTGTCATCATATAGAGTAAGCTTGGATTGAACAAAACTTATTGGCAAGGGTGTAGAATCAATGTGACTTGCCAATGGTATATGTATTAGATCAAAAGAATCCAAAGCATGTGTAGGTCTAAAGGTACCTTGCTCAAAATGTATCACCTTAAATAGAAAAGATTATAACTTTTGCACAAGGGCTGCCACATCATGAGATAAACATGTACTAGCCATAACTGGTGATGACATAAAGGTAGGTTGGGCTGTTAGAGGGGGTTGTTGAGACATAGTTTCCCCTGTAGTGTCATGCACAACTGGTTGCTTAGTGGTTTGAGAAGATTAATCATTGTTCACTTTTTGTTATTCCTATTATAGTATTTTAAGCATGTCATCTTGCATGTCAGGGTGTTTAGTAAAAGTTATTAAAGTTATCTTTTATCAGTTTTATCAAAACTAATGTATTAGGCCATTGTTAAAATAGGAAAATAATTTGAATATTGATTGAATTTTTTGAAATAATTTGTAATAAACAACATGCTATGGAAGGAAAGTAATGAGTATAGGAAATGAAAAGTTCTAAAAACAACCAACTAGAGAATGCATAAAAAGGATATGAAATTCACAAACATGTAACGTGATACCTCAAGAATCAAATAGGAGCTAGTACATGCAACTAGGGTTTTGAATGAAAATATTTTAAAATTACTATAGTATTTTAAAATTAGATGCTAATTTCTATTTTAAATATGCATGTAAAAATAAAAAAATTATTGGATTATTCTTGATTTTCAAGGATCTAGTGTATACAACTAGGGTTTGAAGGAAAAATAAAATTTTGAAATTACTATGGAATTTTAAAAGTTGATCTTAATTTTTGATTTAAATATGCTAGTAAAAAATCAAAAAATATAGGAAAATTACTAGAAAAATATCGGGACCTAGTATGGGCAACTAGGGTTTGAAAGAAAATTATTTTAAAATTACTAGAAAATTTTAAAATTTAATACTAATTTTTTATTTAAATATATAGGTAAAAAATTATAAAAATATATGAAAAAATAGTAGAGAATTTAGGCTAGGGTTTCTAGGGTTTTTATGTACAAATGAAGGTAAGTCGGGTTCACCAAATGATTTAACAATTTTGAGAATATTTATATATTATTCCTAATTTAGTTAAGTATTTGGAGTAATAAAATCATTAAATAAATATGTAATAATTAATCTACAAATTTTTATAATTTGACTATAATTTTTAACCTTTCCAAAAATAGTAATAAGGGAGAGAAAATAAGATTTAGCTAGAAACTGATTGAGACAGCTATTGTAGGGTCTAAAATTCACTGTGCAAGACTGGGAGACTATCAAAAATTAGGATTTAGACTTAATTTTATGATTGGATAAGAGATTTAAAATAGGACACTCTGGGGTCTGGCACTATAGTCCTCTTTCTCCACTATTTTCCATGAGATATGAGCTTTATGGGTTTTGTTCATTGTGTCTGTGTGAGCCTGCCTATGAAATTTAGATTATTATATGTCCATGAAACTCCATATAGAACTAATTTAGTCTAAAAACCTTAGACTCCATTGTGATTTGACAAACTTTGGAAAATAAGGGGGGGTTTGTGTGTGTAAGATGCACTAAACGTGTATCCACACCCCTTATGTGGGTATGTTATCTACATACCAATACTCTGAAGAGAGATCAAGTCATATGTAGTTCTACCACTTGATATGCTTTGTGTAATTATGTGTATGAAGATGCAAATGAAAAAATTGGGAGTTCTTGAGATGTCTAGGGATTGGTATAAGGATTTGAATAATCTTGTCATAGTATTGGCTAGCTATATGCAGAGAATAAGGAAGATTGTTTGAGTAGTCTTTCTTGCATTCATGTTTGCTTTGTGATATTTTCCAACCCTTTTCCAAATTAACTTTGAATTGGATTTTATAGGGATCTATTGGTCATGGGTTGAATGTGCTCACATTAGGTTGATAAGAAATGGGATAAGAACTGGAAAGAACTGACCGTTGGAGGCAAAAATTCACTTGGAAAAGAGCACTGAAAGTAGACACTAGAAGGCTCAACACTATAGTCCAAGTTAGGCATTATAGTCTTGAGGGTATGGGACCTAGGGGGATAAATTTTTCATGGAAAGAGAAATCTTACTGAGTTAGGATCAGGTCTAGAATGTGATGAATGACTGAGAATCAGTGAAAAGATGCCTATGAGGGTCATGAAAGCAAGCAAGAGGAACCTATGGGTTGGGTGCCATTAGCCACACTCAAGTTGCCAATTTTCACATTTTATATGACTACAAGAAGCCATTATGAGTGTCTTACCTCATTAAGGATTATTCATAAAAGAGAGAGAGCTAAACTAAGAACAAATTCCTAGAGATGGAAGTTAACTAAGGTCCCCTCATTTTCCCAAAAATTTAGATCCTAATATTCTCTCTGGTCGTACCATCTACAAACATGAAAGGATCTACTAAGTTGAAAAGGAGATCAATGGAGAGAGAAGGTTAGTTCTTGGCCTATTCTACAAATTCTTACCATGAATATTCTCTAAAACACCTACCATAACCTCACTTGCAACCTATGAACTCCAACTATATGCAAAATTCCATACAAGTCCATATAACTACAAAAAATGGCTGAAAACACCTATTTTTCCTAAATTTTCCACATTTAAAGATTGGAAACACCATTTTAGGGTAACATAAGGATAAAAGTGGGTTAAAATACATCTTTTAAAAGTAACAAGCTTTGGAGAGAAAAAAGGGGGTATATCTCACATGTATGATCTCTCTTGAAGGCAAAACAACATTCTAGACTTATAGAGGAGACATTTTCAAAGCATGAAACCGTTTGATTAAAGTAATGTCATGACCTTGAGGGTGATTAAATATGTTATGAATGATCTAGTGGCCTTTTGAGGTCAATTTTTTTCATTTTAATACCATCACCTTTCTTTTGGACAACCATACATATAACTTCAAAATAAAATTTGTCAATGAGTATCATTAAGAGTATGTTATAGTCTTATAAAAGGTTCCAATTTGGATTATATGTATTTTGATCACACTTCAAAGCTTATAGTCAGCCCCATACCTTGAATATACTAAATATACTAGAGAATATCATGGTGAGTCATAACTACCATCTTCACCATCTCCATCAAGGCATTTTAGATCATAAGGCCACTTCAAACCATCATCAAGACATCCAAACATAATCAAACATCATGATGATACTTAAAACCAATTGAAAAGAGGTATGATAATGACAAGACACTAAGACCTACTCCCTTCACTTGATAGTCAATGAACATTATGATGGTCAAGCACATCACCTGAGGACCCAAGACATCTAGGAGATATGGTGATCACAAACATACTCAATGACATCTCTAGGAGTGTTGAATGAATTCAAGAAGCAATTAGGAGACATCATCACTCAAGATAACACCAAGTAGAGGATTAAGTTGGTGCCATGAAATTTTTTTAGTTATATGGGTTGGCATTTGGCTTTGGGAGGCCAAATTGCCAGCAATAATACAATGAGGGTTTATGCCATAGTTTACAACTATACATCACCTAAATCAAACTTTTCACTAAGGCATTAATTGATCTTAGGTAGGGTTTTTATTTCACACAAAATTCACATGTATGGGTTACATATGGGGTAAGCCAAAATACCTAATCAGTACTACAACTAGCCTTAACAACATATCATCATGTAAGTGCTCAATCATACACACGCAACATTCATATAACAGGGATGGTTACATAGTACAATTTCATTGTTTATAAGGTTTGATGAGTGAATGAAATTTGTAGGGGTTTACACAACATCTTACAATTATATATACACAACATCAAATTCACATGCAAAGGTTGCACATGTATAGCTCAATTACGATGGTTACATAGTTTCATAATAATTAGAATAATTTTTATCACAAAATATTTCACAATTTATTGGTATCTCATAAGGGTCATAGTAATCTCATTGGTCTAATAAATTTACATATGTCATCATGGATAACATTTCTGAAAATCATCTTCCACTTCCATAGCCATAAGGAGAAGATCAATAGAAAATCTCTGTGCATAGCATCAAAGTGCCTCATATGAAAATATACATGTCTCTCCTGATGAACCAACCCCATATTTAAACTATTCCAATTAAAATTCCTCATCATGGATGTCTTTATCACTATAAGAGTCCCTATATCTATATTTTTAAAAAAGTGTCACACTATAATGTCTCACTAACTTGTCAAGAAGAAACTGACCATCTAAGAAGTATCTGAGTAACCAAAGTTTACATCTGATATTGTACCCCAGTGAAGAAAGTCTCATGAGTCATGCTAAGTAAATTACAAGTGCACACTTTGTTTTTTATTTCTTCATCAGGGTAACTAAAATATCAATAAAAAAATCCCCAGAGTTCCTAGTTTTATACCTCATTCTGATACCAAAATCTAATGCCCAAAATTTAAACCTTGGACTCACACAAAAACCACACAATTTTTCCCCCCTTTTGAATAACACCTTATAACACTACCACAACAGTACAAAAGAGTGACAACCAAAATATGAAGCCTAAAATAAGAGTCTTAAGTATACATGATATTTTATTTTTACTTTCACAATGAAAGGACCAATATATGTTGAGTCAAGAAACAATCCTAACTAGATAGTCTAAATTATTAAAAGTGTCACTAATGGACCACAAATCTAATAAGCTGATGAAAAGAAAGGTTAATCCTAAATTAATTAAAATATGCTCCTCAAAACTCCAAATCATCAATGATATAATAACAATTTTCCAAAAATGGTGGAGAGTTATCAAGATAAATCTATATCATTGATTCCAAAAGAGTGATGCAAAATAGGTTAATTCATGAAGACCCATACATAAAATCAAGACTTCAAGAAGACCTTAAAATAAATAATTAGACAAAGAGATAGGATTCTCAAAATCTAAGGTACAATTTTGTGTACTAATAAATTCTCATAAAAGTCATTAAATGAGATCTAAGGTGAAGAATACATAAAACTTAACCACCAAATCAAACAAATTTTGATGGTGACAACTACCTTTCTTATAAAATTCAGATCGAACATGATTCTATAGGGACCTGCTAAAAATAATAAGCATCCAAATATATAAAAACTAATAGTCCCTAAGATGATATGAAGTTAAAGAGATAAAGTTATAAATTTGACTTTTATAAAATCTAATCTCTATCAAATTAAATAAAGTTATTTCTAGAACAACTCCAAAAGTCAAAAACATAATAAGGAGATATTCCACAACAAAATCTCTTCAAAACTGAGTTGGCAAACAAAGATGGAAAAGGAATGGGTCTCTCCTAGCATCGAATATCAATTATCATATCCATAGATAATTGGTTTTAAGGCCTAGCTTTGGCATTGAACAAGTTTGACCTTTTATTTTAAGGTTGCATTTCGAGATGAATTTAATTGAATTTACATAATTTTTAGTTACCTAAAAATGAAGATTTATTTTAATAATTTTAATTAAGAATTACATACTAATGACAAGATATCAAATCTTCAATATATTTGTAATCGTTAATCTTCCATAATCTTCATTGATGGCATGATAACAAAGTAAAGCCCGATTGGAAACTACAACATAAAATAGCCTATTTGCAAGGTGATTTGACCTAGTATCATTCAATTTAACTTATCCCACTAATTCCCATAGTGAATAATTTTATTGTATTTCATTTTCAAGATTAATTATTTACTATGACTATTATTCCTATCTTGTTACAAAGTCATGGTAATCAAACACAATTTCCTCTTACACTTCCATATGGATAATTGTTTAACCAAGTGTTAATTTCTACCAAAATAAGCCTAATTAGAGATATCTCCCAAACATAAGTTTATCACAAGTTCAACTTTGATTTTATTTTATTATTTAATTGAAAATATCTTAAATAGTTTCATTCCCAAGCTATAGATAACCTATTAGATTCTATTCAATTTGTATGGTGTTCACGAGGGCCAAAAAGCTTACTTTACTAGTTATCAATTATGATAATGCAAAAACTAAAGAATGTCAACCTAATTGCATGAAGTCTATTGCCTATTTTTAAAATCATTAAGGAAATCCATTAATATATACAAATGAGTAGATAGTTCCAAAAATAATTTTACATAAAGGACTCCCATACTACATCACAATTACACTATCGTTACACCATTAATAACTTGATAACATCACAAATGTATTAAAAATATTTCCTATATAGCTACATAACTAAGATTACAATTTCAATAATAGATCAATAGATATTATGATAATGTATGCCTGAATTAGTTAATATACTTATGGAGTACAAGATAATAATGTTGATATCAAGGTAATACACAATAGTTATTTTTATTAAACAGACAACACTTTCAAAATAAAACATTATATCTATGTACTTTATCTATCACTGGTAACTATTTCCCTACACTAAAACATGGGTAATGATAGTTTAGCTTACACTAAGCAAGTGAGCCCTTCATATCAAATATTCTCATTATACAAAGCAGTAAATATGTTCATCAACATATTCCAAAAATATGAAAACTATTTTAGGGGTTTTAAACACAATGAATTGCTGAAATACTAAAATACATTACACTCAATGTTAAGGTAAAATCAGGTTTGTTAAGGTGAAAATAACTCAAACACACCCCAACGTAATATTATGCAAGATAAGGCATGACAAGGCTTGTTTGATGTACAAGTGATCTTGTCAATCATTATAAGATTGTAACTTCACCAATACAACATTGTTGGCATAAAATCATAAATTAACCATTTTAAGATATTGAAGATATAGTTTGTTTTATAACAACTATGATTTAAGAATTTTAGAAAACATCTACAACTTACTCAACATGTATGTAAAATTATATTTTCAACTCAGCGAAATCCGCTACTAAAATGGTAATTTAGTTCTTTCATTAATTTAAACAGTACGTGTGGGTTTTATAAAAAAATTTAATTAAAGACCATAATAAATGTGAAACTTGAATATAAATGCTTTGGCTTCTCCTAACTGAAGAAAATCAAATGATTTCTAACTTTTGTTCCTCTTTCTATTAGCTTCAAAACCCATATAGGAAGTATTTTTTTCGTGAGTAGAAAGGAAATTAATTTTTAAGATCTACATTTAGTGATAGATGCAAAGGGTCAAAATAATAAATAAATTTTCCAAAGTGATGCTACAATGGCATATTACTTTATTTCATCTTTTGATCAATTTCAAAATGACATTACACTAGTTATATTGCCATATATATATATATATATATATATATATATATATATATTAAGATCTACGTTTAGTGATAGATGCAAAGGGTCAAAATAATAAATAAATTTTCCAAAGTGATGCTACAATGGCATATTACTTTATTTCATCTTTTGATCAATTTCAAAATGACATTACACTAGTTATATTGCCATATATATATATGGCAACAAGATAGCGCCACTACAAGGAGATGAGTTTTTTTTTTCCTTACCAAAACTCTTTTTTTCCAACTATAACTGGTTAAGCTCTTTCATATATTTATATTTATATTTATTTTTTTGCTTATGCTAATTATAAATGTGGCACTACAACAGTATTTTATATATCATTATTTCATTCTTTGGATTAATGCCAAAGTGGATCTAAGATCTTATTGACCCAAATAAACTTATGTTGAAGGTTTCTTTATACAACAAGATAAAAGATTAACTACTCATAAAAATACCAATGTTTATGTTCCTTCTTGTCCTCTATGACTTCATGGCAATTTTTTAATAGCTATCAAAATTATTCATAAATAAATGTAAACCAAATAGCGTTATAGCTGTGTAAATTATAAAAAATTGTATTTTCTTGAGTTTTTAAAGAGCTACTAAAAGAATGGCACTAAAACTAGTGAATTTGTTGTGTATAATTTGTGTTCTCTTGCTATTTCTCATGTACATTACTTTCTTTTATTTTCTCCTTCTAGTAAATGTCAAAGTGGCATTTCAATTGTACATCATTATTTATGATTATTTGATGTTTAGATCAATGCCAGAGTGGTGTTACAGCAGCAGTGGGATTTACCAAAACAAAACATTATTGTAATAATTCTATAAATAACTTCCACACTCTATAACCCTCCTCAACATGGCATTTCACCATGAGTAGGGAGTTTACACAAAAGAAACATTCACAAGTAGAAATTTTAATTTAAATAGGGTAACACACAGTTTCACAACTAACTAAATAACAACTACAATTTCCTATCAATTTTTTGTAATATAAATAAAATTATGTTTAATCCTTTGAATGACAAGATGAAATCCATGAAAAAATTCACTTACTTGTATCTCATGAATGTCTTCTCACAATTATTCCAAATGTGGTGCCCCAACTTTATTGAGTTTCTCCCCAATTTTTCCTTAATGACAACCTCATGTTCTTGTTCCTCCTCTTCTTCATTTCTTCTATTTATTTCCTAGTTAGTTCATCTGGTATGGTTCCATAGAAAACTATTTTTTTTTCTTCCTAAACATGGTGCTCTTTTGGTCAAAGTGCAAATTTAAAAACTATGAAAAAAGCAAAGGTACATAATTAAATTGATAAGTGATGGAACAACTCCTCCCCATTATTAGGGATGGCGCAAGAGGTTAGGACATGTTTTTAGGTGATATAATTCATTGCCTCTCATTAAATTTTTTAGAAATTCAATTTTAAATGGATACTTCCACTAAAATGGCATCCCACCCCCATGTGGTTTTCCCAAACCCAGGGTAAACAAATTATTCCACTTTCCCATTGATGATATTTTTTACCACCTAATTTTATAAGTTATTTAATTAATTAATTTTTTTTAAAATTTTTAATTTTTTTAAATTACTCAGGGTAATAATCATAGACTCAGGGTAATCTATTTAATATATTTTAATATAAAAATAGGTAAAACCAAGATCTAAAGAGAAGTATTAAACTAGAACTTCACAAGGCATGATGACAAGTATACGTAGAAAACACAATTGACATCTAGTTCAATGACGACCCTGAAATGAAACATTTATGCAAGAATACACAAGACAAAACCTATTTAGATGTCTTGATGTCCTCTATTATCCAATTTTAATAGATCCATTCTCACTAATATAAATGTTATATTAATATCCCAAAGGTATAAATGTTATTGAATCACCAAAAATATTGAAAGATGTATAATTAGCACCAGAAGTCAAGACATGGTTAATTGATGAATCTTAAGCAAGAAACTAGAATGGATGAAAACATAGTCCTATGTAAAATCCTACCTATAGAAATTTCTTGACACTGAAACCCCCTCAAAGAGGTAAATTATTCATTCGAAACACTTGCAAGAATAAAATGTCATGCATTGATGAATTAATGATTAACGATAAGATCAAGAAACAAAAGAGTGAAATATGACAGTTAAAATAATGATGAAAATTCCAATCACTAAAATTAGGGCGCCTCCATTGTATCCATAAAAACACTAAAACACACACAGCAAAGGATGGTCATGCTCTATTCATAACTGGCAGGGTCCTTCACTATCTCCCCTATAAGGGTAACCAAAAGTAAGATTGAATAAACACACCATCAAAGGATCTTTGTATGAATAGGATCATAACCATATGAAAAATATGAATATAAAATTGGCACACTCAAATCACAAAAACACCTTGCCAACAAGAAGGCACTATTGAATCGAGGAAGGGTATAATAGTACCACCAGATGCCAGCATCTTCAGTTTGATTGGTACCAAGATAGACCACATGATATATTATGAAATTTGTTGGATAATGTTTGATAAAAATCCCTCCTAATTCACATTACCCACCTTATATATTTGATAAGGTAAAAGGACACCACTTTTTTTCGTATCATGGTGTTAATGGTCATCGAGATAATGAGTGTTTTTCCCTTAAGAAATAGCTTACATAGTTAATAGATGAAAGAATTATTACACTTAAAAAAGAGGCATCTAGAACTCATTCACAAACTTCTTATATAGGAAATTATAATTGGGTTATGCCATCCCATGTTGATCCTTATAATTAAAACATGGTCAATCAACCTTCACAGAAGATGTCCACTATCAAAAGTCATTCTCCTAGTGTGCTTTCTACTATGACTGATTGCTCCCACACGGATCCTACCAAGGAACCATTGGTTGATCATATCTTGGATAGAGGAACATGTGGAGGGGATATACCCACACAACATATTTGGGTTCCTAAATAATTACCTACATATTCATCGGTTATACCTATAATTCTAGTAGATTTAACTATAGAATCAAAACCAATAGTTACTTTACCACATGATCATTATAGTAAAACATTCTTATTTCCTACAAGTTTCCATTACATATAATGATTTCTTTATTTTTCAAATCATACAAGTATTTCATGAAATTAAAATTTTTTTTTACCTTTTACCATATCCACAACATACACCATAAAAATCAAATATAATTAATAAATCATATAATGATCAACAGAGAAAAAAGCAGTGTAAATATATTAGATACCAAATCAAATCCATGTAAACAATGTCATATATATAAACTGATACAAGTGTTTTAAAAATAAACATATCAATCATGATTAGGGGGCATATCCACAGGGTAATACTCCTCATCACTATCAACATCGATAAATCCAACACCTCTAGAGGTAAATGCACTAGGATCAAACTATGGGCCCCATGCATGTGAAATCACATGTACTCTCTCCTCGAAAACACCTAGTTATTGCATTATATCCTCATGATCTCATCTCAAATAATCCTAGCACTGAATAAGTGTTTACATTATCTTGATGAAATTCTTGTCTGGGATGTGCCATCTATCTAGCTCTGTGTGCAACTCCTCATGCTTTGTGGTTGTTGTATGGTATGCCTCCATAACTCTTACAAATGGATAAAATAATAATGAATGTACACTAGTAATATCAATAACTCTCTATATAAATGTGTCCCAACTATGTCTATTGACATACTACAAGGGCCTAAATCGCATGATATACCATGATTGACCGCTCATAGTTACCTAGACACATTTGAGATGATACACTAGCTAGAAAAATATGTAAAACCCAATAGTTTTATAGTAAACACAAAACTAAGATACCCACATATGGATCTAATAAATGCCTCATTAACTGATGTTGGTCCTGTTGGAGCATCACCTCCTCACCACTATCTCTCCACCACCACCCTATGTTGTAGGAATGATACCTAAAGCCACAACTACAATAGGGAAAAAAAAGGCCATTGGACCCATGGTAGCCATTGTACATACCCATTAGTAGAACTTTCATCATCTCCTATTGCCAAGGGAACCACGGGGTCTCGTTCATTGCTAAGACATGGGGCTAAATCTATAGTATTGGGTGTCGATTTATCATGCGGCCTATGACAACTCCATAGTATGCATTACCATGGATATGATGTTGAGGGCACACCTTATTTGATCCCAAAATATCATGTCACCCGATCATACTGAAATAACTCATACACTACAACAAATCGATCAATTAACCACATGCTAAGATGAACTCTCTATAACTCGTGACCATCTTCAAGTGACCCAACAAAAGTCTTATAAATATGCCACATAATATAATCAGGAGCAAGCCTATCCAACATAGTCTAGTATTCCATTATGGTATCAATTTTACCATGTGGGAATACCCACCACTCAGTAAACACATGTGGGTGGGCCCATCTAGGAAGGGGACCATCAACTAGTTATACTATTGTAATATGCTTATATGCTTAGACATGTAACAAAATCATTGCACTAATACTTCCACCATGACTCTCCAGTGTAAACCTATACATATCTCTATACAAGTGGGATAATATAGTGAAATCCCAAGAGTATTTAGTCCTATCTAACTCAATATGATGAACCACATGGTACATACGATAAGAAATCCCAACTGTCCCACCCTCCACAACTATAAATGATGCTAGTAATACACAAATGAACTTTTATAGTTGTATAACATCACCACTAATAAATTTATCAATCTGAATCATACTACTTGGCTCTACCCCAATATCCCTCTAATTGATAAAATATACATGTGATCATTGAATATAGTCATGACTACCATCACCAACAACTTTCACCCTCTCACCCTAATTAGCAACAAAAATATCTAATATGCATCCTTTAGGATGATGGTCATCTCACCCGTAGAGAGCCAAAATGTATAGGGATATGGGTTCCACCTCTCTGTTAGAGTGATAAGGAGGTGGATGTCATACAAAATATGTCCTAAGAAGTCTACATGCCCCAATCTTCCCTGATCAATAATAGCCCAATCAGCCACATCTAAACCCAACTCCACAAAAGTTAAATAGTGTTGATCATTCCATAACTCTCAAATATGCACATCCTTATGAAACAAAGAAAATAATAATAAAAACATGTTAGTGATCACATTTTGATATTTAAAAAATAGAAATATCAATATAATAAGCATAAATGTGAAGAAATTACTTAGATGAAATGCAATAGTAGAATTATATATGGCATAATTAAGAGTAGAATAAGCAGATCCATAATAATGATTGGAAAAAGAATATAATACTTGAATATTATGACTAGGCCACTTCAAGGGGGCATCCTCCACAACAATGTAATAAGAATAGAATTCACAATAAGATGATAAAAGACTAACCACTACCTCACACACACACACACACACACACACACACACACACACACACACACACACACACACACACACACACACACACACACACACTCTGCCATGGTTATCCCATAGGTCAACCATACTAAGAACATTGAGAAATGAAACAAGCTAATATAAAGGTTTGTAAGCCACAAGTTGGCCACACATGTCCCTAGATGTAATATAGGTTAAGGGCATAACATGCCCCTCCTTTTCAAAAAAACATTGTCTTCGACATTGAATCAAAAATGGATGTTGTAATAATTCTTCATCCTCCCATGTTGCATCTTCATAATGCATGTTCTTCTATTTGATCAAATACTACTTAAAGGCTCTCGTTCGCAATTGCTTAGTGCACATGTGAAGGATATCATCAAGATCTAGAATGACTCGACCTTATTCATCTAATTTAGGTAACTCAATATTAGTAAAAATTTTGTGTCTAATTACTTTATTCAGGTAAGATACATGGAATACCAGATGTATGTGAGTGGTTGGGGATAATTCTAGCTTGTAATCCACATTACTAATTTTTTCCAATATTTTATAAGGGTTATAATACCTAGGTGATAGCTTATTATCCTTCTTTTATTGTTTTAGATACATTTACTTATATATATTCAAATGCACAAAGACCCAAGCACCTATGTCAAAATGTTGCTCATTGTAGTGTGGATCTATTTGTTGTTTCATTTGATTTTGTGCCATTTTTAAATTCTCTCACAAACTAACTAACACTTCCTATTGATGGTGAGTGTGTTCCTCAATAGCTTGAACCTTAGGATGCACTATAAAAATTGAAGTGATGGATGGGGTTAATACCCATACAATGCCATAAAGGGAGACATCTTGGAAAAAGTGTGAAAAGAAGTGTTATACCACCATTCAACAAGTGGTAGGGAATGAACCCATTTATCTTGTTTGTTAAAAACAAAATAACAAATATACCCTTTGAGACATTTGTTGACTACCTATGTTTGTCCATCAGATTGAGGATGATAGGATGAGCTATGAGCCAATTGGGTACCCAAAAATGTAAATAATTCAATCCAAAAATTATTAGTAAATATGGGATCTTGATCACTTACAATGATCTTTGGAGTGCCATGTAAATTTTGAACTGTATTGAGAAAAATAGAAACTATTGTACTAACAACAAATGGTTGTGATAGGGATGATCTAATATGATTTGAAAAAGGCGGAAGGTGGAAGGTGTGCAAAGGCATGGTTTGAATTTTGAATGAAGCGTTGGGATGTGCTGGGCGCGCTGGGAGCGCTGGGCGTGCTGGGCGTGCTGGAAGCAATCCCAGAACCTGCAGCTAAACATGCAGGGAGGCAGAAAGAAGACGCCCCTCCTGAAAGGGGAAATGAAGGGTGGAAGGTGAATGGAAAACTGGTGGTGGAAAACCAGGAAGGAGGCACAAACAGAGAAGGGATAACAAGAGAGGATAAAGAAAATGAAGGATCTAAATTTTCTACTGATAAAAAGACTGGCTTACCTTTGAATGGACTGGATCCTTTTTGTGGTACCAGTAACCCCCAACATGATTATTCTCTTGCTGTGCTAGGGAAAAAGACTGAAAGGGAGAAAGAGAAAGGGTGTTTAAACAAGGAAAAATCCTCAGAAGTGTAGAAGGCAGAGCACTCAAAACAAAGGAAGTGGTCCTCTCTGTTCGGCAAGAGATCCAATGAAAAACCTCTCTTCCCGCCGGTTATTACTAAATCTTGCTGGGAGAAAGGTGAGTTCCAAGTATTTATCCCTGACCCTTTAATAGATTTTTCTGTGTCTTCATTGGAATCCACCTTAGTTGGTAAATTTTTAGGGGCAAGACCAGATTTAGATTCCATTTCCAAAATGGTTAAAAGGAAATGGGTTATTCGAGGAGATGTTGAAATGGCTCCAATGTTGAATGGCTTCTTTCTGTTTAATTTCAACTGTAAAGAGGATATGAACAAGGTTCTGTGTGGAGGACCATGGTCTTTTGGCAAATGCTCTTTAACTATTAAAAAATGGGAGCCCAATATGGACTTATCAGATTCCTTCTTCTTAACCACTCCCATTTGGGTAAGACTTCCTGGACTTCCCTTAGAATTCTGGCATGAGGACATTTTTAGAGGTATAGCCAGTGCTTTTGGTGAACTTGTGGCATTGGACAATGCAACGGTAACCAGATTCAAACTTCAACATGCCAGACTTTATGTTAAAGTTGCAGATTTGAACAACCTCCCAGAAAAAATGGATTTAATTTCAAAGCATGGTAAAAAAACTCAAAGGTTTGTGTTTGAAGATTTGCCCAATTCCTGCTATGTTTGTAAAAAATAGGGGCACTGGGCCAGAAACTGTCCCTACAAAAGGAAATATTATTCAAGCAGTGTTTTGGATGAAAGGAAGAACAAGGTTCAACACAAGAAAGTATGAATAACTAAAGAAAACAAGCAAAAAGAACTAAAGAAGAATGAAGATATTAAAGTACAGCATGTTGAGGAGGAGAAAGAGATCCCTATTGAAGAATCAAAAGAATCACAATCAGATGCAGATGAAGAGGCTGTGGTGGAGAAAGAAAATTATGAGCAAGAAGGATATGGGCTGCAACCAGAAACCACAAATCCTGAACATAGGAAAGATGAGTTGATAGATTTAACTAAACAAATTGTTGGCTATCAAAAGATAGAAGACAGCTGGGGAGATATAGAAAATTCTGAGACAGAAGGGAAAGGAAGGCAATCAGAAACCACAGTACCCACACATAGCAAAGAAGATTTGATAGATTTATCAAAGGAAATCATTCTATACCAAAGGGTAGAGGATCTACGGAGAGAGGCAGAAGGTAAAGTAGTGCTGGAGGAAAGAGAAATCTTGGCTGATACAGGAAATAAATTAAAGGAGAGAATTCCTCTTCTTTCTCAGCCAATGAAGAATCAGGTTGATAATGAATTGCCTTTGGAAGAGCTTCCTACGAATGTTAAAGGAGAAAATTTAAAGCATTTTCCAAACCAAAGGAAAAGGGCTGAAAAGAAGACAAATATGAAAGGAATAGAAACCAGAAGTAGCGAAAAAGACCAGAAAATGAAGGTGAAAAATAGTGCTTCTATTTTAGATAAACCTGGAAAAAGAGAAGAGCAGAATTCAAAAGTGAAAGCGGATGTTGGCTGTCCAGACAAACCTGGAAGAAAACCCATAAGAAAAATCAGAGAGCTAGAAAGCAAGCAGAATATAGCTGATGGAAGGCAGGCAACAATTCTGGATTTTACCCCAAAAAAATAGTTATTAAACTATTTTTTGGAAATTAGAAGGCTGGATGTAATTGAATATTGAGGCCATCCTTGTTTAACCAAAGGTTGTAGCTACTTCTTAGTAGGATTCAGGAATGCTTCTCCTGGTGCTTGTAAACGTTTTATCTTTATTGCTTCTATAATAGGGTTTCGGGGCCCCTTCAAAACCTGCTTTTACCTTAATCTAAAACAAATGGTTGTGATAAGGAGAAAAAATTAGCATACTTGGTGAGTTGATCCACAATTACCATGATAACATTGTTACCCTCAGACTGTGGTAAACCCATAATGAAATCCATGGAAACATCTTCCCAATGCTGGCTAGGGATGGATAAAAGATGCAAAAGACCTAGGATCTTAATGATTTCATCTTTATTTATTTTGTCATACCATGCATTCAGCCACATATTTCTAAACATCACCTTTGAGACCTTCCTAAAATAAATCTTGATTGATTCTATGATATGTTTTCAAAAATCCTGAGGGACCTCCAAGTAGAGAGGCATGAGGTTCTTGAAGAATTTTATATTTGAGGAGAGAATGCTTACAAAGGTATAATCTATCTTTATACCATAATGTGTTCCCCTTCCATGTAAATTTTTCAGATTCATTAGAACTCTACTGAAGATTATGAATCAAATCTTTGGTAGCACTGTCATTCTCCCATTCTAATTTTTCTTCCTCTAGCCAATTTGTCTACCACATAGCCATGGCGCATTACAATGCCTCAAATGATTCATACCACCGAGAGAGGGCATCTACTACCACATTCTTTTTTTTTTCTTATACACTATTTCAAAATCATAGCCTAACATTTTAGTCACCCAATTTTGTTGTTTTTTAGATGACATGTGTTGTTCCAAAAAATATTTGATGTTATCATGTCAATCAGTATTTACCTAAAAGTAACGACCCATCAAATAAGGTCTCCATTACTTCACAACATGCAGAATAGCCATCATCTCTTTCTCATATATTGGTTTGAGCCTATTTTTTCCCTTCATTTGGAAATTTTTAAATGCTAGTGGTATTTCTTATTGCATTAGTATATATCCCATGCCATATCATGATGCATCACACTCCACAACAAAAGTTTTTAAAAAATTAAGAATAGCCAAAATTGGAGTTGTGCACATAACCATTTTCAACTATTTAAATGCCTTTGTAGCTGAATTAGTCCACTAGAAGGAGCCTTTCTTCAGTGAAAAGGTGAGTGGGGTTGCAATGCTACCATAATTTTTGACAAACTTGTGATAGTAACTAGTTAGCCCCAAAAATCCACAAAGGTCCTTGAGGGTCTTGGGAACCTGCCAGTCCATCATCACTTAGATTTTTTTAGTGTCAAATTTCACTCCATGTGAAATAATATAACCCATTTAATCCACCTTTTAGACACCAAAATCACATTTAGAAGGTTTAGCATAAAGTTGATGTTGTTCCAAAATTAAAAGAACATGTTTTACATGCTTCAAATGGTCATCCTAATCTTTGTTGTAGATGAGGATATCATAAAAAAAAAACTAATATAAATTTTCTCAAAAATGACCTAAAAATAGTACTCATCAAACTCTAAAATGTAGATGGTGCATTTATGAGGCTAAAAAACATGACCATAAATTCATAATGGCCTTCATGAGTTTTAAAAGTTGTTTTAGGTATGTCCTCATTGAGAATACAAATCTAATGATATCTAGAGTGAATATCTAACTTGGTAAAATGAATAACACCATGTAATTCATCTATCAAATCATTAATTATTGGAATAGGAAACTTGTCTTTGATGGTGTATTTTTTGAGTTCTTTGTGGTCTAGGCACATCTTCAAACTGTCATCTTTATTCCACACCATGACCACCAGTGAGGAATAGTCACTTTCACTGTGTAAGATGATTCCTACCTCCAACATCTCTTGTACCATATTTTCAATTTTACTATTTTGGGCATCGGGATACCTGTAGGGTCTAATATTGGGTGGTATACTTTTTGAAATGAGTCTGATGACATGAACATGTGCATGACTTGGAGGAAGTCCTTTTGACATGCCACCAAAAATAATAAAAGGGTCATCTAATACCTTTTACAAATCATGATGCGTAGATTCCTTGGTTGGTTGAACCTCCAAGGAAAATAAGTGTGCCACAAAACCTTCTGCACCTTTTTTTAGAATCTTCATCTTTTGGTGGGAACTAATTAGTTGCAATTATTTATCTTGTAATCCATGTATTTCAAAAGTCCTTCCTTTTGAATGGAACCTCAATAATAATTCCTAGAAGTTCATCTCAATAGTTCTCAAAGTGGTGAGCCATTGCACTCCTAAAATAATGTCATCTTCGCCCATGGGAATAGCAAACATAGGGGAATCTAACAAATAGTATCCCATAGCAATCTTAATACTATGGCATTTTCCAAAATAGTTGACCATACCACCATCTACAATCATGACTTGAAAGTCTAGAGCTGGGTAAATGAAACAATTCAAACGAGTAGCCAACTTACTATTAATGAAGTTATGTGTACTTCCAAACTCAATTAACATAGTTACTTTTTTTTATTCAGGAACCCCACCACCTTAAGAGTTTGAGGAGTAATAATTCCTAAAAATGCATGACAAAAAATAGTAGGTTGAGAATATTTAGATTCATCCTCAGGTTCTTCTAACCCTTCCCTTGAATCCTCCCCAATTTTCATCACACCAATGCTCTTTTTTCCATTTGTTATCATAGCCAATAAATAAACTTTTTACATGCTTTTCTTCCACTTGCTGAGGTGTTAATCTGGTATGCTAATGAAATGATGTTGCTAGAAATGTGTAATCATGAACATCAAAAAAAGGTCTTCCTCTGATCAGCTCTTTTTTCTCAACCATGCATGCCCTTGGTATGACCTCAGATATAAAACTAGGATGAAACATGTGAACCTCCAATTGGATGCTATATTTGATTCCACCCAAAAATAGGTCAGTCAAATTCTTCTCAGTGATGTTTGCCACATGTAAGGAGAGATTCTGAAATTGATGAATGTATTACTTGATAGTCCCAGTCTAGCACAACTTGGCTAGCTGACTGAAGTAGTTTTCAGAGACATTGTTGTGATAGTGTTATTAAAAATCCTTAGAAAATACCAACCATGAAACTAAGAAACCCTTCTTTTTCTTTTGAGCACACAACCAACGATACCAAATGAATAGATTAGGGTCCAGATATAGAGAGGCCATAACCACTTTTTGCAAATATGGAGTCTGATGTAGATCAAATAAATTTTAAATTTGAGTGAATCAAGTGAGTGTATCATTACCATCAAACTTGCGTAGGTCCACTTTTTTCAACATTGATTTAGGCCCAAATTGGTGTTGGTATTGTTTGGAGTAGGAGAACCAAACTAAAGTGGTGGAGGAATATTTTGCAGTGGCTGAGCTGACAAGTTGGCCATTTTCCCAGATATTTATTGTAATTTATCCTTCACACTATCCAAGTCCCCTCTCAAACCTATAATTTCTCCTTGAACCGTATCAAAATCATCTTTTTCACCATGCCCTACAACTCTGACTTAAGTTGTTGAACTACCTTTGAAATATATAGATCAAAAGTTTCAAATTCCATGTCATCCTTATGAGGATTTTATGGAGATTCTTTCCTTTTCTCATATTCATGAGTGTTTGTACCAGCCATACACAAACCCTAGGAGAGTTTCATCCCTAAAAAAATGTATCGGTGGAATACACCATTGTGATCATCTCGTTGAGAAAAATCCAACTACTACTATTGTGCACAAGGGTAAAAATTTTTTACCCAAAAAAGTGTACCAGTAGAATATACCATTATGATCGTGTCATAGAGATGAATCCAATGACTGCTAATTTACACAAGGTAAAAAAATTTCTAGACTTTTTTTTACCTAGCAAAAATATTTTTTCTTTTTTTGTAAAAAAATGTCATGAACAAAATTGTGGTGATGAAAAAAACAATTCCTCCTAATAGAACTGGTTCAAATTTGAATATATTAAAAGAGCCAAACATCGAGATAGAGAAAATATTTGAAACACCAAACTATAATTTCATTCACACTGATTAAACATATACGAGGCATTACAAATATATATAGGAAAACTATTTCTTATAATTGGGGAGATCATATCTCCACCAATATCTCTCACATCCTTATTATAACTCAACTTAACAAACTAACTATAAACAAATATATTGTTATCACAATATATTCAAATAACTAAATAATAACTCACTCAACAATATATTATTTACATCTCGGTAAATATCAAATGTAAATACTTATGTAAAAGCTCATTTCTAGCATTCCCCCCCTCCCTTCCCTCCCCCCATAGTTTTTACATGGTACAAAAATATTAACACTCTCACCTATAGTATGCTCACTCTTGTGGCATGCCCTATTTGACTCATGACCTTGATACAAACAAACGTTCACTCCTTCCATAGATTTAAACAGGGTTACCACAAACCTTGACATGAACATGACCCATCAACTATTCACCTCCGATGGTTTTCTGGATCTATCATAAACATTTTCAAGATCTAAAAATTGACTTACATTGGTGCTTTTATCCTTTCACTATGTTTTCACATCAAAGAATTAAATTTAGAATTGCACACAAATTACATTACTTGAACATGCATGTATTTATATTCTTATTTGTAAACATACAATATAAACTAAAAAATACACCACACTACATATGTCACCAAATATTTTAGGGCCTCGTCATTGGTGACTGATGAGAGGCTCTAAAACCTCTAGCATGTTTTCTTCGTCCTCCAATTGATGAAGTTGCTTCACTCAACAAGAATGTCTATGAAGCTCAATTTCATGTCGCTTTGAATGAAATGGGGTCCCCCCCCAATAATTTGGACATATGACATAAAAAATTAGATGTCGGGGTCACCTGATATTACATGCATACAAGAGAGTTTTGACTATTTTTAACATAAAAACAACTCTTGACATACAATAGTTTTATTGACATTTTAAAAAAAAACATTTAAAATTGTGGACTATATCATCATAACAAATGAATACAAGACTTGGATTGACACACATAATTTCTCTAATACAATCCAAATGACTACTAAAACCCATCAGCTAGAAAGTAATTTTTAATTACTTTCTAACAACAAATATATAGACTATAAAATTTTGACTCCAAAACTTATAATTTGAATATACTATGACCATAAGAGAATAATAACCAAGCCTAAACTCATAATAAAAAACTCTTCACTATTAAATATGACAAACCCCAAAATATGAACTTTGACGCACCATTGAAATATAATCCCAACTAAAGACTCAAACTTTATAACTAAGTGCATATTTGAATTTTGATATGACATGGTAAAAATATTTAAAGAAAGCAAAGCTCGACAAATGGCATTCGAAAGAAGTATAATTTTTTTACCAGGTGAAGATGTCATGAAGATATCAACGTTGAATTTGACAAATGCCATGATTTCCTTTAGTGACTGGTGATCTGCTGCACATCGTTCAATGTGCTTAAGTTGGGAAGCAAGTTGACCATTGTCGTAGGAAAGCTCAAATTATGGTTTGATGTGGTCGAAGGAGCTCAGCTCTGCGTGGAGGAAGGTTCAAAGACTTCTCAAATATATGGAGACTTTCAATGGTGATCTGAAACAGTCCACAACAAAATAAGTGAAAGTCATGTGTCAGTTTTGCAAAGAGAGCAAGATAGATCTGCAGAAGAATTGAATAGGAATGACATGACAATTTGAGAGAAACACAATTGAAGATCTACCTCAAAATGCAAGTCAAGAGAAAGGTCTAATACATACAGAATGTAGAATTAAAATACTTGTCATTGTGCAGATCTGTCTACTTCATGTGACTCCATAACACAGATTCTATTATATTTTCACGTCTGTCCACAATGTGTAGATCTATTGATGAATGACTGTGAATAAATAGCTAGACAGTTTGTTATTGGTATAGTTGAATCAATACATAGTGATCAATATACTCAGATAAAATCAAAAATTAATAATACATACTCATTCTCAACAAAAGAATCTCTCATCCACAGGGACAAAGCACAGTGCAACTACCTCTCACCATCCTTAGGATTCCATTGCTCTAATACCAGATAAAAGAACTGGTTCATATCTGAATATATTAAAAGAGCCAAACATAGAGACATAAAATATTTCAAATGCCAAACTATAAATTTATTTACACTGATTAAACATATACGGGATATTACAAATGTATATAGGAAAATTATTTCCTATAATTGGGGAGATCATATCTCCACCAATATATTTCACATCCATATTATAACTCAACGTAACAAACTAATTATAAACGAATATATTGTTACCATAATATATTCGAATAACCAAATAATAACTAACTCAACATATACTATTTACCTCTCGGTAAATATTAAATGTAAATATTCATGTAAAAGCTAATTCCTAACAACTCCTAAATCACTAGTTATTTTTCAGTCTTCTGGTGCTCATGATGTTAGATCCCAAAAAAAATGTGTCATAGAAACTTGCCTAGATCAATGCTTTGATACCAATTATAAGAAAATTACTTAGATGAATCGTAATAGTAAAATTATATATGGCATAATTAAGAGCAAAATAAGCAGATCCACTACAACAATTGACAAAAAAAAAAACTTGACTATTATGACTGAGCCACTTCGAGGGGGCAACATCTACAATAATGCAATAAGAACATAATTCACAATATGATGATAAAATACTAACCACTACCTCTTATATATAATTTACTTAGCCATGGTTATTTCATAGTTTAACCATACTAAGATTATTGAGAAATGCAACAAGCTAATACGAAGGTGTGTAAACCACAATTCGGCCACACATATCCCTTGATGCACTATAGGTTAAGGGCATAACAACATACAAAAATATTGGCATTAGATGCTAACGTCCATGTAGGATTAATTGAAACCCATGTACTTTTTAGTATATTGAATTTGTTTGTTGCAGACATTTGAACAAGAGATTTCTTTAAGTGATAGAAGCTTTCGTGTTTTTCATTTCCCGTTTCTCATCACCCCTTGTTCCCCAATGTGTTGTACTAGAAAAATCTTCTTCCTTTTCTCTGCGAAAAACATATAAAAATATCATTCTTCCAACTTCAATTGCAGTTTTCTTATTCTTCAAATGACTCCCAAACTTTGCAGTACAAGTAGCATGTTAATTTGTATGCTAATTAATTATTAATTTAAAATTAAAAAAATCTATATATGAAAAAATAATAAGATTAACTATAATAATATTTAAGTTATTAAGTTTTTAATTAAATTATTTTTTGTGGTTCATATTTTGTTTGTTAGCGATTTTTTTCTTTGGTACATATAGTTTCCCTAGACAATCATGTATAGGATTTTGTCTATGATTTATAAAGATAGTCATGAAGATTGGGATTCACTTTAAAAGTCGCATTCATTTCAAATTCATCCATATTAAATTTATTCGGTGAACATTTGTTATTTAACATTTACAATAACATTACATTATTTAAGTTTTAGAATTTTATTATATGACATATCTAGTTCAAATGATTTTTAAAAAAATGTTATTCAACATTACTTATATAAATCATAGTAAAAGATGGAAACACTAAATGAAAGAAATATATACTTTAAAAATTTGATGTGTTCAAATTTTCACATTGCATCTGCAAAACTTCTTAGTTAATACAAAAGACATAAATCCATGACTCATATATCAATCAAATTTAGTTTACAAACATAAGCATAGCTCTATTTTTATTTTAGTTATAGATAACCGAATTTGTAAAAAATATTGTCACCTAGCGGTGTTTCAATGTAATTGACATCACCGGAAAATATAGCTTCACTCAAACTCTCACCGTAAGCTCACCTAAGAAGAAAATAACAACACGATTTTTAATTTATTAGAACAATAATTTTTTGAGCATAGAAATGAACCTAATTTTATAAGTACCATCTAATAGATTTAAAAAGCATGAATGTAATTCCATTCAAAATACATTTTGGAGTCTTAAATGAAAACAAAAGTGATTCCTTACAAACACACGTCAACATTGAAATTGAAATTTAAAAAAAAAAAAAAAAAAAAAAAAACTAATTTTATTACATAAACTGAGAAATACATTTCTTCACTGAACTTGGTGTTACATGGTGCAAATGGGAATTACATATTCGAAATCTGAAAGAGGTTATTTAATCTATTAACTAACATCTCAACCCTAATCCCTAAATTGAATTATGTTGAAAATAAGAAAAAAATGTACATTAAAAGACAAAAACAAGATTTATACTTCTTTAAAAAATGTGTTTGAGAATAGGTTTGAAGAGGTTGAGTTCAACTTGTAAACTATGGAGCCTTTGACACTGTTTGATTTTACATATAATTGACATGAGAATTGATCGAAACTCCTTGTATAATTTAACAAAATAAGTTTGCAAAATTACTCCACTGTAATTTGTAATGTTCAACTTTGAAAAAGTATAAATTCCACTTGATCCCCTCGCAGCTAGGCATCAAGGCAACAAAAATGAACACTGATTTGGCTTGTCAAATCTGATACGAGAGTCCTCAAGCTATATATATATATATATATAATTTAACAAATTATGCTTTGATCAGATAGCGTTTGCTTAAGAAAAAAGCACAACCCAGGAAGATTTTGGTAGAGCTCAAAACCTGTGTATTAAAACCCGCGGGCAACCACCGGGTACTCGCAGTATTACTTGTGGGCAAAGTAGTGCCCTGAAACCCACAGTTAATTGCGAGTAATTAATCGCAGTTAACCGCGGGTTTTAAGGCATTACTCAGCCGTGGCCCGTGTAAAACATCAACCCCGCCATTTTAATTTCTTTCCATCACAATTTTTGCCTGAACTGCCTGTGGTTCTGCCATCCTCGCAATTTTTGCGTGAACTGCCTGTCTGCTAAACTGCGTGACGAGCTGTATAGGGCTTGACGGCAGCCTTGACCAGCGACTGCAAGGGCAAACTGCGTGACAAGCTGTATCGCCTGCATGTGGCCTGTGTTGGCTCGAAATTGAAGCTGTTTTGCTTGTTTATTACGAAACCCTCAACTCAACTCTAAACTTTCGCTTTGACATCTTCTTATTATTTCAAATTCTGCACCCTTAAAACTCTTAAAATTAAAAACAGGATCCTTCGAACCCTTAAATTCAAATCATGGATTTATTCAAACCTTCAAGTCGCGGATTTATGAGAAAAACTTCGAGGGCGGTAAATCATCGTTGGAACCTGTGGGAGATTACAAATTTGAGAGGAAATGTGTTCTTTGGTTGTATTGCTTACCGCTATGATATTTTCTTTCGTTTCTGTGGTGTTGAGTAAAATTGGATACGCTTTGCTCTTATGGTTTACTTTAATTATATGGATTTTAAGGTGTCTTAATTTTATTTAATTTTTAATTGAGTTAGGACTCTGATTTGCTAAAAAAAACTAAAATAAAACATATTTGTGATTTTGAGTTGTGTGTTCTCTACAATCATTTATCTACATTTATTTTATGTTTTTGTGTGTTTACATTTATTTTATATATTTATATATTTTTTTAAAGTAGCGATTAAGTTGTTGAGTAATAACCAAGTCTCGAGTATGGGTCAAAATTTTAAGTTGTCAAATAATTGTCGAGTTTAAGTTTTTATACTATACTCAAAACAATTATGTCAAAATGTATAGGGAAACCAAATAAGCTTGGAAAGTGTGACTCTAATGTTGAGTTTTCCAAATGATGATTATAAGGGATCTTCAAACACTTATACAATTAAGGAAAACAAATATATAGGATGGCAACAAAAGTGCTAATATGGAAAGTGTGAAAGTTTAACCCTAAATGTAAGGGTGTAATGCCACAAGGAAGATAACAAAACCTTGTACCCAAATGACACAGGTAGGATTGATAAGAACATAACAAATCCTCGTACCCAAATGATATAAATACGGTAGATGAAAAACAAAAGAAGCTTCTAACTACAAGAGAATGAAGCACAACTTACCCTAAAAAAACTATAAATTCTATTCACAATGAAACTTTTTTGCTCCTTACATGAATGGTGATGGTCTTTCAATAGTACAAATTCCTTTACATATGCAATTCCCACCTTACATAACTGCCATTCAATAGAAAGAATATTAAAATTTCTAAATGGGGGTTACATTTCTAGTTAGCCACATACATGATTGTCACTTATATATTTAAGTACAAATATACACAAAATAATTGACAAAATAATGAGTAGTAGAACAATAAAATTGTAAATGTAAGGTCCTAAATGCTCATCAAGAAAATTGTAAATCTAAGGTCCTAGGTGTTCATCAAGAGGTTGTATTATGAGGAAAAGATAGCAACAATAGCCCAATTTTTGCCTTTCATGTGCAGTACAATAAATCTAAGACAAATGTTGGTAAGCCAAGAACTATAACATAGGGCCATCTACATCCTACAACTACCATACAAGTGGGAAGTGACCTTGTTGTTTTGAGTGGAACAAGCATGTTTTAACACATCTTCCACATGCTTATGCATCTCATAGGACAACATCAACAAGTTTAACTAATGAGTAATAGAACAATAAAATTGTAAATGTAAGGTCCTAAATGCTCATCAAGAAAATTGTAAATCTAAGGTCCTAGGTGTTCATCAAGAGGTTGTATTCTGAGGAAAAGATAGCAACAATAGCCCAATTTTTGCCTTTCATGTGCAGTACAATAAATCTAAGACAAATGTTGGTAAGCCAAGAACTATAACATAGGGCCATCTACATCCTACAACTACCATACAAGTGGGAAGTGACCTTGTTGTTTTGAGTGGAACAAGCATGTTTTAACACAACATCTTCCACATGCTTATGCATCTCAGAGGACAACATCAACAAGTTTAACTAATGAGTAGTAGAACAATAAAATTGTAAATGTAAGGTCCTAAATGCTCATCAAGAAAATTGTAAATCTAAGGTCCTAGGTGCTCATCAAGAGGTTGTATTATGAGGAAAAGATAGCAACGATAGCCCAATTTTTGCCTTTCACGTGTATTACAGTAAATCTAAGACAAATGTTGGTAAGCCAAGAACTATAACATAGGGCCATCTACATCCTACAACTACCATACAAGTGGGAAGTGACCTTGTTGTTTTGAGTGGAACAAGCATGTTTTAACACAACATCTTCCACATGCTTATGCATCTCATAGGACAACATCAACAAGTTTAACTAATGAGTAGTAGAACAATAAAATTGTAAATGTAAGATCCTAAATGCTCATCAAGAAAATTGTAAATCTAAGGTCCTAGGTGTTCATCAAGAGGTTGTATTATGAGGAAAAGATAGCAACAATAGCCCAATTTTTGCCTTTCATGTGCAGTACAATAAATCTAAGACAAATGTTGGTAAGCCAAGAACTATAACATAGGGCCATCTACATCCTACAACTACCATACAAGTGGGAAGTGACCTTGTTGTTTTGAGTGGAACAAGCATGTTTTAACACAACATCTTCCACATGCTTATGCATCTCATAGGACAACATCAACAAGTTTAACTAATGAGTAGTAGAACAATAAAATTGTAAATGTAAGGTCCTAAATGCTCATCAAGAAAATTGTAAATCTAAGGTCCTAGGTGCTCATCAAGAGGTTATATTATGAGGAAAAGATAGCAACGATAGCCCAATTTTTGCCTTTCATGTGCATTACAGTAAATCTAAGACAAATGTTGGTAAGCCAAGAACTATAACATAGGGCCATCTACATCCTACGACTACTAGACAAGTGGGAAGTGACCTTGTTGTTTTAAGTGGAACAAGCATGTTTTAACACAACATCTTCCACATGCTTATGCATCTCATAGGACAACATCAACAAGTTTAACTAGTTGACATGTTGGGTGTTAAAGGTACGAAAGTGTTATCTTCAAAATAACATGGATTTTTATTTATCTTTATGTAATATCTAGAGATTGCCTTCAATATGGCTTGTAGCAAAGAATTTGATTTATCACTATGGCTTGAATAGATTTTCAATGTCATCTAGCATTAGCCATTATACATTTCACAATAAGGCCTTTATAAAGGGCTATTAATTGCATGGGAAAATGCATGAATACATTTTTTTCAAGAGAATAGTTTTGCATTTTGATTCATATTTTTACATTTGCTATTAAAGGTCCCTGTTGACCCTTCAAGTCACCATGACCTTGAATTCCTCTAATCTACAGGCACACACACAAGGTGCACGTGCAAGGAGGAAGACCACCCCCAGACTTAGCTCAGTGCTTCATGGAGCACGGTTCCTCAAGGTTTATAGGGAGTTCATGAGTAGGCTAGATTAAAAGGAATCAATATTACATGCTTTGCTAAGGTTTTGGCCTTTGTAAGGATCTGTGTCCAAGAAAGAATGCTCAAAGACAAGGGCACAAGGGAGTGAGCACATCCAAAATGGAGTTGGGACCATCGTGCAAGTACTCATTAAATGTGACCTAGTGCATGTTCGTACTCAGTGCTCATTCATGCCCAATGCACATTCACACCTAGTGCTCGACAATGAAAACCACTTGGATGGGTGATTAAGTAGTAACTATCAAGTGTCAGACCCCACCCAAAAGGACAAATCTGATTTGAAATGCAAAATCAGATGCCATCAGATTTGACTAACATAATGATTGAACTAACAGCTAATAAGACAAAAGAGCATGACCGAGGAATGAATCCATATGTAGATCTCAACCACCCTCTGATACGAGCATTCAATTCCATTAATCACATGAACATGGGGACCTACAACAAATGACAGTACATGACGTCCAATAGATCCCAAGGAATCCCTTCAACTACCTTCATGTCTAGATTGCAATCAAAATTCAATAAGTATGGGCTCTGACCAGTACAGCCCAAATCACCTCAATACTTTGAGCCGCCCAAATAGACCTAGAGAAATCATCATCGTGCCATAGGAATGCAATCAATAACCATGTGTCGCAGGTTCTGGCTTTTATTTAATCTTCTCATTTATATTTTTCCAATGTAATTAATAACACATGTACCTCTCGTATCTATAAAAGCTGGGGTTTTCATTGTATAAGGGTAGACATTTTTTTAGGCACAAAAAAGCTACTAAGATTTATCCTCCATGAGCCCTTTATTGTCTGAACCCAGTGACTAATGAAAGGACTGAGTTCACCTCTCTCCATGATTTTTGCTTCCTAAGTATTTTATTGGTTGTTGATCTTTGTTTATAGATGTATTTTCCCTCACATTGTTGTCCATCCATTTGCACCTGTGTATAACTTGGCTCTCTCTTGCAGGTCATATTTTGTGTGCCCCTGAGTCTATGCATGCCCTATTTATGGACCATTTATCATCCCCATAATGTTCAACTATGTTACCGTACCTCCATGCAAAATACTTATGCAAGTAGTGTCCATTTTGGGGACTATGTAATAGTTTCTCATTTTATGAAGTTGTTTCATGTTCTTTAAGGCCATAGGGGTGCTCACTCTAGTCTTAGTTCAACACCACTTTTTCTTTCAGCAAACCCCTCACCATCTCTCTCCCTTTTTCCTTTGTCGATATTAGGTTTAGCATTAGCAGTAGATTTCTTTTTTTCTCTTTGTAGGTCTATGTGTTGGTCTTAAATCAAATGCACTTAGATTGGAAAGAAGTCATCCTTCTCTGAAGGTTCATCCCAAGGAGTCCAAGAGTCCCACACCTTGGGGGATGATCCCATTGTTGCACCAAAGCCTTTAACTATTTTCATGTGAAGGAGGTCTCGAACATGCCCGTGTAATGTGCCCAGTACTCCCATGGCCCCATTCCAAGCACACACACCAAGCTCCAAGCACTTTCATGCCATGAATTAATCACATGTGCAAGCTTCATGGGATAACAATTTTTGGCATGCTTGGTGAGACCACTTTATATAGTTTAGCTAAGAGATTGGTGCAGCCCTTAGTAAGTTTCTAGTGTTAAAGACACCCTTAAATCACCTAGGGACTCCAATTATTCCTAATTATCAAGAGATCATGATCCAAACAACATTTTAGGCGATGGTTCTACCCCAATTGGTGGCAGAACTTTTAGGAGAAATAACTTTTGCACCATAGGTCTGTTTGACTCCTTGTTTAAATCATTGAAAAGATAAGAATGAGGGGAACATCGTGAGATGACACTGAGATTTTCTTCATGGGGTTTGACCCATAAAAAACAAATGGAAGTGCCCCAAATTTCAATTTTAGTAGTGCAGTCTAAAAATAGTAATTTCTCAAATTTTGTATTATTGTAAATCGTGGAAGTCGAACCACTTAATCTCCATTGAGGTTGGTGACCTTACACATCCTCCTCATACCTTAAAAACATGTTTAAATGAATATTTAACCTAAAATGGAAATGAGACATCTTTTGTTAGAGATAGGCATATGTTTGGGTCTACAAATTTGATAAATAAAACATCTCTTCTTAGAGATAGCATTATTGTTATTGTGTTGTTCTTATTTCTTGAATTATCTTTCAACTAAAGATTTTTTTTTAGTTATGGATCAGTGGTATCATATTGGTTTGTATTTAGAGTGTATGATCTTGAGGATGAGGTCATATTACAAGAATCTTGGGGAGAAAATAGAACCAGTAGACTATCCACGTATTCGCTCCAAATGACTTCAAATGGTGGACAACACTAAGACATACGATCCTTTCAAGGAAATGGTGAATGAAGCCCTCTAGCAACAACAAGTGTAGATGATACAACAATTCACCCAAAATATCCACAAATTTTGATAGAAAATTCTAGCTCCTCATCTGCAACCCCACATCTTTTCAGTGCTCCAACACCCTTCAAAGTTCAGGTGAATTTTGATATCCCTACATTTGAAGGAAAAATCAATGCTGATGTAATAGAAAATTGGTTGGATCAATTTTCATCTTATTTTTTTTAAAATAAATTCACCGATAAAGATAAAATCACTTTTGCTATTTTGAAAGCATCATTCCCTGTCAAAAATTGGTGAAAAGTGTACAAAAAGAGATTTAGTACAGATGATATTAGCCTTGAAGCAGAACCTATCTAGGATGATTTCATAGAAGCTGTAAAGAAGAATACTACCCCATTGGAGCATATGACGATCTATATATAGAGTGGAAACAACTTTTCTAAGGTAAGGAACAGCCTGTTCAAGATTACACTGACATTTTTCATTCTCTAGTTGTGAGATTGGGCATCCAAGAAAGTGAGAAACACAAGGTTCTCAAATATCATGGTGGACTACAATGGTACATATGGGGAGAAATGGAACTCTTTAATTTGAAAACCCTCGATGAAGTGTACATGTTCATAGTGAAGATTGAGTAGAAGCATGGAAGAATGAATACAAAGATTCAACCTTCAAAATGGAAAAGTGACAAAGAAGGTCAAACACAAAGCTAAAATTAGAAGCAAAAGGAAGGAAAGACTAGGAAGTGGTGTGATTATCACAAATTTGAAACTCACTTCAAAGAAGAATGTCAAGCCATCAAGTCCTTGCTTTCTGAGTCATAATCTTGAACATCTACTACTCTACCTCATACACAGCCTGCAATTGAAGAGTATGAAGAAGAGATTGTAGATGTTGAGCCTAATGCCATCATTTTTTCATCACAAACCCATGAGGAGAGGCTAGATGACAAGAAAATGTTGTTTCATTCTAAGTTATGGGTGAAAGGTAAGCCTTTGCATTTCATTCTTGATAGTGGGAGTCAAAAGGATTTAATCTCTGCTAATGTTGTGAAAATCCTAGATTTTTCCATGAAGCTTCACCCAAAGCCATACAGTATTGTATGTTTGATTCCAGAGAGAAACCTTCGTGTCACCCACCAATGTCTTCTCTCATATGCAATAAAACCTTTCTAAGATGAGGTCTTATGTGATGTGGTCAATCTAGATGTTTATGATGCACTCTTTGGTCAACCATTCATGTATAATCAACATGGCATCTATGAATCAAGAACTCAAAAAATCACTCTCACTCTTGGAACACGATGCTACAGGGTACCAAAGGTACCATCTTCTACACCTATCTCCTTAATTAGTGCCAAAAAATTTGTTCTCATGGTGGTAAAGCCACAAGAATCCAAAAGGGATGATGTTGTAGCCCTGACTACATAAATAATAAAATAATAGAAGTAAATAGATAACAAGCTGAAGAATTTCATGGCCTTCCATCCATAGATTAATGGTCAGACAGAAATGGTGAACAATCAAGCCTTACATAGCTCCATAAAGTACAGCTCCACAAAGCACAGTCCAATCCAAGTATGCATCAGAATCAATTCAAAACACAACTGTCACACTTGATGACAAATAGTGATGCAATGGGGACCATTGATTCTCAAAGAGGGAGGAATGATTAGAACAACATTTCAAGTGACAATTCGGGTGATGGTTCTACCCCAATTGGTGGAAGAACTTTTGGGAGCCATAACTTTTGCACCATAAGTCCGTTTGACTCCTCGTTTAAATCATTGGAAAGATAAGATTGAGGGGAATGTCATAAGATAGCATCAAGCTCCACTCAATGGGTTTTTACCTTAGAAAAACAAGTAGAAGTGGAAAAAATTTGAATTTTAGTAGTGCAGTCTAAAAATAATAAGTTTCTAAAAATAGTAATTTCTCAAATTTTGTATTGTCGTAAATCATGGAAGTCAAACCACTTAATCAGTCTCGAGGTTGGTGACCTTTCACATCCTCCTCATGCCCTCAAAACATGTATAAATGAATATGTAACTTGAAACAGAAATGAGACATCTCTTTTCAGAGATAGGCATATGTTTGGGTCTACAAATTTGATGAATAAAACATCTCTTCTCAGAGACAGCATTATTATTATTGTGTTGTTATTATTTATTGAATTATCTTTCAACCAAAGCTTTCTTTTGAGTTTTTTATCAGTGGTATCAGAGTGGTTTGTCTTTAGAGTATATGATCATGAGGACGAGGTCAGATTACAGGAAGCTTAGGTGAAAAATAAAACCAACAGACTATCCACCTATTCACTCCAAATGACTTCAAATGGTGGACAACATCAAGACATCCGATCCTTTCAAATAAATGGTGAATGAATCCCTCCAAAAACATCAAGTATATATGCTACAACATTTCACCCAAATTCTCCAATAAATTCTAATGGAAAATTCTAGCTCCTCATCTGTAACCCCACATCTTTTTACTGCCTCAACACCCTTCAAAGTTCAGGTGAATTTTGATATCCCTACATTTGAAGGCAAAATCAATGATGATGTAGTAGAAAATTGGTTGGATCAATTGTCATCTTATTTTTTTGTAAATAAATTCACCGATAAAGAGAAGATCACTTTTTCTCTTTTGAAAGCATCATTGCTTGTCAAAAATTGGTGGGAAGTGTACAAAAAGAGATTCAATATAGATGATATTACCCTTGAGGTAGAACCTATTTGGGATGATTTCATAGAATCTATAAAGGAAGAATACTACCCCATTGGAGCATATGACAATCTGTAATAAAGTGGTAATAACTTCACCAAGGTAAGGAATAATATTTTCAAGATTACACTGACATTTTTCATTCTCTATCTACTAGATTGGGCATCCAATAAAATGAGAAACATAAGGTTCTCAAATATTGTGGCAGACTACAATGGTACATATGGGGATAAATGGAACTCTTTAATTTGGAAACCCTCTGTGATGCATATAAGTTCATAGTGAATATTGAGCAGAATCATGGATGAATGAATATGAAGAGTTAGCCTTCAAAATAGAAAAGTGACAAAGAAGCTCAAACACGAGGCCAAAATTGGAAGCAAAAGAAAGGAAAGACTGAGAAGTGGTGTGATTATCACAAATCTAGAACTCAATCTAAAGAAGAATGTCGAGCCATCAAGTCCCTACTTTCTGAGTCATAATCCTCAACATCTATTGCTTTGCCTCATACATAGCCTGCAATTGACGAGGATGAAGAAGCGATTGTAGATGTTGAGCCTGATGCCATCATTACTTCATCACAAACCCATGAGGAGAGGCTAGATGACAAGGAAAGGTTGTTTCGTTCTAAGTCATGGGTGAAAACTAAGCCTTTGCATTTTATTATTGAAAGTGGGAGTCAAGAATTTAATCTCTACTAATATTATAAAAAGCCTAAATTTGTCCATAAAGCCTCACCCAAAGATATACAGTATTGGATGGTTGAGTCTAGTGAGAAACCTCCATGTCACCCACCAATGTCTTCTCTCATATGCAATAAAACTTTTTCAAGATGAGGTCTTATGTGGTGTGGTTGATATAGATGTTTGAGATGTACTCTTTAGTCAGCCATTCATGTATGATCGACATGGCATCTATGAATCAATAACTCAAATGATCAATCTCATTCTTAGAACATAACACTAAAAGGTACCAAAGGTACCACCTTCTACATCTATCTCCTTGATTAGTGCCAAGAAATTTGTTCTCATGGTGGTCAAGCCATAGGAATCCAAAATGGTTGATGGTGCAGCCCTGACTACACAAAAAACACAACAACAAAAGCTAATAGATAACAAGAAAAAAAATTCATCACCTTCCATTCATAGATTAATGGTCAGTTAGAAATGGTGAACAATCAGGCCCTACACAGCTCCATAAAGTACATCTCCACAAAGCATAGTCCATTCTAAGTATGCATCAAGAATCAAATCAAAACACAACTACCAAAATTTATGACAAATTTTGATATAATGGGGACCATTGATTTTCAAGGAGGGAGGAATGATCTGAATAATATTTTAAGTGACAATTTGGGTGATGGTTCTAGCCCAATTGGTGGCAGAACTTTTGGGAACCATAACTTTTACACCATAGGTCCGTTTGACTCCCCGTATGAACCGTTGGAAAGATAAGAATGAGGGGAATGTTTTTAAATGGAATCAAGATTTGATCAGTGGGTTTTGACCCCTAAAAAACAAATGGAAGTGCCATAAATTTTAATTTTTGTAGTGTAGTCTAAAAATAGTAAGTTTATAAAAATAGTAATTCCTCAAATGCTGTATTGCTGTAAATCGTAGAAGTTGAACCACTTAATCTCCCTCGAGGTTGGTGACATTCTACATCCTCCTCATACCTTAAAAATATGTATAAATGAAGATGTAACCCAAAACGGAAATGAAACATCTCTTCTCAGAGATAGGCATATTTTTGGGTCTACAAATTTGATGAATAAAACATCTCTTCTCAGAGATAACATTATTGTTATTGTGTTGTTATTATTTCTTGAATTATCTTTCAATCAAAGATTTTTTTTGAGTTTTGGATCAATGGTATTAGATCAGTTTGTCTTTAGAGTGTATTATCTCAAGGATAAGGTCATATTATAGGAAGCTTGGGTGGAAAATAGAACCAACAAACTATCCACCTATTCACTTCAAATGACTTCAAATGGCAGACAACACTAAGACATCTAATCCTTTCAAGGAAATGGTGAATGAATCCCTCCAATAATAGTAAGCACAGATGCTACAATAATTCACCCAAATTCTATAACAAATTCTAATAAATTTTTTTGGCTCCTCATCTGTAACCCCACATCTTTTCAATGCTCCAACACCCTTCAAAGTTTAGGTGAATTTTGATATCCCTACATTTGAAGGAAAAATCAATGCTGATGTAGTAAAAAATTGGTTGGATCAATTGTCATCTTATTTTTATATAAATAAATTCACCAATAAAGAGAAGATCACTTTTTCTCTTTTGAAAGCATAATTGTCTGTCAAAAATTAGTGGGAAGTATACAAAAAGAGATTTAGTACAGATGATATTAGCCTTGAGGTAGAACCTACCTGGGATGATTTCATCGAAGTTGTAAAGGAAGAATACTACCCCATTAGAGCATATGACGATCTATATATAGAGTGGAAATAAATTCACCAAGGTAAGGAATAGTCTATTTAAGAATACACTGATATTTTTCATTCTCTATCTACGAGATTGGGCATCTAATAAAGTGAAGCACAAGGTTCTCAAATATCACGACAGACTACAATGGTACATATGGGGAGAAATGGAAATCTTCAATTTGAAAAACCTTTATGAGACCTATAAGTTTGCAGTGAAGATTGAGTATAAGTATGGAAGAATGAATACGAAGATTCAACCTTCAAAATAGAAAAGTGACAAAAAAGGTCAAATATGAGGCCAAAATTGGAAGCAAAAAGAAGGAAAGACTAGAAAGCGGTGTGATTATCATAAATCTAGAACTCACTCCAAAGAAGAATGTAGAACCATCAAGTCCCTATTTTTTGAGTCACAATCCTCAACATATATTGCTCTACTTCATACACAACCTACAATTGAAGAGGATGAAGAAGATATTATAGATGCTAAGCCTGATGCCATCATCGCTTCATCACAAACCCATGAGGAGAAGCCAGATGACAAGGAAAGGTTGTTTCATTCTAAGTTATGGGTGAAAGGTAAACCTTTGTATTTCATTCTTGACAATGGGAGTCAAAAGAATTTAATCTCTACTAATGTTTTGAAAATCCTAAATTTATCCATGAAATCTCATCTAAAGCCATATAGTATTGGATGGTTGAGTCAAGGGAGAAACCTCCGTGTCACCCACCAATGTCTTCTCTAATATGCAATAAAACCTTTTCAAGATGAGGTCTTATGTGATGTGGTCAATATAGATATTTATGATGTACTCTTTGGTCAGATATTCATGTATGATCAAAATGGCATCTATGAATCAAGAACTCAAAGGATAAATCTCACTCTTGGAACATAGTGCTACAAGGTAGTAGAGGTACCACCTTCTACATCTATCTCCCTGATTAGTGGCAAAAAATTTGTTCTCATGGTGGTCATGCCACATGAATCTAAAAGGGCTGATATTGCATCTCTGACTACACAAAAAACACAATAGAAACCAATAAATAATAGGCTGAATAATTTCATGGCCTTCCATCCATAGATTAAATGTCAGACATAAATGGTGAACAATCAGGCCCTACATAGCTCTATAAAGTATAGGTCCACAAAGCACAGTCTATTCCAAGCATGTATCAGGAATGAAATTAAAACACAAATACAAAAATTGATGAAAAATATTGATGCAATGGGGACCATTTCTTCTCAAGGGGGGAGGAATGATTTGAACAACATTTCAAGTGACAATTCGGGTGATGGTTCTATCCCAATTGGTGATAGAACTTCTGGGAGCCATAAATTTTGCACCATAGGTCCGCTTGACTCCCCGTTTGAACCATTGGAAAGATAAGAATGAGGGGAACATCATGAGATGGAATTGAGATTTGCTTAGTAGGTTTTGAACCTTAAAAAATAAATGGGTGTGCCCTAAATTTGAATTTTAGTAGTACACACTAAAAATAATAATTTCTCAAATTTTGTATTGTTGTAAATCATGGAAATCAAACCACGTAATCTTCCTTGAAGTTGGTGACCTTCCACATCCTCCTCATACCTTAAAACATGTATAGATGAAGATGTAACTCAAAATGTAAATGAGACATGTCTTCTCAGAGATAGGCAAATGTTTGGGTCTACAAATTTGATGAATAAAACATCTCTTCATAGAGATAGCTTTATTGTTAATGTGTTATTATTATTTCTTGAATTATCTTTTAACCAAAGAGTTTTTTTGAATATTGGATCATTGGTATCAGAGAGGTTTGTATTTAGAGTGTATGATCTTGAGGATGAGGTCAGATTATAGGAAGCTTGGGTGGAAAATAGAACCAACAGACTATCCACCTATTCGCTCCAAATGACTTTAAATGGCAGACAACACTGAGACATTCGATCCTTTCAAGGAAATGGTGAATGAAGATCTCAAAAAACAACAAGTGTAGATGATATAATAATTCATCCAAATTCTCCAACAAATTTTGATGAAAATTTTTGGCTCCTCATCTGTAACCCCACATCTTTTCAGTATCCCAACACCCTTCAAAGTTCAGATGAATTTTGATATCCCTACATTTGAAGGAAAAATCAATGTTGATGCATTAGAAAATTAGTTGGATCAATTGTCATCTTATTTTTATATAAATAAATTCATCGATAAAGAGAAAATCACTTTTGCTCTTTTGAAAGCATCATTGCCTGTAAAAAATTGGTGGGAAGTGTACAAAAAGAGATTCAGTATGGATGATATTAGCCTTGAGATAGAACCTACCTGGGATGATTTCATAGAAGATATAAAGGAAGAATACTACCTTATTGGAGCATATGATGATCTGTATATAGAGTGAGAACAACTTTACCAAGGTAAGGAATAGTCTGTTCAAGATTACACTTACATTTTTCATTCTCTATCTGCAAGATTGGGCAACCAAGAAAGTTAGAAACATAAGGTTCTCAAATATCATGGCACATATAGGGAGAAATGGAACTCTTCAACTTGAAAACCCTCAGTGAGGCATATAAGTTTGCAGTGAAGATTGAGCAAAAGCATGGAAGTATGAATATGAAGAGTCAACCTTCAAAATAGAAAAGTGACAAAGAAGGTCAAACACGAGGCCAAAATTGGAACCAAAAGGAAGGAAAGTCTAGGAATTGGTGTGATTATCACAAATCTAGAACTCACTTCAAAGAAGAATGTCAAGCTATCAATTCCTTGCTTTCTAAGTCACAATCCTCAATAACTACTGCTCTGCCTCATACATAGACTATAATTGAAGATGATAAAGAAGAGATTGTAGATGTTGAGCCTGATGTCATCATCACTTCATCAAAAACCATGAGGAGAGGCTAGATGACAAGGAAAGGTTGTTTCCTTCTAAGTTATGGGTGAAAGGTAAGCCTTTGCATTTCATTCTTGACAGTGGGATTCAAAAGAATTTAATCTATGCTAATGTTGTGAAAAGCCTAAATTTGTCCATGAAGCCTCACCTAAAGCCATACGGTATTGGATGGTTGATTCTAGAGAGAAAAATCTATGTCACCCACTAATGTCTTCTCTCATATGCAATAAAACCTTTCCAAGATGAGGTCTTATGTGATATGGTCAATCTAGATGTTTGCGATGTACTCTTTGGTTAGCCATTCATGTATGATTGATGTGGCATCTATGAATCAAGAACTCGAAGGATCACTCTCACTCTTAGTAAATTGTGCTATAGGGTATCAAAGGTACCACCTTATACATATATCTCCCTAATTAGTGTCAAAAAAAATTTCTCATGGTGGTCAAGCCACAAGAATCCAAAAGGGCTGATGTTAAAGCCTTGACTACATAAACAACACAAAAATAGAAGCTAATAAATAAAAAACTAAAGAAGTTCATGGCCTTATATCTATAGATTAATGTCCAAATAAAAATGGTGAACAATCGAGCCCTACATAGCTCCATAATGTACAGCTCCATAAAGCACAGTCTATTCCAAGTATGCATCAAGAATCAAATCAAAATACAACTGCCACATTTGATGATAAATCTTGATGAAATGGGTACCATTGCTTCTCAAGGAGGGAGGAATGATCTAAATAATATTTTAGGTGATAATTCAGGTGATGGTTATACCCCAATTGGTGGTATAACTTCTAGGAGCCATACTTTTTGCACCATAGATCCGTTTGACTCCCTGTTTGAATCGTTAGAAAGATAAGAATGAGGGGAACATTGCGAGATGACACCGATATTTTATTCATGGGTTTTGAATCCTAAAAAACAAATGGAAGTGCCCTAAATTTCAATTTTAGTAGTGCAGTCTAAAAATAGTAAGTTTCTAAATATAGTAATTTCTCAAATTATGTATTATTGTAAATCATGGAAGTCAAACCACTTAATATCCCTCGAGGTTGGTGACCTTCATACTCCTCATACCTTCAAAAAATGTATAAATTAATATGTAACCCAAAATAGAATAGAGACATCTCTTCTCAGAGATAGGCATATGTTTGGGTCTACAAATTTGATGCATAAAACATCTCTTCGTAGAGATAGCATTATTATTAATGTGTTGTTCTTATTTCTTGAATTATCTTTCAACCAAAGAGTTTTTTTGAATTTTGGATCATTGGTATCAGAGTGGTTTGTCTTTAGAGTGTATGATCTTGAGGATGAGGTCAGATTACAGAAAGCTTAGGTGGAAAATAGAACCAACAGACTACCCACCTATTCGCTCCAAATGACTTTAAATGGCAGACAACACTAAGACATCTGATCTTTTCAAGAAAATGGTGAATGAAGCCCTCCAAAAATAATGTAGATGCTATAATAATTCATCCAAATTCTCCAACAAATTTTGATGGAAAATTTTGGCTCCTCATCTACAACCCCACATATTTTCAGTATCCCAACACCCTTCAAAGTTTAGATGAATTTTCATATCCCTACATTTGAAGGAAAAATAAATGCTGATGCATTAGAAAATTAGTTGGATCAATTGTCATCTTATTTTTATATAAATAAATTCACCGATAAAGAGAAGATAACTTTTGCTATTTTGAAAGCATCATTGCCTATAAAAAATTGGTGGAAAGTGTACAAAAAGAGATTCAATATAGATGATATTAGCCTTGAGGCAGAACCTACTTAGGATGATTTCATAGAAGCTATAAAGGAAGAATACTACCCCATTGAAGCATATGACAATCTGTATATAGAGTGGTAACAACTTTGCCAAGGTAAGGAATAGTCTGTTGAAGATTACATTGATATTTTTTATTCTCTATCTACGAGATTGGGCATCCAAGAAAGTGAGAAACATAAGGTTCTCAAATATCATGGTGGATTACAATGGTACATATTGGAAGAAATAAAACTCTTCAATTTGGAAACCCTCGATGAGGTGTACAAGTTTGCAATGAAGATTGAGTAGAAGTATGGAAGAATGAATATGAAGAGTCAACCTTCAAAATAAAAAAGTGACAAAGAAGGTCAAACACGAGGCCAAAATTATAAGAAAAGGAAGGAAAGACTAAGAAGTGGTGTGATTATCACAAATATAGAACTCACTTCAAAGAAGAATGTCAAGCCATCAAGTCCCTACTTTCTGAGTCACAATCCTCAACATCTACTACTCTACCTCATACACAGCCTACAATTAAAGAGGATGAAGAAGAGAATATAGATGATGAGCCCAATGCCATCATTGCTTCATCACAAACCCATGAGGAGAGGCTAGATGATAAGGAAAGGTTATTTCATTCTAAGTTATGGGTGAAAGGTAAGCCTTTGCATTTTATTCCTTATAGTGGGAGTCAAAAGAATGTAATCTTTAATAATATTATGAAAAATATAAATTTATCCATGAAGCCTCACCCAAAGCCATATAGTATTGGATGGTTGAGTCCAAGAAGAAACCTCTGTGTCACCCACCAATGTCTTCTCTCATATGCAATAAAATCTTTTCAAAATGAGGTCTTATGTGATGTGGTCAATCTAGATGTTTATGATATACTCTTTGGTCAACCATTCATGTATGATTGACATGGAATTTATGAATTAAGAACTTGAAGGATCACTCTCACTCTTGGAACACAGTGTTACAGGGTACTAGAGGTAGCACCTTCTACATCTATCTCCTTGATTAATACCAAGAAATTTGTTCTCATGGTGGTCAAGCCACAAGAATCCAAAAGAGATGATGTTGCAACCCTGACTACACAACAACACAAAAAAAAAAGATAATAGATAACAATCTGAAAAAGTTTATGGTCTTCCATCCATAGATTAATGGTCAGATAGAAATGGTGAACAATTGAGCCCTACACAGCTCCATAAAGTATAGCTCCACAAAGCACAATCCCTTCCAAGTATGCATCAGGAATCAAATCAAAACACAACTACCACACTTGATGACAAATATTGATGCAATGGGGAATATTACTTCTCAAGGAGGGAGGAATGATTTGAACAATATTTCAGGAGATGGTTCTACCCCAATTGGTGGTAGAACTTTTGAGAGCCATAACTTTTGCACTATAGGTCTGTTTGACTCCCCATTTAAACCATTGGAAAGCTAAGAATAAGGGGAACATCATGAGATGGCACTAAGATTTCCTTGGTGGGTTTTGAACATAAAAAAATGGAAGTGCTCCAAATTTGAATTTTATTAGTGCAGTTTAAAAATAGTAAGTTTTTAAAAATAATAATTCCTCAAATTTTGTATTGTTGTAAATCATGGAAGTCAAACCACTTAATCTCTCTCAAGGTTGGTGACCTTCCACATCCTCCTCATACCTTGAAAATATGTATAAATGAAGATGTAACCCAAAATAGAAATGAGACATCTCTTCTCAGAGATAGGTATATGTTTGGGTCTACACATTTGATGAATAAAACATCTCTTCTAAGAGATAGCATTATTATTATTATTATTATTGTTGTGTTGTTCTTATTTATTGAATTATCATTCAACCAAATATTTTTTTTGTGTTTTGGATCAGTGGTATCAAAGCAATTTATCTTTAGAGTGTATGATCCTGAGGATGAGGTCAAATTACAGGAAGCTTGGGTAGAAAATAGAACCAATAAACTATCTATCTATTCACTCCAAATGACTTTAAATGGTGGAAAACATCGAGACATCTGATATTTTCAAAGAAATGGTGAATGAATCCCTCTATAAACAACAAGCATAGATGCTACAACAATTTGCCCAAATTCTCCAATAAATGCTGATAGAAAATTTTGGCTCCTCATATGTAACCCCACATATTTTCAGTGCCCCAATACCCTTCAAAGTTTAGGTGAATTTTGATATCCCTATATTTGAAGGCAAAATCAATGCTGATGTAGTAGAAAATTGGTTGGATCAATTGTCATATTATTTTTCTGTAAATAAATTTACTGATAAAGAGAAGATCACTTTTGCTCTTTTGAAAGCATCATTTCCTATAAAAAATTAGTGAAAATTATACAAAAAGAGATTCAGTACATATGATATTATCCTTGAGGAAGAACCTACTAGGATGATTTCATAGAAGCTATAAAGGAATAATATTATCCCATTAGAGCATATGATGATCTGTATATAGAGTGGCAATAACTTTGCCAAGGTAAAGAACAGTCTGTTTAAGATTACACTGATATTTTTCATTCTCTATCTGTGAGATTGAGCATCCAAGAAAGTGAGAAACACAAGGTTCTCAAATATCATGGTGGACTAAAATGGTACATATGGGGAGAAATGGAACTCTTCAATTTGGAAACCCTTGGTGAGGTGTACAAGTTTGCAGTGAAGATTAAGCATAAACACGAAAGAATGAATATGAAGAGTTAGCCTTCAAAATTAAAAAAGTGATAAAGAAGGTCAAACATGAGGCCAAAATTGGAAGCAAAAGGAAAGAAAGACTAAAAAGTGGTGTGATTATCACAAATCTATAACTCACTCCAAAGAAGAATGTTGAGCCATCAAGTCTCTCATTTTTGAGTCACAATCCTCAACATCTACTGCTCTACCTCATACACAGCCTACAATTGAAGACGATGAATTAGAGATTGTAGATGCTGAGCCTGATGCCATCACTACTTCATCACAAACCCATGAGGAGAGGCCAAATGACTAGGAAAGGTTGTTTCATTCTAAGTTATGGGTGAGAGGTAAGATTTTGCATTTCATTCTTGACAGTGGGAGTCAAAAGAATTTAATATATGATAATGTTGTGAAAATATTAAAATTTTTCATGAAGCCTCACCCAAATCCATATAGTATTAAATGGATGAGTCTAGGGAGAAACCTCTGTGTCACCCACCAATATCTTCTCTCATATGAAATAAAACCTTTCCAAGATTAGGTCTTATGTGATGTGGTCAATTTAGATGTTTGTGATGTACTCTTTTGTCAACCATTCATGTATGATCAACATGGCATGCATGAATCAAAAGCTTGAAGGATCACTCTCACTCTTGGAACATAGTGTTACAGGGTAGCAGAGGTACCGCCTTTTACATCTATCTCCCTGATTAGTGTTAAGAAATTTATTCTCATGGTGGTCAAGCCACAGGAGTTCAAAAGGGTTGATTTTGAAGCCTTAAATACATAAAAAACACAAGAATAAAATCCAATAAATAATAATTTGAATAATTTCATGGCCTTCCATCCATAGATTAATGGTCAGATAGAAATAGTGAACAATCAGACCCGACACAGCTCCACAAAGCATAGTCTATTCCAAGTATGCATCAGGTATCAAATCAAAACACAATTGCCATTCTTTATGAAAAATATTGATGCAATGGGGACCATTGCTTCTCAAACAGGGATGAATGATCCGAACAACATTTTAGGTGATAATTCGGGTGATGGTTCTACCCCAATTGGTAGCAGAACTTTTGGGAGCCATAACTTTTGCACCATAGGTCCATTTAACTCTCTGTTTGAGCCTTTGGAAAGATAAAAATGAAGGAAACATCATAAGATGGCACCGAGATTTACTCAATGGGGTTTGACCCCTGAAAAACAAATGGGAGTGCCTCGAATTTCAATTTTAGTAGTGCAATTTAAAAATAGTATGTTTTTAAAAATAGTAATTTCTCAAGTCCTGTATTATTGTAAATTATGGAAGTCAAACCATTTAATCTTTCTTGAGGTTGGTGACCTTCCACATCCTCTTCATACCTTCAAAACATGTATAAATGAAGATGTAACCTAAAAAATAAATGAGACATCTCTTCTTAGAGACATACATATGTTTGGGTCTATAAGTTTGATGAATAAAACATCTCTTCTTAGAGAACATTATTTTTATTGTGTTGTTCTTATTTATTGAATTATCTTTCAACCAAAGATTTTTTTTGAGTTTTGGATCAGTGTTATCAGAGCAATTTGTCTTTAGAGTGTATGATCTCGAGGATGAGGTTAGATTATAAGAAGCTTAGGTGGAAAATAGAACTAGTAGACTATCCACCTATTCACTCCAAACGACTTCAAATGGTAGACAACATCGAGACATTTGATCCTTTTAAGGAAATGGTAAATGAAGCACTCTAATAATAGCAAGTGTAGATGCTACAACAATTTACCCAAATTCTCCAAAAAATTTTGATAAGAAATTTTGGCTCCTCATCTGCAACCCCACATCTTTTTATTGCCCCAACACCTTTCAAAGTTTAGGTGAATTTTGATATCCCTACATTTGAAGTCAAAATCAATGCTTTTGTAGTATAAAATTAGTTAGATCAATTATCATCTTATTTTTCTATAAATAAATTCATCAATAAAAAGATCACTTTTGCTCTTTTGAAAGCATCATTCCCTGTCAAAAATAGGTGGGAAGTGTACAAAAAGAGATTTAGTACATATTATATTAACCTCTAGGCAGAACCTACCTGGAATGATTTCATAGAAGTTGTAAAGGAAGAATACTACCCCATTGAAGCATATGAAAATCTGTATATAGACTGGCAATAGCTTTGCCAAGATAAGGAACAATTTGTTCAAGATTACATTGACATTTTAAATTCTCTATTTATGAGATTGGTCATCCAAGAAAGTGAGAAACACAAGGTTCTCAAATATCATGGTGGACTACAATGGTACATCATGGTGAATTGAGCAGAAGCATAAAAGAATAAATACGAAGAGTCAGCCTTCAAAATGTAAAAGTGATAAAGAAGGTCAAACATGAGGCTGAAATTGGAAGCAAAAGGAAAGAAAGATTGGAAAGTGGTGTGATTATCACAAATCTAAAACCCACTCTAAAGAAGAATGTCGAGCTATCAAGTCCCTGCTTTCTGAGTCACAATCCTCAACATATATTGTTCTACCTCATACATAGCCTATAATTAAAGAGGATGAAGAAGATAATGTAGATGCTAAGCCTAATGCCATCATTAATTCATCAAAAACCCATGAGGAGAGGTCAGATGACAAGGAAATGTTATTTCATTCTAAGTTATGGGTGAAAGGTAAGCCTTTGCATTTCAATCTTGACAGTGGGAGTCAAAAGAATTTAATCTTTGCTAATGTTGTGAAAAACCTAAATTCATCCATGAAGCCTCATCCAAAGCCATATAATATTAGATGATTGAGTCCAGGGAGAAATCTCTATGTCACCCACCAATGTCTTCTCTCATATGCAATAAAACCTTTCCAAGATGAGGTCTTATGTGATGTGGTCAATTTAAATGTTTGTGATGTACTCTTTGGTTAACCATTCATGTATGATCAACATGGCATATATGAATCAAGAACTTGAAGGATCATTCTCACTCTTGGAACATGGTGCTATAGGGTACCAGAGGTACCACCTTCTACATCTATCTCCCTGATTAGTGCCAAAAAATTTATTCTCATGGTGGTCAAGCCACAAAAATCCAAAAGCACTAATGTTGTAGCCTTGACTAAACAAATAACATAACAATAAAAGTTAATAGATAATAAGCTAAAGAAATTCATGAAATTCCATCCACATATTAATGGTCAGATAGAAATGGTAAATAATTGGGCCCTACATAGCTCTATAAAGTACAACGCCACAAAGCACAATCCATTCTAAGTATGCATCAGGAGTCAAATAAAAATACAACTAACACACTTGATGAAAAATATTTATGAAATGGGGACCATCACTTCTCAATGAGGGAGAAATGATCTGAATAATATTTTAAGTGATAATTTGGGTGATGGTTCTACCCTAATTAGTGGTAGAACTTTTGGGAGCCATAACTTTTACACCATATGTCTGTTTGAATCCACATTTGAACAGTTGGAAAGCTAAGAATGAGGGGAACATCATGAGATGGAATTGAGATCTACTCAGTGGGTTTTGACCCTCAAAAAACAAATAGAAGTGACCCAAATTTTAATTTTAGTAGTGTAGTCTAAAAATAGTAAGTTTCTAAAAATAGTAATTCCTCAAATTTTATATTGTTGTAAATCGTAGAAGTTGAACCACTTAATCTCCCTCAAGGTTGGTGACCTTACACATCCTATTCATACCTTAAAAACATGTATAAATCAAGATGTAACCCAAAATGGAAATGAGACATCTCTTCTTAGAGATAAGAATATGTTTGGGTCTACAAATTTGATGAATAAAACATCTCTTCTCAGAGATAGCATTATTATTATTGTGTTGTTCTTATTTTTTAAATTATATTTCAACTAAAGCTTTTTTTTGAGTCTTAGATCAGTGGTATTAGAGAATTTTGTCTTTAGAGTGTATGATCTCAAGGATGAGGTCAGATTACAGGAATCTTAGGTAGAAAATAGAACCAATAGACTATCCACATATTTACTCCAAATGACTTTAAATGGCAGAAAACACTGAGACATCTGATCCTTTCAAGGAAATGGTGAATGAAGCCCTCCAAAAACATCAAGCGTAGATGCTACAATAATTCACCTAAATTCTCCAACAAATTCTAATGGGAAATTCTGGCTCCTCATCTGCAACTCCACATCTTTTCAGTGCCCTAACACCCTTCAAAGTTCAGGTGAATTTTGATATCCCTACATTTGAAGGCAAAATCAATGCTGATGTAGTAGAAAACTAGTTAGATCAATTATCATCTTATTTTTCTACAAATAAATTAACCAATAAAGAGAAGATCACTTTTACTCTTTTGAAAGCATCATTGCTTTTCAAAAATTGGTGAGAAGTGTACAAAAAGAGATTTAGTATAGATGATATTAGCCTTGAGGTAGAACCTACCTAGGATGATTTTATAGAAGCTATAAAGGAAGAATGCTACCCCATTGGAGCATATGATAATCTGTATATAGAGTGGCAACAACTTTGCCAAGGTAAAGAACAGTCTGTTCAAGATTATATTGACATTTTTCATTCTCTATCTAAGAGATTGGGCATCCAAGAAAGTGAGAAACACAAGGTTCTCAAATATCATGGTAGACTACAATGGTACATATGGGGAGAAACAAAACTCTTCAATTTGGAAACCCTTGGTGAGGTGTACAAGTTCGAAGTGAAGATTGAGTAGAAGCATGGAAGAATGAATATGAAGAGTCAGCCTTAAAAATAGAAAAGTGATAAAGAAGGTGAAATAGGATGCAAAAAATAGAAGTAAAAGGAAGGAAAGACTAGGAAGTGGTGTGATTATCATAAATTTAGAACTCACTCCAAAGAAGAATGTCGAGCCATCAAGTCCCTAATTTTTGAGTCACAATTCTCAACATCTACTGCTCTACCTCATACATAGCCTACAATTGAAGGGGATGAAGAAGAGATTATAGATGTTGAGCTTGTTTCCATCATTTCTTAATTGCAAACCCATGAGGAGAGGCCACATAAGAAGAAAAGGTTGTTTCATTCTAAGTTATGGGTGAAAGGTAAGCCTTTAAATTTCATTCTTGACAGTGTGAGTCAAAGGAATTTAATCTCTGCTAATGTTATGAAAAGCCTAAATTTGTCTATGAAGCCTCACCCAAATCCATACAATATTAGATAGTTGAGTCCAGGGAGAAACCTCCATGTCACCCACCAATGTCTTCTCTTATATGCAATAAAACCTTTCTAAGATGAGGTCTTATGTGATGTGGTCAATCTAGATGTTTGTGATGTACTATTTGATCAACCATTCATGTATGATCGATATGACATCTATGAATAAAAAACTTGAAGGATCAATCTTACTCTTAAAACATGGTGCTACAAGGTACCAGAGGTATCACCTTCTACATCTATCTCCATGATTAGTGCCAAGAAATTTGTTCTCATGGTGGTCAAGCCACATGAATTCAAAAGGGTTGATGTTATAGCCCTGACTAAATAAATAATATAACAATATAATCTAATAGAGAACAAGTTGAAGAAGTTCACATCCTTCCATCTATAGATTAATGGTTAGACAAAAATGGTGAATAATCAATCCCTACACAGCTCCATAATGTACAGCTCCACAAAGCACAGTCTATTCCAAGTATGTATCAGGAATCAAATCAAAACACAACTGCCACACTTGTTGATAAATATTGATATAATGGGGACTATTGCTTCTTAAGGAGGGAGGAATGATTTGAACAATATTTTAGGTGATAATTCAGGTGATGGTTCTACCCTAATTGGTGGAAGAACTTATGGGAGCCATATATTTGTTACCATAAGTCACTCCCCATTTAAAATGTTGGAAAGCTAGGAATGAGAGTAACATCATGAGATGATATTGATCTCTACTCGGTGGGTTTTGACCCATGAAAAACAAATGGAAGTGACCCAAATTTCAATTTTACTAGTGCAATCTAAAAATAGTAAGTTTTTAAAAATAGTAATTCCTCAAATTTTGTATTCTTGTAAATCATGGAATTCAAACCACTTAATCTTCCTCGAGGTTGGTGATCTTCCACATTATTATCATACCTTCAAAAGATGTATAAATGAAGATGTAACCCAAAATGAAAATGAGACATCCTTCTCAGAGATAGATATAAGTTTGGGTCTACAAATTTGATGAATAAAACATCTCTTCTCAGAGATATCATTAATTTTATTATGTTGTTCTTATTTCTTTAATTATCTTTCAACCAAAGATTTTTTTTTAGTTTTGGATCAGTGGTATTAGAGCAGTTTGTATTTAGAGTGTATGATCTCAAGGATGAGGTCAAATTATATGAAGCTTGGGTGGAAAATAAAACTAGTAGACTATCTACCAATTCACTCAAAATGACTTCAAATGGTGGATAACACTGAGACATCTGATCATTTCAAGGAAATGGTGAATGAAGCCCTCCAAAAATAGTAAGCATGGATGCTACAAAAATTCACCCAAATTCTCTAATAAATTTTGATGAGAAAATTTGGCTCCTCATTTGCAACCCCACATCTTTTCAGTGCCCCAACACCCTTCAAAGTTCAAGTGAATTTTGATATCGCTATATTTGAAGGAAAAATTAGTGTTGATGTAGTAGAAATATGTTAGATAAATTTTCATATTATTTTTTTGTAAATAAATTCACCGATAAAGAGAAGATCACTTTTGCTCTTTTGAAAGCATCATTACCTATAAAAAATTAGTGGAAAGTGTACAAAAAGAGATTCAGTATGGATGATATTACCCTTGAGGTAGAACCTACTTGGGATGATTTCATAGAATATTTAAATAAAAAATACTACTCCATTGGAGCATATGATGATTTATATATAGAGTGGCAACAACTTAATCAAGGTAAAGAATAGTCTGTTCAAGATTATACTAACATTTTTCATTCTCTATCTGTGATATTGGGCATCCAAGAAAGTAATAAATATAAGTTTATTAAATATCATGGTGGACTACAATGGTATATAGGGGGAGAAATAGAACTTTTCAATTTGGAAACCCTCGGTGAGACGTACAAGTTCACAGTGAAGATTGAGCATAAGCATGGAAGAATGAATATGAAGAGTCAGCCTTCAAAATGAAAAAGTGACAAATAAGGTCAAACACGAGGCCAAAATTAGAAGCAAAAGGAAAGAAAAACTAGGAAATGATGTGATTATCACAAATCTATAACTCACTCTAAATAATAATGTCAAACCATCAAGTCCCTGCTTTTTGAGTCATAATCCTTAACGTCTACTACTCTACCTTATACATAGCCTACAATTGAAGAGGATGAAGAAGAGATTATAGATGTTGAGCCTGATTCCATCATTGCCCCATCACAAACCTACAAGGAGAGGCCAGATGACAAGGAAAGGTTGTTTCATTCTATGTTATGGGTGAAAGGTAAGCCTTTGCATTTCATTCTTGATAGTAGGAGTCAATAGAATTTAAGCTCTACCAATGTTGTGAAAAGCCTAAATTTATCCATGAAGCTTCACACAAAGCTATATAGTATTGGATGGTTGATTCTAGGGAGAAACCTCTATGTCACCCACCAATGTCTTCTCTCATATGAAATAAAACCTTTCCAAGATGAGGTCTTATGTGATGTGGTCAATCTAGATGTTTATGATGTAGTCTTTGGTCATCCAATCATGTATGATCAACATGGCATCTATGAATCAAGAACTAAAAGGATCACCCTCACTCTTGGAACATGGTACTATAGGGTACCATAGGTACCACTTTTTACATTGCCAAGAAATTTGTTCTCATAGTTGTCAAGCCATAAGAATCTAAAAGGGATGATGTTCTAGCCCTAATTACATAAATAATACAATAATAGAATCTGATAAATGACAAGCTGAATAAGTTCATGGCCTTCCCTACATGGATTAATAGTAAAATAGAAATGATGAACAATTGGGCCCTACACAACTCCATAAAGTACAGCTCCATAAAGCACAATCCATTCCAAGTATGCATTAAGAATCAAATAAAAACACAACTGCCACACTTGATGACAAATTTTGATGTAATGGGTACCATTGCTTCTCAAGGAGGGAGGAATGATTTGAACAACATTTCAAGCAACAATTTGGGTGATGGTTCTACCCCAATTGGTGGCAGAACTTCTGGAAACCATAACTTTTGTACCATAGGTCCATTTGACTCACCGTTTGAACCATTAAAAAGATAATAATGAGGGGAATATCATGAAATTGAACTAAAATTCACTCAATGGTTTTTGATAAATTAAAAAAAATAGAAGTTACCCAAATTTTAATTTTAGTAGTGTAGTCTAAAAATAGTAAGTTTCTAAAAATAATAATTCTTTAAATTCTGTATTATTGTAAATCATAGAAGTTGAACCACTTAATCTCTCTCGAGGTTGGTGACCTTCCACATCATTTTCATACCTTCAAAATATATATAAATAAAGATGTAACTTGAAATGGAAATGAGACATCTCTTCTCAGAGATAGTCATATGTTTGGGTCTATAAATTTGATGAATAAAACATCTCTTCTCAGAGATAGCATTATTGTTATTGTGTTGTTCTTATTTTTTGAATTATCTTTCAACCAAAGATTTTTTTTGAGTTTTAGATTAGTGGTATCAAAGCGGTTTGTCTTTAGAGTGTATGATCTCAAGGATGAGGTCATATTAAAGGAAGCTTGGTTAGAAAATAGAACCAGTAGACTATCAACTTATTTGCTCGAAATGACTTCAAATGGTGGACAACACTGAGACATTCAATCCTTTCAAAGAAATGGTGAATGAAGCCCTATAAAAATAGCAAGCTTAGATGATACAATAATTCACCTAAATTCTCCATCAAATTTTGATAGGATATTTTAGCTCCTCATCTACAACCCCACATATTTTTAGTGCCCCAACACCCTTCAAAGTTCAGGTGAATTTTGATATCCCTAAATTTGAAGGCAAAATCAATGCTGATATAGTAGAAAATTAGTTGCATCAATTATCATCTTATTTTTTTGTAAATAAATTCATTGATAAAGAGAAGATCACTTTTGCTCTTTTGAAAACATCATTGCCTATCAAAAATTGGTGGGAAGTGTACAAAAATATATTTAGTATGGATGATATTAGCCTTGAGGAAGAACCTACGTGGGATGATTTCATAGAAGCTGTAAAGGAAGAATACTACCCCATTGGAGTATATGATGATCTGTATATAGAGTGACAACAACTTCACCAAGGTAAGAAATAGTCTATTCAAGATCACACTAACATTTTTCATTCTCTATCTACAAGATTGGGCATCCAAGAAAGTGAGAAACATAAGGTTCTCAAATATCGTGGTGGAATATAATGGTACGTATGAGGATAAATATAACTCTTCAATTTGGAAACCCTCTGTGAGGCATACAAGTTCGTAGTGAAGATTGAGTAGAAGCATGGAAGAATGAATATAAAAAGTCAACCTTTAAAATAGAAAAGTGACAAAGAATGTCAAACACGAGGCCAAAATTAGAAGCAAAAAGAAATAAAGACTAGGAAGTGGTGTGATTATCACAAATCTAGAACTCAATCCAAAGAAGAATGTCAAGCCATCAAGTCCCTACTTTCTGAGTCACAATCCTCAACATATACTACTCTACCTCATACATAGCTTATAATTGAAGAGGATGAAGAAGAAATTGTAGATGTTCATCCCGATGCCATCATTTCTTCATCATAAACCCATGAGGAGAGGCCAGATGACAAGGAAAGGTTGTTTCCTTCTAAGTTATGGGTGAAAGGTAAGCCTTTGCATTTCATTCTTGAAAATGGGAGTCAAAAGAATTTAATCTCTGCTAATATTGTGAAAATCCTAAATTTGTCCATGAAGTCTCACCCAAAGCCATATAGTATTGGATGGTTGAGTCCAGGGAGAAACCTCCATGTCACCCACCAATGTCTTCTCTCATATGCAGTAAAACTTTTCTGAGATGATGTCTTATGTGATGTGGTCAATCTAGATGTTTATGATATACTCTTTGGTTAGCCATTCATGTATGATCAACATGGCATCTATGAATCAAAAACTCATATAATCACTCAATCTTGGAACATGGTGCTATAGGGTAGCACTATGTACCACCTTTTACATCTATCTCCTTGATTAGTGCCAAGAAATTTGTTCTCATGGTGGTCAAGCCATAGGAATTCAAAAGGGATGATGTTACAGCCCTGAATACACAAACAACACACCAATAGAAGCTAATAGATGACAAGATGAAGAATTTTATGGCCTTCCCTCCATAGATTAATAGTTAGATAGAAATGGTGAACAATCAGGCCCTACACAGCTCCATAAAGTAAAACTTCACAAAGCATAGTCCATTCCAAGTATGCATCAGGAATCAAATCAAAACACATATGCCACACTTGATGAAAAATATTGATGCAATGATGACCATTTATTCTCAAGGAGGGAGGAATGATCTGAATAACATTTCAAGTGATAATTTGGTTGATGGTTCTACCCCAATTGGTGGTAGAACTTTTGGGGGCCATAACTTTTACACCATAGATCTGTTTGACTCCCTATTTGAACCATTGGAAAGATAATAATGAGGGGAACATCACGAGATATAATTAATATTTACTCAGTGGTTTTTGACCCTCTAAAAACAAATGGAAGTTCCCCAAATTTAAATTTTAGTGGTGTAGTCTAAAAATAGTAAGTTTTTAAAAATAGTAATTCCTCGAATTATATATTATTGTAAATCATGAAAGTCAAATAACTTAATCTCCCTTGAGGTTGGTGACATTCCAAATCCTCCTCATACCTTCAAAACATGTATAAATAAATATGTAACTTGAAATGGAAATGAGACATCTCTTCTCAGAGATAGGCATATGTTTGGGTCTACAAATTTGATAAATAAAACATCTCTTCTCAGAGATAACATTATTTTTATTGTGTTGTTCTTATTTCTTGAATTATCTTTCAATCAAAGATTTTTTTTGAGTTTTAGATCAGTGGTATCAAAATGGTTTGTCTTTAGAGTGTATGATCCTAAGGACGAGGTCAAATTATAGGAAGTTTGGGTGGAAAATAGAACCAACAGACTATCCACCTATTCACTCCAAACAACTTAAAATGGCAGGCAACACTGAGACATTTGATCCTTTTAAGGAAATGGTGAATGAAGCCCTCCAAAAATAGAAAGCACATATGATACAATAATTTTCCCAAATTCTCCAACAAAATTTGATGGAAAATTTTGGTTCCTCATCTGCAACCCCACATCTTTTTAGTACCCCAATACCCTTAAAAGTTTAGGTGAATTTTGATATCTCTATATTTGAAGGCAAAATCAATGACGATGTAGTAGAAAATTGGTTGGATCAATTGTCATCTTATTTTTTTATAAATAAATTCACTAATAAAGATAAGATCACTTTTATTCTTTTGAAAGCATCATTACTTGTCAAAAATTAGTGAGAAGTGTACAAAAAGAGATTCAGTATGGATGATATTAGCCTTGAGACAGAACCTACCTAGGATGATTTCATAGAAGTTGTAAAGGAAGAATACTACCTCATTGGAGCATATGATGATCTTTATATCAAGTGGAAACAACTTCACTAAGGTAAAGAATAGCCTATTCAAGATTACACTGATATTTTTCATTCTCTATCTATGAGATTGGGCATCAACACAAGTGAGAAACATAAGGTTCTCAAATATCATGGTAGATTACAATGGTACATATGAGGGAAAATGGAACTCTTCAATTTGGAAACCCTCAGTGAGGTGTAAAAGTTCACAGTGAAGATTAAGCAGAAGCATGGAAGAATAAATATGAAGAGTCAGCCTTCAAAATGGAAAAGTGACAAAGAAGGTTAAACACGAGGCCAAAATTGGAAGCAAAAGGAAGGAAAGACTGGGAAGTGGTGTGATTATCACAAATCTGGAACACACTTCAAAGAATAATGTCAAGCCATCAAGTCCCTACTTTCTAAGTCACAATCCTCAACATCTACTACTATGCCTCATATATAACCTATAATTGAAGAGGATGAATAAGAGATTGTAGATGTTGAGCTTGATGCCATCATTTCTTCATCACAAACCCATGAGGAGAGTCTAGATGATAAGTAATGGTTTTTTCATTCTAAATTATGAGTGAAAGGTAAGCCTTTGCATTTCATTCTTGACAGTGGGAGTCAAAGAATTTAATCTCTACTAATGTTGTGAAAAGCCTAAATTTATCTATGAAACCTAAATTAAATCCATATAGTATTGGATGGTTGAGTCCAGGGAGAAACCTCCATGTCACCCACCAATGTCTTCTCTCATATAAAATAAAACCTTTCCAAGATGAGGTCCTATGTGATGTGGTAAATCTAGATGTTTGTGATGTAATCTTTAGTCAGCCATTCATATATGATCAACATGGCATCAATGAATCAAGAACTCTAAGGATCACTCTCAATCTTAAAATAAAATGTTATAGGGTACCAGAGGTACCACCTTCTACATCTATCTCCCTTATTAGTGCTAAGAAATTTGTTCTCATGGTGGTCAAGCCATAGTAATCCAAAAGGGCTGATGTTGTAGCCCTGACTACACAAATAATATAACAAAAAAAGATAATAGATAACAAGTTGAAGAAGTTCATGGCCTTCCATCCATAGATTAATGGTTAGATAGAAATGGTGAATAATCAAGCCCTACATAGCTCCATAAAGTACAACTCCACAAAGCACAGTCCATTCTAAGTATGCATCAGAAATCAAATAAAAACACCACTACCACACTTGATGATAAATATTGATGCAATGGGGACCATTTATTCTCAAGGAAGGAGGAATGATCTGAATAACATTTTAGGTGACAATTCGGGTGATGGTTCTACCCCAATTGGTGGCAAAACTTTTGAGAGCCATAAATTTTGCACCATATATCCGTTTGACACCTCGTTTGAACGGTTGGAAAATTAAGAATGAGGGGAACATCATGAAATGGAACTAAGATCTACTCGATGGGTTTTGAGCCCTAAAAACAAATGGAAGTGCCCTAAATTTTAATTTTTGTAGTGTAGTCTAAAAATAGTAAGTTTTTAAAAATAGTAATTCCTCGACTTCTATATTGTTGTAAATCATGGAAGTTGAACCACTTAATCGTCCTCGACGTTGTGACCTTCCACATCCTCTTCATACCTTAAAAAAATGTATAAATGAATATGTAACCTGAAATAGAAATGAGACATCTCTTCTAAGAGATAGGCATATGTTTGGGTCTACAAATTTGATGAATAAAACATCTCTTCTCAGAGATATCATTATTGTTATTATTTCTTAAATTATATTTTAACCAAAGCTTTTTTTTGAGTTTTGGATCAGTGGTATTAGAGTAGTTTGTATTTAGAGTGTATGATCCTGAGGATGAGGTCAGATTACAAGAAGTTTAGGTGGAAAATAGAACTAACAGACTATCCACCTATTCACTCTAAATAACTTCAAATGGCAGCCAACACCGAGACATCTAATCCTTTTAAGGAAATGGTGAATGAATCCCTCTAGAAACAACAAGTGGATATGCTATAACAATTCACCCAAATTCTCCAACAAATTTTGATGGGAAATTTTAGCTCCTCATCTGCAACCCCACATCTTTTTAGTGCCCTAACACCTTTCGAAGTTTAGATGAATTTTGATATCCCTACATTTGAAGGCAAAATCAATGTTGATGTAGTGTAAAATTGGTTGGATCAATTGTCATCTTATTTTTTTGTAAATAAATTCATTGATAAAGAGAAGATTACTTTTGCTCTATTGAAAGTATCATTACCTATCAAAAATTGGTAAGAAGTGTACAAAAAGAGATTCAGTACAAATGATATTAGCCTTGAAGTAGAACCTGCCTAGAATTATTTCATAGAAGTTTTAAAGGAAGAAAACTACCCCATTAGAGCATATGATGATATGTATATAAAGTGGCAACAACTTCACCAAGGTAAGAAATAATTTGTTCAAGATTATACTGACATTTTTCATTCTCTATCTATGAGATTGGGCATCCAAGAAAGTGAGAAACACAAGGTTCTCAAATATTGTGGTGGACTATAATGGTATATACGTGGAGAAATGTAACTCTTGAATTTGGAAACCCTCAGTGATGTGTACAAGTTCACAGTGAAGATTGAGCAGAAGTATGGAAGAAAGAATATGAAGAGTCAGCCCTTCAAAATGGAAAAGTGATAAAGAAGGTCAAACACGAGGTGAAAATTGGAATAAAAAGGAAGGAAATACTGGGAAGTGGTGTGATTATCACAAATCTATAACTCACTCCAAAGAAAAATGTCAAGCCATCAAGTCCCTACTTTCTAAGTCACAATCATCAACATTTACTGCTCTACCTCATACATAGCCTGTAAATGAAGAGGATGAAGAAGAGATTGTAGATGTTGAGCTCGATGCCATCATTGCTTCATTTCAAACCCATGAGAAGAGGCCAGATGACAAGGAAAGGTTACTTATTTCTAAGTTATGGGTGAAAGGTAATCCTTTGCATTTCATTTTTGATAGTGGGAGTCAAAATAATTTAATCTCTGCTAATGTTTTGAAAAGCCTAAATTTGTCCATAAAGCCTCACTTAAAGCCATATAGTATTGGATGATTAAGTCTATGGAGACACCTCCGTGTCACCCACCAATGTCTTCTCTCATATGTAATAAAACCTTTCTAAGATGAGGTCTTATGTGATGTAGTCAATCTAGATGTTTGAGATGTACTCTTTGGTCAGCCATTAATGTATGACCGACATGGTATCTGTGAATCAAAAACTCAAAGGATCACTCTCACTCTTGGAACATGGTGCTATAGGGTACCAGAGGTACCACCTTCTACATCTATCTCCCTTATTAGTGCCAATAAATTTGTTCTCATGGTGGTCAAGCCATAGGAATCCAAAAGCGTTGATGTTGTAGCCTTAACTACATAAACAACACAACAATAAAAGCCAATAGATAACAAGATGAAGAAGTTCATGGAATTCTATCCATAGATTAATGTTTAGATAGAAATGGTGAATAATTAGGCCCAACATAGCTCTATAAAGTACATCTCCACAAAGCTTAGTCCATTCCATGTATACATCAGGAATCAAATCAAAATACAACTGCCATAATTGATGAAAAATATTGACACAATGGGGACCATTGCTTCTCAAAGAGGGAGGAATTATCTAAACAACATTTTAGGTGACAATTCAGGTGATGGTTCTACCCCAATTGGTGGTAGAACTTCCAAGAACTATAAATTTTGTACCATAGGTCTGTTTAACTCCCTATTTGAACCGTTAGAAAGATAAGAATGAGGGGAACATCATGAGATGGCATCAAGATTTGATTAGTAGTTTTTGACCCCCGAAAATCAAATGGAAGTGCCCCAAATTTTAATTTTAGTAGTGGATTCTAAAAATAGTAAGTTTCTAAAAATAGTAATTCCTCAAATTTTGTATTGTTGTAAATCATGGAAGTTGAACCACTTAATCTCCCTCAAGGTTGGTGACCTTAAACATCCTCCTCATACCTTAAAAACATGTAAAAATGAAGATGTAACCTAAAATGGAAATGAGACATCTCTTCTTAGAGATAGGCATATGTTTGGGTCTACAAATTTGATGAATAAAACATCTCTTCTCAGAGATATAATTATTGTTATTGTGTTGTTCTTATTTCTTGAATTATCTTTCAACCAAAGATTTTTTTTGAGTTTTGGATCAAATATGTTCTTCATCTTATGCCAATATAGATGAGATCTTCAAGAGGTACTGATTTATAGTTTATTTAACTGGCTTTCATGCCCAAAAAAATAAGGGTTAAAATATCTTTATCTCCTTTTAAGAGAACTAGTAATTCAAGACAATCATCTCCAAGAGCTCAATTTACTCCACTTTTTAGTATATTTCCCTAGCCAAAATCAAAACTACTTCACATTTCCTTCATGGTTATCCCAAGAGTTTTTGTGACCTTTAATGGGGGCAATCCTTTGGCTATAGCTCAGTATGATGATATCCTAGTTGCAACTCTTAAGATCTTATCATACTTCACTAGTGAGAATGTAACTACCCCCATAGAGCACATCCAAGATATTGCTAACATATGTTTGATGCACCATATCATTGAAGACAATGTAGTGATTAGGATCCTTTCCATTTCTTTGAAAGAAAAGTCACTCCAATGGTATATGAGTCTGTAGCCTAATTCCATTCATAGCTAGGGCAAGCTAGGAGAGCAATTATACAATCAAATTGAAGATAAAAGTGATCACTTATCCTTGATAGATCATCTCACCACCATCAAGAGAGCCTTGCATGAGCTGATGGTTGACTTCAACTCTAGATTCTAGAAAGTCTCGGATAAAATACCACTTTGTTGAAACCATCTCCAAATGTTACATTGTTATATTACTAAAGGGCTCTAAATAGTGATATAGTTGTAATGGTCCAATCCATGGGAGGCATTGGACTTCTAGATTCTTATGACATTATTATAAGTGTTAATAATTTTTTAATACAAGTTGGAAAGATATCTCTCAGACCTCCAATACCTTTCTTTCCAAAATTATTGCATAGCCAACCTACTCTAGCACCCATCTCTATACTAGTCAGCCCAACAACCCCACTTGCTCCTCCTAGTGAATTACATGAAGTCAAAGCATTGAAATAGAGCTTTGGGAATGAGCTAGTAGATTTAAAGAGGCACCAAGCCCAACACTCTAGACCATACCATTATTTAATTAGCCTTACCAACATACTAGGTAGCCTTATCAAGGCAACATGCAAACCCAAAGTCATCTCCAATATGTTAGGCCACCCTACACAGAAAGTGCCAATTAAAAAAGTGATTCTAATGCTCTCATTCCCATGAAAAATAAATTAGTGTAAGATCACAAGTGGCGATTTCCTTGCATTCAGCCACATAATCAAACTACTTGTGCAAATGGAGTGTTGAACCAAGCCCTGATGGTATAAAACATATCATATCCCCATGAGCCAGTAAATGAGACAACCTCACAATGAAAGGGGGTATATGTATAGGTGAAAATACAAGGTGAAACCACTTTGGTAAATTGGCAATAAAATTAATTCTGCACCATTAATATGAACCAAGTACTAGTAGTTAGTAATCTGATGGCATCTTACACAAGATTCAAAAGGAAGGTGATGGAGGTGGAACCATATCCTTTAGTTGACTAGCCTTATACTTCCCAAGCTCCAAGTGAATCTAATAGAGGAAAGATAAGCACTAAGGCAGCCCAAGCATAAGCAAGTCCAATTACTCAAAAGGGAAGTCAACCTTAAACTAGCCATATCCCAAAGGAAGATGTTGGTGCCTCAAAGGCTCAACCAAAAGGGGTGCAGATCCCTTTTAACATAGTAGATAAAATTAATAAAGTGAAACTCAATGTAACTATATGGGAGGTAGTTTCTATCCCTTATCAAAGGTATTTTTTGCAAGAATCATTAAAGTATTTCCACCAGCATGAGCCAAAAAAGGGTGCTTCAGTTGTTTCCAAAAAATTATGCCAACCAAAAGGAGAGTCTAGTAAAATTTGCAAGCCACCACCATTTTATATTTCCTTGATCATTATCCATCACCTTATCCATAACGTAGGATTAATTCTAGTGCAAGTAGTTCAATAATGCCTAAAAAGATTACTGATAGGTTAGGCATAGAATACACCCTGATCACAAAAGGTGTTGTCAAGTTAGATGGCCCAATTGTTAAAATATTCAATATCATTAAGGACTTGAGCCTTACTCTACATTCATGCCCTATCCTCTCCATCACTCAAGACATATTTGTTATATACCTCCATCCTTATTTCACCATTTTCCTCTCAAGGGACTTCACTACAAAAATGGATGGGTACTTGTCATCAAAATAGTCACACATGCTACTAAAGACCAGATATAGGACCAAGATAACCATCAAAGTTTAGCCTATTTGTAGGGATCATATAGATCCATACTTACCTAATCCCATTTACATGAATTTAAAGGTGTCTTTAGGTCTTTACTGGAGGTTGAATGAATGTCTCCTTTGCCTATTGAGCTTATATGAAGTTCTAAGTAGGAATAAAAATCCTTCCACATCTCTGTTAACTCTCATTTATGCACCTTTTGTCATGATCTTCTATTGTGATAACTTTGTAACTTGATGATAGTTTTAGGTGATTGTTAAGGGATCTTGTAGGGACTGACATTGAAGTTAAATGCTAAAATACCTTAATAAGGTCATGGCATGGCTTATGAACCCCTTTATTTATTAAAAACACAACCTAGGAAGTAGTTCTAACTCCTTTTATTGAAACATTCTTCTAACCTCCACCATAGACCACTTTCCATCGGTAACTTGATTATACTTTCACCTTGGTTATAGATGAGGATTGACTTCTTCAGAAGGGTTTAAGGCTTTACAACATAGCTTCATGAACATAATGATCCATAAAATTCTTGACCTTACCAAAATAGTGGATTAATGATGTGGATATGGATAATTAGTGATATGATAATGACGGGATATATGGGAGAATGGAGATGGAGTGATAAGCTTACAATGATGGAGAATGGCAGTGATAAAGACTATGAAGATGGAATGAAACATAAGGTAATGGAAAGGAACATGAATCCAATCTTAAAATAGTTTAAAGGGATCATAACACCTCTTATTCTTATGCCTAACCAGATATTATATTTTGGGGGATCTTAAAGGAGCATACACGGTGCAAAGATAAACCTAGGATTCTACAAACAACCTTAACATATGCTAAGTTACCTTAACATCTACCAAATGAGACTTTGAAGGTGTTGAGGGAAGATTGATGGTTTATAGGCTATTAGACCTTGAGTAAGACTTTGATAAACCTTCAAAAAATACACATGATCATGAGTATAACATCTCATATAGAATATGTTTTGCTTTGACAACCATGGATCAACCATTGAACCGTACCACCACTCCAACTTGTATGCATACTATAGATTTGATAGTGTAGATGTGTTCTTTAGCCCTAGAGACTCACATTTTGAGATGAGGTTGGATAGTGTTGTGGGAAAGAGGTTTATACTCTTAAAAATCTCAATGACCTTCCATTTTTCTATCACCATGCTCAGGAGAGGAGAAAACAAGGAAAACTAGTTCCCTGCCTGAATGGAGAAGTCATTGTGAGTGTATTACCTCATTAAGGGTTATTCATAAAGGAGAGAGATCCAAAATAAGAATAAATTCCTAGAGATGGAAGCTATCTAATGTCCCCTCATTTTCCTAAAATCTTAAATCTTGATATTCTCTCTCATGGTCATACCATCTACAAACCTGAAAGGCTCAACCAAGTTGAAAAGGAGCTCGATGGAGAGAGAAGGTCAGTACTTGGCCTATTATAAAACTTCTTGCCATGAATATTATTTGAAACACCTATCATGATGTAACCTGCAACCTTTGAACTCACATTTTATGCAATAGTCTTTACAAGTCCATATAACTACAAAAAATGGTTGAAAACACCTATTTTCCTACATTTTCCACATTTTAAGCTTTGAATAGTCACTTTAGAGAAACATGAGGAAAAAAGTGGGTTAAAATACATCTTCAAAAAATTAACAAGTTTTGGAGAGCAAAAATGGGGCATATTTCACACGTGTGAGCTCTCTTGAAGGCAAAACAATGTTCTAGACTTGTAGAGGGGACATTTTTAAAGCATGAAATTATTTGATTAAAGTAATATCATGACCATGAGGGTGATTAAATATGTTATGAATTCTTAGTGGAATTTTTAGGTCAAAGTTTTTCATTTTAAGACCAACACCTTTCTTTTGGACAACCATACATATAACTTCAAAATAAAATTTGTTAATGAGTATCATTAAGAGTATGTTATAGTCTTCTAAAAGGTTTCAATTTGGATTCTATGTATTTTGATCACACTTAAAAGATTATAGTCAGCCCCATGCCTTGAATATACTATATAAACTCATGGTGAGTCATCAATTTCCATCTTTACCATCTCCATCAAGGCATTTTAGATCATAAGGCCACTTCAAACCATCGTTAAGACATCCAAACATACTCAAAACATCATGATGATACTTAAAACCAATTGAAAAAAGGTATGATAATGACAAGACTTTGAGTCATAATCCCTTCACTTGAAATTCAATGAACATTATGATGGTCAAGCACATCACCTAAGGACCCAAGACATCTAGGAGATATGGTGATTAAAAATAGAATCAATGACACCTCTAGAAGTGCTAAATTACTTCAAGAAGAAATTAGGAGACATCATCACTTAGGATAACACCATGTAGAGGATTAAGTGGGTGCCATGAAAAGTTTTTAGTTATATGGGTTGGCATTTAGCTTTGAGAGGCCAAATTTCCAACAGTAATACAAGGAGGGTTTATGTCATAGTTTACAACTATACATCACCTAAATCAAAAGTTTCACTAAGGAATTAATTTATTTTGGGTAAGGTTATTATTTCACACAAAATTCACATGCATGGGTTACATATGGGGTAAGCCACAACACCTAAGAAATACTACAACTGGCCTTAACAACATATCATCATGTAAATGATCAATCATACACACACAACATTCATATAACAGGGTTGGTTATATAGTACAATTTCATTGTTTACAAGGTTTATGTGTGAACAAAAGCTATATGGGTTTACAAAAAATCTTAAAATTATAAATACACAACATCAAATTCACATGATAAGGTTGCACACGTATAGATCAATTATGATGGTTACATAGTTTCACAATAATTGGAATAAATTTTATCACAAAAAACTTCATAATTTACTAGTTTCTCATAAGGGTCACAGTAATCTCATTGGTACAAATAATGTACATATGCCATCATAGATAACATTGCTGACAATCATCTTCCACTTCCATATCCACAAGGAAAACATCAATGGAAAACCTTTGTGCATAGTATCAAAGTGCCTCCTATGAAAATGTCCATGTTTTTCCTGATGAACCAACCTCAAATTTAAACTATTCCAAATAACATTCCTCATCATTGATGCCTTTGTCACTATAATATTCCCTAAATATATATTATCAAAAAAGTGTCATATTGTAATGTCTCACTAAATCATCAAGAATAAATTGACCATCTGAGAAGTATCTAAGAAACCAAAAATTACATCTGATATCATAGCTCAGTGAAGAATGCATCATGAGTAATGTTGAGTAAGTTAAAAGTGCACACTTTATTTTTTATTTCTTCATCAAGGTAATTGAAATGTGAATAGAAAAAATCCCTATAGTTCTTAGTGGTATACCTCACTCTGATACCAAAATCTAATGTCCAAAACTTACACCTTCGACACACACGAAAACCACACAATTTTTCCCCCCTTTTGATTAACACCTAATGACACTACCACAATAGTACAAAAGAGAGACAACCAAAATATGAAACCTATGACAAGAGTCTTAAGCATACATGAGATTTGCTTCATACTTTCATGATGAAAGGACCAACTTATGTTTAGTCAAGAAATAATCCCAACTAGATAGCCTAGTTTACTAAAATTACCACTAATAAACCACAACTCTACTAAGCTGATGAAAAGAAAAGTTAATACTAAATTAATTAAAATATGATACTCACAACTCCAAATATTTAATGAGAGAATAACAATTTTTTAGGAATGGTTTTGAGTTATCAAGATAAATCTATCTCATTGATTCCAAAAGAGTGATGGAAAATAGGTTAATTCATGAAGACCCATACATAAAATTATGACTTCAATAAGACCTTAGAATAAGTATTTAGACAAAGAGATAGGATTATCAAAATCTATTAGGTTATTGTAGTTAATTTTTGCTTCAGTGCTGAAGTTTATCCCAATGTGCTAACGCGTTAGCCCTCTCATGTGAAAATTTAGTCTCATGCACTCACCTAAAGTGCATAGTGAAAGACCAATTCCTAAAGGTTTTGTATCATAGTAATATATGTTTATTCATATCTCTCTTTATGCAGTTCCAAATAAGGATTATTTAATATCACAAATATACTACTATGATCCTTATAGTTCCAGATGCATCTATTACTATTACTACATGGATCACCATCATTATCTAACATTAGTGACTTAGAAAAGAAAATATGCCAATAACAAGACTAATACATAATCATATCCAAGTCTATCACTTAGTGTATTTCATCATTCAAGACACAATTCAACAAAACTGGATATCTCACATTAGATATTGAATCAAAAGGGAAAATATTAATCATCTATTCTCCAAAATATCATCCCTGTAAAAGATTTTAATAGGGGTATTTATACTTATTTTTTCCTAACCAAGTGTTACAATCATTAATGGTTTGAGAGAATGGTGCATATACTCTCAAAAAACTGAGAGTCATGGCATTTATGATAAGTTCTTCTTGAGGACCTGGACTCCTATGCCCCTAGATCCTCACTCTATGCTATATAATAGTGGCCATGTGTTCCATTCCTTATGGGTTGGTTAAAACCTTCGATCAATAAGGGTGAAGTGTCCTATATGAATTTCTCTTCTAACTGCTCCCACTTCCCATGTACTCCCCTAGTCTTTTGAATTCATTCTAAGTCTAATATTCTTGGGTTATCCATGACTTATTCTTCTTTGATTGGGTCCTCCTACGTTGGTCCCTTCTATGCCATTATCCTTTCTTTCCATTGTCCTTTTGTACCCAATAGGTGCCATGCCACAGTGCTTTCACATCTGGTAGTTACACACCATGGTCTTCCCTTACCATGGTCCTTCCATGTCATGTTAGTTTTGTGCTAAAATAGGACAATCATGGTCAAAATTTTGGGGCTAACATCACCCCACACTATGCCCTTAGTCCATCATGGACTAAGCCACAATAACATCTTCCAAAAATTTGATCCCCTTTACTCAAGTTCCTTTTTAAACCATCCCAATGGGATAATGCATTTTGGACCTTTGTATTTATTCCTTCAATGGCCTCTATCGATGCTTTCAACTCCTTAGATCAGGTTGAAGTCTCATTGGTCTTTTTTACCTATTCATCTAGGGCTACACTAGCATCCTTCTGAACGTCTTCTAGTGTGGAAACCTCCTTATCAACCTATCCTCATAGGGATGCAAAACTTGATTTTAGATATTAATGATGGTTATTAATAGCATCCTCCATCGTTTATACATCTCCAAATGCTTTCATGCACTTGGTGAAATCTTTTATTATGAGCACAACATTAGCTAACTCCTACCTTAGGACCTCTTCATCTTGGAGCTAAGCCTCCAAGACTTTATTAGGGTGTGATAGGAATGTAAAAATGCCATCTAAAATGGATATAACTTCCCCAAATATCTCTAAGGCATGCTTGTACATGTCAATGGATGTGGTGAACTATTCAACAATTTTTATTTCCTCATCTCATAGTGTTGATCGCTCTTTGTATTTGTTGAGCAGTAGTTCAAATAAGGTATCTAATTTTCCAATGGTGTCCCCATCCAGAGGTATGCCATTTACAAGTGTTGAATATTCTTTCAATTTTTTTTTGTAAAGGGTTAAAACCCTTACTTTTGCCTCTATATCCTCTTGGATATTTTATTTTATAAAGGCCACTTCCTTGGTGAGTGTTTACTTCTCTGATAACACTTTATTATACATGTTTATAACTTGGGCATGTTTTCTCTCTATTATGTGTACATCAGAGTCTAAAAAAAATGCTCTAGCACATTATTTCCATGCCCAGTTTAAAAAATATAGTGCTTAATATTAGGGGGGAGAGCTTTTGTGGATCAACCCTCATTAATTTTGGTCGTGCTGGAACATTAAGGCCCAAAGAGATGTTATTTAGTGGGAGCTCAAAATCATGCTCCTCATTGTACATCTCGATTAGTAAGGATAATTGCTTCTTAGTTTCAAGATTCATTTCCTTGGGTTAGAAGTGCAGCCAAAGATAGACTCTTTTTTCCTCTATGTCAAACTAGAAACATTCATGCATAGTGGTCACCGTTATTTCATATTTCTACTCTACAGACTTGATTAGTGCCTTTCCCTTATTGGGATCTCATTCAAGCTCAATCTCCTCATAACCACTAGTGGCCATCTCACTATCTTCCTCCCCATCCTCATTATACCCTTTTGTAGCATCAATTAGGGAATCATCGGATGCAATGTTCTCCTACACTAGGGAGGGAGTTCTCTCAAAATTTTACCCTGAGCTATGGATCTTCACTTGAGGAGACTCCTATTGGGGTGCTTATCTTGGAGGCTATTGTGGGGTATCTCATGTGGTGGTAATAGGATGGGATGGTGGTGGGGGTGGAAAATGTGGAGGTGGAGAAGGTGGAGGTGGATATGGAGAAAATGGGGGAGAAAGGGGAGGAGTAGGCTGAGGGGATGATGGGTCAGGAATAGATGAGTGTGGAGGTGTAGAGTGAGAAGGGGATGGATAAGTGTGGATTAGAGATGGAGATGTGTAGGGTGGTGAAGGTGAAGGGTGAAGTGGATGTGGAGGCATGAAAGGATGGAAAGAAATGGGTCTGGAGGGTTTCACCTCTATCATCTTTTGCCTCTTTAAGGGGGCCTAGTGCCCACTTGAACTTGTGCCCACATTTGGTCGCTTCTTCTTCTTTAGCTACGGTGCTTGGGGGAATATTTCCTTGGGGTATCCATCTTGTGGGTTCTTATGTGGGTGAATCATGTAGAAAAACCTATGAGGTTGCTCCCTGATCAAGGTCTATTTGACCTATATGTCAATCAAGTCTATCTCTGACCTCTCCACATAGGCCTTCTTGCCTATATATACAAATTTTTTTAGAGGATGTGAAGCCTCATGTTGATCCTTTTTGCCTATAAAATGATAGGTTGTGCATCATATATATGATTGATATAATCTATGAAGTACCACATAGAGAAGGCATAGGGTAGCTTGAGCCATGCTAAGATCTCTCCTAATGGATTCATCCAGATCCATGTGAGAGATAAATGTTGATTTATAATGAACTATGCTTGATCTATAGCTAGGGGGCAAGTCCTTTGGAATGCACCACTCATTTTTGAATGTCACCTTCATCGTATCAAACTAATATCTCATTTTTATCTTGTATGAGGGGGTGATATGCTAGGGGCAATTAAATTCCTTATATCACTCGATAGGGGACTTGTGGGTGGGAGGGTACACCCGCTTTAATGCACCCAAACTATAATCTGGTACTCTAATCTCATTGAAGACTAGGAAAAGGAGGATTTCTTCCCAAGGGAACCTATACTTGGGCATATAATGAGCCCTCTCCACATCTTTTATTATTTTATGGACAAAGTACAAGGCCCAATTATACTTTAGTCCTTGTGAGACTTGGTGAGAAATATAAAGGTGTGCCATATCCACCTCCTTCTAGCGATTGATCCCTCTGATCTTATTGGAAATGATCTATGCCATAACTCAAAAAGTGGGATCTTAAAGGTTCTTGATGTGCATCATGTGCCCCTATTTTTGATATGTTAGTACCATGGAATTTTTATATATCTCTTCCATGTCAGCTAAGTCATCGATCACACTCAACCCCAAGCACTGTAGTCTTGTGACTTTACCAATTCTCTCAAGGGTGATCTTCATGTTGTGCCTAGAGAAGTAGATATAGTCCTTGTGGATGCACGAGATGAGGAACTACATTGCCTCTATATGTTTACCAAAATATGGCAACTCAAAGAGTTAGAAGAGCCCTATGGCATCCAGTTGGTTTTTGATGGTTAATTCATAGACCACTTAATTTCTTGTCTTGGTGGTCTTGACTTGGTAGTCATTTTGGAGCTTGAATTCATTTCCTAGTTGGCAGTGGTTGTAATCAAAGATGGTGTCTATTGATACTTTGGATACCCAGGTCTCTATGTGAAAAATCAAATAGAGGTATTGCATCTCTTCTATTAATAGAGATGGAGGTGGAGATGTTGGGGCATTTTTCACCATTGATGTTTATGCCTGATTTCCTTTCTTCATCATATTTTTCCCTTCTACTTCTACACGTTCTCCCTCTTCTCCTTCTACACTCTATACTTGTTCTTCTAAGTGTTACTCTTATTCCTCTGGAGTCTCTTCTCTAATGGGAAACTAGTCTCCTCTGCTCACTTTTTGTTCTTCTAGTATAGTTGGTAATTTTTCAAGTCTCCTAGCCTTTTTCTTAGGCTGCATTACCCTTTAAGGAGCCTGAAGGTTAACACATGACCATCCTACATTCTCAAATGAATACATGGCTACAAACTGATTACTTTGGATTTTTGAGCTTATGAACTCTATTAATGGTAGCCCTTCAACCTGTAACTTCAATTATTACTACTTCTATCCACCAATATAGACTTAGAATATATTTATTCTAGTAGGTAACAACCTACATGTGTCACCAAGAATATAAAAACTCTGATTTGCTTAGGATTTGGTTAGTTTGGCTATGGTGTGGTCACTTGCTCTTTGGCTCTAGTTAGTCATTCATTCTTGGCTCTTGGTAATTCAAGAATCAACATAATGTAAATCATAAAATGAATTTAACTTACCTATTTATAATCTCTACAGGGGTGGGGCGGGTGTTTATCCTCATTAATTCCTTCTTTTTCCCCATAATTTCATAGCATAAATGTGTATCTTTTAATGGCTATCATATTTCAAACCTTGCCTCATGAAATTAATGCCTAAATGGTTTTATCCCATCATGCCTTTGGCACACTTCTTGCCATAACTAACCTTATTGCATTAATATCATGTCCCTTCTCGCACATTTTCTTGGAAGTAGATGACAGCTATATCCTACCCTTTCAGTGTGGTAGAAGATAGTTGTCCTATTTTAAATTTCTAACATATGGTGGGAACCTTACCCCTTAGTGCCTTAAATGACTCCAACACTATTAATAACTTTCATGCCTTTATGACTTGAGTCCCAAATATCTCATGCACCCAGATTTTTATTTTTAACATTTCATGTGACTTCTTACCCCACACTAAAATGGTTTGTGGTTCACCACAAAACAACAAAAATATAATAAAAATAATAAATAAAGAAATAATTGCATGCAATAAAAGCAACACTTTTATTGAAAGCTATAAATCCTAATCTAATGCAATAAGCCTTATTGATTACATAAATTTAACTATTCTAAAGTGAAATATAGTCAAAGCTGATTTCCATTATAGTGCCCTAGGAGGAACTGACCATCCATTCTTTGTAACTGACATGCCCTGGTCGATTGAATGTTATGTATGATAAATGGGCCATCCCAGTGTATGCAGATCTTTCTAGGGTGACATGCAAACTTAGAGTCATACAAAAATACCTTCATTCCTAAAGAAAAAGTCTTGTTCTTGATATGGTGATCATGCCATGCCTTCTACTTGTGTTTCTCTACATCCTAGATCCAATGAGTGAGGAATTAGGTCTCATATAATTGCATTAAATTATCAAATTGCAATTTTAAATATGTCTCATCATCTAGTTGTCCTACGTGCACAATATAGAGAGATGGCACCAAGAACTCTACTAGCATCACTAATTCTTTACCATACACCAAGTTGAATGGTGTTCTTTTGTTTAGGCACTTATAGGTAGTTTGATAGGCCCAAAGTACTGTAGATACCCTATCATCCCAATCAATGCAGCCAACATTGTAGATTTTCATTAAAGTGGTACCTAGGATCTTATTGAAAGCCTTAGCAATTCTATTGGCTTGTGGGTGGTATGGTGTTGTCTTATGGTGTATGATCATGAACTCAGCCATCAATATGAGAATCATTTCATTTAATAAGTGTGTACCATGATTGCTGATGAAATTGAGGGGGCACCCAAATTGAGTTATTATGTTCTCCCAAATGAAACACATAGCAGTAACAATAGTACAATCCTTTATCAATTTTGCTTTAGCCTAGCATGTAAGGTAGTCAATTACTGCAATGATGTACATATAACCCATTCATCATCATATTGGAGTGATGGCCCCCATGAAATCAATAACCCACTTTTCAAAAGGTTCCTAAGAAGAGATGGGTTGTAAAGGCATAACATCTTGCCTATTAGGTTTATGTACATATTGGTAGATGTCACATCACCTAATATATGCCTTAGCATCTTGGAATAAAGTTGGCCACAAAATCCCAACTAGCAAAACCTTACATGTTGTAGCCTCTCCAATAGAATGCCCACATGTTATACCTTTGTGAACTTCACAAAGTACCTCAGGGTGCTCATGTTGCATTACATAATGATGAAGCATCTCATCATGGTTCATTTTGTAAAGATCACCTGATATGATATGAAAGGGTTCATCATGGACCATAATTTGTTTTTTCTCCTATGAGGTAAGAGACTAGGGTACAGAGCTAGTGTTTAAAAATGTTGTAATATCTTCTAGTTCTTTAGGTACCCATGCAACTCAAAAGAGTTATACATCAAGAAGATCATCTTTTATGGCACATAGGGGTTCTCCATTCTCCATATGGGATAGGTGGTTAGGTCCATAGTTAAAATTTTTAGGTTTCACCATTATGAAAAATTAGAATTCTTGGAACAACATGATCTAACAGCAAATCCTTCCATGTAAAAATAGTTTGTTAATTAGGTACTTTAAAGCTTCATGATCTGTATAAAAAATAAATAGAGTGGATTAAAAGTACTGTCAAATTTTTTTCAAGGCATAAACCATTGACAAGGCTTCACATTCTATGGTCATATATTTTAGTTCAGCTGGTGTGAGCTTTTTGCTCACAAAGTAAATAGGGTGATCCAGGTGACCATCACCTAGTTATGAAAGGATTGCACCAACAACCATGCCAGATACATCCACATGAACATGAAATAGCTTTGTCCAATTGAGGAACTACAGAATGGGAGTAATGACCAACTTTTATTTGAGTGATTCAAAATATTCCCTATAAGAACTAGTCCATATGAACTACTCATTGTGGTTTAGAAGTTATTCCAGGGGTGTGACAATCTTGGCATAACTGTGAATGAAATTTTTGTAATAACCCATGTGCCCTAGGAAGGTGCACACCTCACACTAAGTCTTAGGTGCTAGTAGGCAAAGAATCATAGATACCTTTGTTGGGTCCACCAAGAGTCCTTCCTTACAAATAATATGTTTTATGAGCACACCAAAAGGGGTCATGAATAGGCACTTCTTCAAGTTCAATGATATTTGAAACACCTAACAATGCTCAAGCATGAGTCTAAGATTATCACAATGGTCCTTGACCAAACCATATACCATCCAATCATCCAAATAAACTTGGAGGAACTTGTGAATGAAGTCCTTAAAGGCCTCAACTGCTATGTGTGAGAACATTGTTATTACATTTTTCAATCTGAAGGGCATAATAGTATATGCAAATGACCCCCATTCAATGGTGAATGTTATCTTAGGTTTGTATTCCTTTGCTATTTGGAATAGATGGTAACTTTAGAATCCATCTACAAATGAGTATACTTCACAACTAGAAACACCTTCAATGATTTCCTTTATGAATGGCATTGAAAGGGGATTTGTCATATAGGATGCATTGAACACTTGGTAGTCCACACAAATATAGATACATCCATCCTTTTTAATATTGATCATCATGGGATTGACCCAATCATATTTATAAATAGGAGTGATTACTCTAGTGCAAATCATATTGTCAATATCTTCTTTAATGTATGCCTGAAGATTAGGATTCATTCTATATGGTCATTTTTTCACTGGTTGAGCACCGTCGACTAGCTTGATGTGAATTTTCATTAAAGATAGGTGGAATTCATTTTTATAAAGTTCCTTTTGAAAACATCTTGATATTATTTTATCAACTCAAAAAAAAATTTAACTTTTGTATCAGTCTAGTAGTTTCTAATTATAACCATCTTTGGTTCTTGTTTGGTGCCAATGTTGAGTTGAATCATATGAATAGGCCCCTGATAAGGGTTATTTATTTGAGGCACTATGTCTTAAATAATTCATGTACCAATGCTTTAAAAAAAAATTAAATGGTTAGGGGGTCAAGTGAAGCACATCCTTTACCTTCATCTACTTAGAAGATGAGCTTTTGCTTTCCCAGGTGAATCTCTTCTCCTCATTCTTCATTAGGAATTGGAGTAGGCACAAGAACTATATGTGATGAAGGATAAATGAACAAGTGTAAAGGTTCCTCAAGTTATTGATGGATATTTTGTAGGTGGTCTTCCATAATACTTAGGTCTTTGAGAACTACTTCATGCATGGCCTAAAGAGTGAGGTGTAAGTCCATCCTTGGTGAGGAATATGAGAGTATTGATGTCATGTTTTTCTTTAGTAACTATTAAAACCTAGTTCCCATGTGTTTTTCTTCATGAATGTACCAATATTATTCCCATGTGCATAATGTCCCATAGAATGCATGCACCCATAAGTACTCTGGTAAGTATGTTTCCTTGTTTTTCCATATTGTCTCACAAGCTTCAATGTGAGGTTATGGTGCTTACATGAGAATGTAACTAATTGTTCCCCTGACCTTATTATCATAATGGAATTTGTGGTTCAAATTAGAATGTACTTGATCCTAGTATAGAAGGTTCTCTTTATGGCTATACCACCATCTTGTGGTAGTGCCATAAAATAGGTGATCTAATGACCTCATCTGATTATTTTTGATGTCATAGAATTATTTGAGATGATAGACAAAGTCATGTACCTCCATTTATGCTTGGAACCATGGGGACTAATCAAGTCTTTTCAGTGGTGGTCCTATTAGTGGCCCTCTCATTGCTAAACCCATGAGGCTAACAAACTTGTGATGTTTATGGAGTGGGCGTGTGGGGTTCTCATAATTTTTGATGGTGCTACATAATCTCCCAGTGAGATCATAGTCACCATGTGCCCAATAATTACAAGCATTACTTGTAGTGTCAAAAATAGACCGGGTATTTGTCCATTATAAAACATCATATGGGGTTGGATCACATTTCTCATTATTCTGGGTAGTGACATTGTATAAGTGGTTTATGTCTTCATCAACATTGGTGGGCTCTAAATAAGGGCATCCTTATGCTTGATCTAGTGGTATTACTATACCATGATCAATGTTTTCAAAACTAATGCAACATTTTTTAAAGCTTAAGTCTACATTATTATCATAGCACCAAGGTCTTCCCAGTAGGGTTGGGTAATCATCAGCTTCAACTAACTCTAGACCTTAAAATTCTCTTTGAATGGTACTCTAAGTATGTTGACCATGGTGTTCTTGAGGACCCCAATAGGGTAGGGTGAGTGCGAGTCTTATTTGTCATGAATAAAACATGAGGTGAAGTTTGTAGCACTGGACTAGACATTTTTCTCCAAGCATCCTTGGTGAGGAAATTAAATTATGTGCCATTATCTAATAAAATGTCCTTAATTACCCATTTATCAATGGTAGCATTAACCAATATTTCTCTATCTTCTGAGGGAGTACATGAACTAGGAGTGTCTTGACGTCAGGCATGATTTAAATAGTGGTCTTCACTTTGTCAAATGATGTGAGGGTGAACTTAATTTGGTATTCAAGATTGACTCTAAATCTATGTTTTGAGCTATGGGACAATATCTACATCCATCTGCTTACATAGTTCTTGGAAGTCATCTCATACCATAGGTCAAAGTTTAGCTTCCCTTTGCATAGTATCACGTTGTATTACATCTTTATCTTTTAGGAACTGATTCTCACCCTAAATTTATCATATGAGTTCCATCGTATCATGGATGACATCCTTTTATTTTTAAACATCAAGGTATTTTTTAGCTTGTGTTTCTTCCCATTATACCTTCTCAATCAAATTAGTTGTTGACTGGGTTTGTCCCCCACTGTGGGTGATAATGTTTACTTATTTAACTATAGGGATGGTTGGTTATGCATGAAATTATTGTTTATCAATTCAAATCATATTGGTACCCTTTTCATTTCACTCCTTGGTGATATCTATATATATATCAAGACACTCTTCCAACTGATGGTCCTTTTTGCAAAACACACATGTCGAGTACTCTGGGCAATCCTTTTGATAGTGGTCTAGAGATACACATTTGTAATAGGGTGTAGGTGGGAGTTGACCACCTCCTCATCCTCATACTCTCCCTCATCCATGGTAGCCACTGTTATCTTCATTATTAGTGATTGAGGTTGGATGTGTGCCACTCACTTGAGCTTCATGGATATCACTGATCAATCAATAATCATTGGTGTCATGAGTGTAGGCATCACAACTTTTAAAATACTCAGAAACTTTAGTATGTGTAACCCACTTTAAAATAGGAAAAGAGTGGACATCATGCTCCTCATGGTAGATTTCACCTATTTGTTTAAGTACCACATGGATGTTCTTACACAGGTAGTTACTCCTTATATGTCTTTTAGTTTCATAGTCAGTACACCAGACACCACTATGTATTTCATGTGCATCTTTAGCTATTAACTTTTATAGTTGTGATGTCATTGAGGCTATCTAGGACTCTATAAAGGGACTAATCCTAGTTTTAATGCTTCCAATCACTTTAGTGTGGAGAGCAGCTTCTAAAGCCTCATGTGGGATAGTAAAGGTTTGTTGTGATAGGGTTTGCCAAAAAGGTAGTAACAATCCTCCCACAAACCATTGTACATAATGGTAAGTGTTAATTTCAAAGGATAGTTTAGACATCAAGGTTTTAAACCTTGAATTATACTCATGTATGCTCTCTTTAAGTCCTTGCTTTATGTCCTTCAATGATGTTATACTCTCTTGCTTAAATTCAAGAATGTCAAACTCCTAAAGGAAGGCTATTTTGAGCTGATCAAAATTGACCACTGCTTTCTAAGGGTTGAACTTCAGGTGCCACTTATGTAAGTGCTCTAAGAGTGTAGTTAAAAAATATGTGGCCTTACATTCAGAAGATGTGATACCTCATGCCCTCCAAATTAGTTCACACTTATGGACATGCTCAGCTACATTATCCATCCCTCAGTATTTAGGTAAGTGTAATATCATATTATATTAGACCATGGTTGGTTGAGGTGTTTGGTTAGGTGGTTACTAGGAACCTTTAGCCCTAGTCCCATGAGGAGGGATTCCACTTCCTCCTACACCACTTCTTAGTCATCCTCTACTACCTCTAGTAGTAGTGCCCATAGTATGAAGTGTGTTAGTCAGTTGGTTAACTAAGGTTGGGCCTATATTCTCTCCTTGAAGGCTAGGTCCACTAGGCATCCCAAGTGTGCCATATAATTCCCTTAAAGAGGGAAAGATAGTGTTAAATCTAAATGAGCCTCAAATGGCTTAGTTTCAATATTCCTTACCAGTTCAGCTTCTGAATTCAAACTATCTATATCCCAATTTTGAATATATACTCCATCTAACTCAAAGTCATGAGAGTGCATAATGTTGGGGGAGCTAGGTTGGTTCAGACTTGGTTCCTCAATTCCTACCATCTAGCTTGTTTCTCCTTCATAAGATAAAAGTGGCATAGAATGTAGTTTAAGAGTGATGGGATCCTCATGATTTTTCATTTCCCTATGGATCCTAACAACAATCTGTGAATCCTCTTGGTCTCTCCCTGCATTGCTAACTACCATTATTCTTTGTGGAGCTTCATCATAATTTTGTTTCTATAGTGCGTGTTGGCTAGCTACCATTTTTAACCCATAATTTTAAACCTCTACGCTCCCCTTCTAAATGTGCAACTCATGCATAAGAAGATTTAGTCATCCATTGGTATGGTTCCCAGTCCAAGGTCAATAATTAATTTCCTAATTTTGAAATCAAAAAGCATTAAATAGTGACCCTATGGATCTTAAAGGAATTAAAATTTGGCTTTTTTAGGACATGAATAGGTGGTCACAATTTAATCTAAAATGTACTTCTTTTGAACTCCTCTCCACCAAAAGTTGACTTATCATGTCCACAGGACTTTAAGTCATGTTAGAGCCCTTTGCCATTCTAGTGTCCAAGATTTCCTCCTTCAAAGATTCCTTGATCATCCTTAAACATATGCTAATATCCAAGCATTTAAAATAACTAGGAGCTCTAAAAAGAAGCTTTCATATAAGGGATTATAAAGATTCTACTCTACCCACTGTCTATGGAGATTCTTGGTCTAAAATACAAAACTGCAAACTTATCTTCAATACTAATAACCCATTCTTCTATATTTTCCATCATAATATGCTCAAACATTTTTCCATGATTGTGATTCATGTCTTAGTAATACAACCAAAATGTTGGGTTATTGTAGTTATTTTTTTCTCTAGTGCTAAAGTTTATCCCAACCAGATAACGCACTAGCCCTATCACACAAGAGTTCAATCTCATGCACTCACCTAAAGTACATAGTGAAATATCAGCTCTCAAAGCTTTTATAGCATAGCGATATATGTTTGTTCATATCTCTCTTTATTCAGTTCCAAACAAGGATTATTTAATAGCACAAATATACTACTATGATCTTTCTAGTTCTAGATGCATCTATTACTATTACTACATGGATCACCATCATTATCTAACATTAGTGACTTAGAGAAGAAAAGATACCAATAACAAGCCTAAAAAATAAATCATATCCAAGTCTAGCACTTAGTGTATTTCATCATTCAAGACATAATTTGGCAAAACCTGATATCTCACATCAGGTGCTGAATCAAAAGGGTGAAGATTCATCATCTATTCTCCAAAATATCATCTGTGTAAAATATTTTAATATGGGTATATATAATTATTTTCCCTGACCAAGTGTTACAATTATTAATGGTTTCAGTGAATGGCACACAGACTCTTCAACAAACTGAGAGTCATGGCACTTACAATAAGTTCTTCTAGAGTACCTAGGTCCTTGTACCCCTAGATTCTCACTCTATGATATATACTGGTGGCCATGTGTTCCATTCCTTGTAGGCTGGTGTAAAACCTCTAACCAATAAGGCTGAAGTATCCCATATTAATCGCTCTTCTAACTATTGCCGCTTCCCATGCACTCCCCTAGTCTTCTGGTTTCATTCTAAGTCCAATGTTCTCAAGTTATCTATGAGTTGTTCTTATTTGACTAGGTCATCTCACACTGGTCCATTCTACATCGTTATCCTTTTTTTCTATTTTCCTCTTTCACCAAATAGGTTTCATTCCATGATGATTCTATGCCTAGTAGTTATGCATCATGGTCTTCCCGTGCCTGGCAGTTCCATGCCAAAATAGGACAATACTTAATCAAAATTTTGGGGCCAACAAAATCTAAGGTATAATTTTGTGTACTAATAAATTATCATAAAATTCATTAAATGATATCTAAGGTGAAAGATACAAAAAACTTAACAACCAATTCAAACAAATTTTGATGGTGACAACTACCTTTCATATAAAATTCAAACCAAACATGGTTCTATAAGGACCTGCTAAAAATAATAGGTGTCCAAATATATAAAAACTAATAGTCCCTAATATGATATAAAGATAAAGGGATAAATTTACAAGCTTAACTTTTATAAAATCCAATCTCTATCAAATTAAATAAAGCTATTTTTAGAATGACTCCAAAGGTTAGAAACATAACAAGGAGATCTTCTACGACAAAAGCTCTTCAAAATTGAGCTAGCAAACAAAGATGGAAAAGAAATGGGTCTCTCCTAACATCTAATATCAATTATCATATCCATATAGAATTGTTTTTAATTCCCAATTTTGGCATTGAACAAGTTTATTCTTTTTTTAAGGTTAGATTTCGAGATGAATATAATTTAATTTACATAATTTTTAGTTACTTAAAAATCAATATTTATTTTACTAAGTTTAATTAATAATTACATAATAATGACATGATATCAAATCTTTAGGATATTTTAAATCTTTAATCTTCCATAATCTTTATTGATGGCATGATAACAAAGTAAAGCTCAATTGGAAACGACAACATAAAATAACCTATTTACAAGGTGATTTGACCTAGTATCATTCAATTTAACTTTTCCCAATAATTTCCATAGTGAAGACTTCTATTGTATTTCATTTTCAAGATTAATTCTTTAATATGACTCTAATTCCTATCTTGTTACAAAGTCATGGTAATCAGTCTCAATTTCCTCTTACACTTGCATATGGATAATTGTTTAACCAAGTGTTAATTTCTACCAAAACAAGCTTAAGTAGAGATATATCTTGAACATAAGATTATCACAAATTTAACTTTGATTTTATTTTAGTATTTAATTAAAAATCTCCTAAATAGTTTCATTCCTAAGCTATTGATAACCTATCAGATTCTATTCAACTTTTATGGTGTTCATGAGGGTTGAAAATCTTACTTTACTGGTTATCAGTTATGATAATGCAAAAACTAAAGAATGTCAACATAATTACATGAAGGACATTACCTATTTTTAAAATCATTAAGGAAATACATTAGTATATAAAAATAACTACATAATTCTATAAATAAGTTTACATAAAGGACTGCCATACTACATCACAATTATACTGTCGTTAAACCATTAATAACATTGATAGCATCACAAATGTATTAAAATAATTTCCTGTACAACTACATAACTAAGATTACATTGTCAACAATATATCAATAGATCTTATGATAATGTATGCCTACATTAACTAATATACTTATAGAGTACAAGATAATAATTTTGATATCAAGGTAACACACAATAGCTATTTTTATTAAATAGACAACACTTTCAACATAAAACATTATATCTATATACTTTATCTATCATTGGTAACTATTTCCATGCACTAAAACATGGGTAATGATGGGTTAGCTTATGCTGAGTAAGTGAGCCCTTCATATCAAATATTCTCATTATACAAAGCAGTAAGTATGTTCATCAACATATTTCAAAAATATGAAGACTATTTTAAGGGTTTTAAACACAATGAATAGCTGAAATACAAAAATACATTGCACTCAATGTTAAGGTAAATTGAGGTTTATTAAGGTGAGAATAACTCAAACACACCTCAACATAATATTATGAAAGACAAGACAAGACAAGGCTTGTTTGATGTACACGTGATCTTGTCAATCATTATAACATTTTAACTTCACCAATATAACATTGTTGGCATAAAATCATAAATTAACCATTTTAAGATACTGAAGATACATTTTGTTTTATAAAAACTATGATTTGAAAATTTTAGAAAAGATCTAAAACTTACTCAACATGCTTGTAAAATTATATTTTCATCCCAATGAAATCCACTACTAAAAAGGTAATTTAGTTCTTTCATTAATTTAAACACTACGTGTGGGTTTTATAAAAAAAATGATTTAAAGATCATCATAAATTTGAAACCTAAATATAACTGCTTTGGCTGATCCTAACTGGAAAAAAAACTTAATGAAATGATTTTTAAGTTTTGTTCTTATTTCTATTAGCTTCAAAATGCATATAGGAAGTAATTTATTTGTTAAGTGAGGAGGAAAGAAATTAATTTATAAGGTCTACATTTAGTGATAGATGCAAAAGGTCAAAATAATAAATAATTTTTCCAAAGTGATGCTACAGCTGAATATTAATTTATTTCATCTTTTCATCAATGCCAAAATGATGTTATACTGATTATACTATCGCATTTATTTGTTTGTGTGTGTGTGTGTGTGTGTGTGTGTGTGTGTGTGTGTGTTTCATTCCTACACAATATATTGCCACTACAAGGAGACAAGTTTTTTTTATATTTTTTCTTACCAAAACCCATTTTTTGAAAAACTATAATTATTTAAGCTCTTTCATATATTTATATTTATCATTTTTTTTTGCTTATGCTAATTGTAAATGTGGCACTACAACAATATATTTTATATATCATTATTTAATTCTTTGGATTAATGCTAAAGTGGATCTAAGATCTTATTGAACCAAAATAAACTTTTATTTAAGGCTTCTTTATATGGCAAGATAAAAGAGTAACAACACAGAAAAATACCAACGTTTATGTTCCTTCCTGCCCTCTATGCTTTCATGGCAATTTTATAACAACTGTCAAAATTATTCATAAATTAATGCAAACCAAATAGCACTATAGCTGTGCAAATTGTAAAAATTTGTATTTTATTTATTTTTTAAAGAGATGCTAAAAGAATGGCACTACAACTAGTGAATTTGTTATGTATAATTTTTATTCTTTTGCTATTTACCAAAGTGGCACTTCAGTTGGTATTTCTCCTGTACATTAATTTTTTTAATTTTCTCCTTCTAGTAAATGCCAAAGTGGTATTTCAATTGAACATCATTATTTATGATTCTTTCATTTTTAGATCACTGCCAGAGTGGTGCTACAACAACAGTGGGATTTATGAAAACAAAACATTGTTGTAATAATTCTCTAAACAAATTCCACACTCTATAACCCTCCTCAAGAGGGAATTTCACCATGAGCAGGTAGTTTACATAAAATAAACATTCACAGGTATAAATTTTAATTTAAATAGGTTAACACATAGTTTCACAACTAACTAAAGAACAACTACAATTTCCTATCAATTTTCTGAAATATAAAGACAACTAAGTTTAATCATTTAAATAACAAGATGAAATCTATGAAAGGATTCATTTATTTGTATCACCTTGATGTTTTCTCACTATTATTCCAAATGTGGTGCCCCAACTTTATTGAGTTGCTCCCCAGTTGTTCCCTAATGACACCCTCATGTTCGTGCTCCTCTTCTCCTTCATTTATTCTATCTATTTTCTAGTCAGTTTAGCTATTATGGTTCCATAGAAAAATCATTTTTTTTCTTCCTAAACATGGTGCTCTTCTGGTCAAAGTATAAATTTAAAAACTATGGAAAAAATAAGGGTACATAATTAATTTGATAAGTGATGGAACAACTCGTCCCCATTATTAGGGATATCATAAGAGGTTAGGAGGACAAGTTTTTAGGTGATATAATTTATTACATCTCATTAAATTTGTTAGCAATTCAATTTTAAATGGATACTTCCACTAAAATGGCATCCCAACCCCATGTGGTTTTCCCAAACCTAGAGTAAACAAATCATTCCACTTTCCCATTGACGATATTAAATGCCACCTAATTTTATAGGTTATTTAATTTGTTTTTTTATTTTTTATTTTAAATTACTCAGGGTAGTAATCATAGACTCTGGATAATCCATTTAATATCTTTTAATATAAAAATAAGTAAAACCAAGATCTAAGGAGAATTATTAAACTATAACTTCATAAGGCATGATGACAAGTATACGTAGAAAGCACAATTGAAATCTAGTTCAATGACGGCCCTGAAATGAAACATTTATGCAAGAATAGACAAGACAAAACCTATTTAGATGTCTTGATGTCTTATATTATCCATTTTTACTAGATCCATTCTCACTAATATAAATGTTATATTAATATCCCAAAGGTATAAGTGTTATTAAATCACCAAAAATATTGCAAGATGAAGAATTAGCACCATAAGTCAAAACATGGTTCATTGATGACTCTTAAGCAAGATACTAGAATTGATGAAAATATGGTCCTATGGGTAAACCTAATAGTAAAAATTTATTGACACTAAAACCCCCTCAAAGAGGTAAACAATTCATTCAAAACACTTGTGAGAATAAAATGTCATGCATTGATGAATTAATGATTAATGGTAAGATCAAGAAATGAAAGAAAGAAATATGATAGTTAAAATAATGATGAATATGCCAATCACTAAAATCAGGGTACCTCTAATGTATCCATAAACAACCCAAAAAATTATAACATCATGATAAGTGTTAATATACATTGATGATAACACTAAAACACACACATCACAAGATGGTCATGCTCTATTCATAATTGATAGGGTCCTTCACTGTCTCTCCTACAAGGGTAACCAAAAGTAAGATTAAATAAACACACCATCAAAGGATCCCTATATGAATATGTTCATGATCATATGAAAAAGATGAATATAAAATTAACACACTTGAATCACAAAAACACCTAGCCAACAAGAAGGCACTATTGAATAGAGGAAGGGTATTACAGTACCACCAGATGCCAACATCTTTAGTTTGATTGGTACCAAGATAGACCACATGATATATTATGAACTTTGTTCAATAATTTTTTATCAAACTCCCTAATAATTCACATTACCCACCTCATATATTTGAGAATGTAAAAGGACACCACTTTTTTGCTTATCATGGTTTTAATGGTCATCGAGATAATGAGTGTTTTTCCCACATTGATCCTACCAAGGAACCATTGATTGATCATATATTAGATAGAGGCACGTGTGGAGGGGATGCACCCACACAAAATATTTGTGTTCCTAAAAAATTACCTACATATTCACTGATTATGCCTATAATTCTAGCAGAGTTAACTATAGAATCAAAATGGATAGTTACTTTACCACATGATCATTACAATAAAACATTCTTATTTCCTACAATTTTCCATTGCATATAATTGGTACTTTATTTTTCAAAGAATATAAGTATTTCATTAAATTTAGATATTTGTTTTACCTTTTACCATATCCACAATGTACACCATGAAATTCAAAGACAATTAATAAATCATATAATGATCAACAGAGAATAAAGCAGTGCAAATATATTAGATACCAAATCAAATCCATGTAAACAATGTCATATACATATAAAATGATACAAGTGTTTTAAAAAAAATAAACATATCAATCATAATTAGGGGGCATATCCATTGAGGTATACTCCTCATCACTATCAACATCCATAAATCCAACATCTCTAGATGTGAATGTAGTAGGATCAAACTATGGGCCCCATGTATGTGAAATCACATGTACTCTCTCCTCAAAAATACCTAGTTGTCACATTGTCTCCTCATGATATCATCTCAAATAATCCTATCACTAAATAAGTGTGTACATTATATCTATGAAATTCTTCTCTAGGATGTCCCATCTATCTAACTCTGTGCACAACTCCTCATGCTTTATGGTTGTCTATGGTACGCCTCCAGAACTCTTACAACCAGATCAAATAATGATGCATGTGCACCAATAATATCAATAAATCTCTTTATAAAGTTGTCTCCAACTATGCCCATAAACACACTACAAGTAAGGACTTGAATCACATGATCTACCATGCTTGACCACTCCTAGTTATCTACACTTATTTGAGATAAGACACCAACTAGAAAAATATATAAAACCCAATAGTTTTATAGTAAACTCAAGTGCAAAACTCAAAACTAAGATACTCACATGTGGATCTAATGGATGCCTCATTGACCAATTTTGGTCATAATGGAGAATCACTTCCTCCATCACCACCTATCTTTTTACCACCACCTTATGTTGTAGGAATGATACTTGGATCCAAAACTACAATAGGGAAGAACAAAGTCCATTAGACCCATACTCACCACTATACATACTATTAGTGTAGGCATTTTTCCACTTAGTGGTTTTACCTACACATCTTTTTAGGTTACTTAGGTTAGTTAATTAAGTCATTAGGGGTATTTTACCTTTAAGTGGGTTCTAATTATGGGTCAGGGTTTTACCTTTTCGATGACCTAATTTCATCCTATATGTACTTTATTTTTTCCTAAAGTTGGTTAATGAAAACATTTCCTTTGTGGAATTTTCATTTTTGGAGCTCTCATTCTATCTCTATAGGAATTCAACATCATCATGTGACTACTATTCAGAGATATTGGTAAACTCTAACATGATACCAAAGCTTTCCTGATAGCCTCATGCATTTGACTCTTTTGGTGAGATCCTCCTGTATTCACCTTGTTATTTTTTGATACTGTACGACAACCATTTTTGACCTTAAAGGTGTTTTATTAATCTAATTAAAAATTCATGTCACAAGGCCTTTGATGAAAAATCCATTTGCATATATTTTATGTATTATTTGAGATCTAAAATGGGTTGTTTTTATATTTTTGAGAAATTTTGTGGTTTTTCTAAAAAAATGATTTCTTCCATCTGGTCGGACATCTGTACGAATGAAGTAATCAAGCATGTAAACCCTAAAAATTTACTTGCAAACCAAATTGAGTTCTTGGAGGCCAAAAATTTACTACATATACCAATTTGAGTTTTTAGAGGGCAATTACTTGATTCTAGACCAAGTTACTTAGGTTAGTTAATTAAGTCATTAGGGGTATTTTACCTTTAAGTGGGTTCTAATTATGGGTCAGGGTTTTACCTTTTTGGTGACCTAATTTCATCCTATATGTACTTTATTTTTTCCTAAAGTTGGTTAAATGAAAACATTTCCTTTGTGGAATTTTCATTTTTGGAGCTCTCATTCTATCTCTATAGGAATTCAACATCATCATGTGACTACTATTCAGAGATATTGGCAAACTCTAACATGGTACCAAAGCTTTCCTGATAGCCTCATGCATTTGACTCTTTTGGTAAGATCCTCCTGTATTCACCTTGTTATTTTTTGATACTATACGACAACCATTTTTGACCTTAAAGGTGTTTTATTAATCTAATTAAAAACTCATGTCAGAAGGCCTTTGATAAAAAACCATTTGCATATATTTTATGTATTTTTTGAGATCTAAAATGGGTTGTTTTTATATTTTTGAGAAAGTTTGTGGTTTTTCTAAAAAATTGATTTCTTCCATTTGGTCGGACATCTGTACGAATGAAGTAATCAAGCCTGTAAACCCTAAAAATTTACTTGCAAACCAAATTGAGTTCTTGGAGGCCAAAAATTTACTACATATACCAATTTGAGTTTTTAGAGAGCAATTACTTGATTCTAGACCAAGTTACTTAGGTTAGTTAATTAAGTCATTAGGGTTATTTTACCTTTAAGTGGGTTCTAATTATGGGTCAGGGTTTTACCTTTTTGGTGACCTAATTTCATCCTATATGTACTTTCTTTTTTCCTAAAGTTGGTTAATGAAAACATTTCCTTTGTGGAATTTTCATTTTTGGAGCTCTCATTCTATCTCTATAGGAATTCAACATCATCATGTGACTACTATTCAGAGATATTAACAAACTCTAACATGGTACCAAAGCTTTCCTGATAGCCTCATGCATTTGACTCTTTTGGTAAGATCCTCCTATATTCACCTTGTTATTTTTTGATACTGTACGATAACCATTTTTGACCTTGAAGGTGTTTTATTAATCTAATTAAAAACTCATGTCAGAAGGCCTTTGATGAAAAATCCATTTGCATATATTTTATGTATTTTTTGAGATCTAAAATGGGTTGTTTTTATATTTTTGAGAAAGTTTGTGGTTTTTCTAAAAAAATGATTTCTTCCATCTGGTCGGATATCTATATGAATGGAGTAATCAAGCATGTAAACCCTAAAAATTTACTTGCAAACCAAATTGAGTTCTTGGAGGCCAATGATTTACTACATATACCAATTTGAGTTTTTAGAGGGAAATTACTTGATTCTAGACCAAGTTACTTAGGTTAGTTAATTAAGTCATTAGGGGTATTTTAACTTTAAGTGGGTTCTAATTATGGGTCAGGGTTTTACCTTTTTGGTGACCTAATTTCATCCTATATGTACTTTATTTTTTCCTAAAGTTGGTTAAATGAAAACATTTCCTTTGTGGAATTTTCATTTTTGGAGCTCTCATTCTATCTCTATAGGAATTCAACATCATCATGTGACTACTATTCAGAGATATTAACAAACTCTAACATGGTACCAAAGCTTTCCTGATAGCCTCATGCATTTGACTCTTTTGGTAAGATCCTCCTGTATTCACCTTGTTATTTTTTGATACTGTACGACAACCATTTTTGACCTTGAAGGTGTTTTATTAATCTAATTAAAAACTCATGTCAGAAGGCCTTTGATGAAAAATCCATTTGCATATATTTTATGTATTTTTTGAGATCTAAAATGGGTTGTTTTTATATTTTTGAGAAAGTTTGTGGTTTTTCTAAAAAATTGATTTCTTCCATCTGGTCGGACATCTGTACGAATGAAGTAATCAAGCCTGTAAACCCTAAAAATTTACTTGCAAACCAAATTGAGTTCTTGGAGGCCAAAAATTTACTACATATACCAATTTGAGTTTTTAGAGGGCAATTACTTGATTCTAGACCAAGTTACTTAGGTTAGTTAATTAAGTCATTAGGGGTATTTTAACTTTAAGTGGGTTCTAATTATGGGTCAGGGTTTTACCTTTTTGGTGACCTAATTTCATCCTATATGTACTTTCTTTTTTCCTAAAGTTGGTTAATGAAAACATTTCCTTTGTGGAATTTTCATTTTTGGAGCTCTCATTCTATCTCTATAGGAATTCAACATCATCATGTGACTACTATTCAGAGATATTAACAAACTCTAACATGGTACCAAAGCTTTCCTGATAGCCTCATGCATTTGACTCTTTTGGTAAGATCCTCCTGTATTCACCTTGTTATTTTTTGATACTGTACGACAACCATTTTTGACCTTGAAGGTGTTTTATTAATCTAATTAAAAACTCATGTTAGAAGGCCTTAGATGAAAAATCCATTTGCATATATTTTATGTATTTTTTGAGATCTGAAATGGGTTGTTTTTATATTTTTGAGAAAGTTTGTGGTTTTTCTAAAAAAATGATTTCTTCCATCTGGTCGGATATCTATATGAATGAAGTAATCAAGCCTATAAACCCTAAAAATTTACTTGCAAACCAAATTGAGTTCTTGGAGGCCAACGATTTACTACATATACCAATTTGAGTTTTTAGAGGGAAATTACTTGATTCTAGATCAATTTACTTAGGTTAGTTAATTAAGTCATTAGGGGTATTTTAACTTTAAGTGGGTTCTAATTATGGGTCAGGTTTTTACCTTTTTGGTGACCTAATTTCATCCTATATGTACTTTATTTTTTCCTAAAGTTGGTTAAATGAAAACATTTCCTTTGTAGAATTTTCATTTTTGGAGCTCTCATTCTATCTCTATAGGAATTCAACATCATCATGTGACTACTATTCAGAGATATTGGCAAACTCTAACATGGTACCAAAGCTTTCCTGATAGCCTCATGCATTTGACTCTTTTGGTAAGATCCTCCTGTATTCACCTTGTTATTTTTTGATACTGTACGACAACCATTTTTGACCTTGAAGGTGTTTTATTAATCTAATTAAAAACTCATGTCAGAAGGCCTTTGATGAAAAATCCATTTGCATATATTTTATGTATTTTTTGAGATCTAAAATGGGTTGTTTTTATATTTTTGAGAAAGTTTGTGGTTTTTCTAAAAAATTGATTTCTTCCATCTGGTCGGACATCTGTACGAATGAAGTAATCAAGCATGTAAACCCTAAAAGTTTACTTGCAAACCAAATTGAGTTCTTGGAGGCCAACAATTTACTACATATACCAATTTGAGTTTTTAGAGGGCAATTACTTGATTCTAGACCAAGTTACTTAGGTTAGTTAATTAAGTCATTAGGGGTATTTTACCTTTAAGTGGGTTCTAATTATGGGTTAGGGTTTTACCTTTTTGGTGACCTAATTTCATCCTATATGTACTTTCTTTTTTCCTAAAGTTGGTTAATGAAAACATTTCCTTTGTGGAATTTTCATTTTTGGAGCTCTCATTCTATCTCTATAGGAATTCAACATCATCATGTGACTACTATTCAGAGATATTGGCAAACTCTAACATGGTACCAAAGCTTTCCTGATAGCCTCATGCATTTGACTCTTTTGGTAAGATCCTCCTGTATTCACCTTGTTATTTTTTGATACTGTACGACAACCATTTTTGACCTTAAAGGTGTTTTATTAATCTAATTAAAAACTCATGTCAGAAGGCCTTTGATGAAAAATCCATTTGCATATATTTTATGTATTTTTTGAGATCTAAAATGGGTTGTTTTTATATTTTTGAGAAAGTTTGTGGTTTTTCTAAAAAGTCGATTTCTTCCATCTGGTCAGACATCTGTACGAATGAAGTAATCAAGCCTATAAACCCTAAAAATTTACTTGCAAACCAAATTGAGTTCTTAGAGGCCAACAATTTACTACATATACTAATTTGAGTTTTTAGAGGGCAATTACTTGATTCTAGACCAAATCGGGTTTTCAAAGTGCTACGACTTACTTGAAGACAAAATGGGTTTTTGGCATTACTTTACTTCCAATTTGTGAAGTTAAGTAAAGAAGTGCAAGAAACCCAAATTACACTGCTTGGAAGTAATCAGTCTAAGGAAACTACTTGGAATTAATCAAGCATCAACTAGGTCATTACTGATCCTTAACAGCAGTTGAGCAGTCTAGAAATCCCAAAATGCACTAGGTAGACCTATTCAGGTTTTCTAGGGTCAATTAATTCTTACTTTTTTTAGTTGTAGCTATTTAAAACCCTGAAGTAGTTGTTGTTCAAGAACCTGATCAACATTTCAAGAACAATTCAAGTTTTGGAGGTAGTCTTACTGAATTTCAAGCCCAAAGTAAAGCAGTTGGAAGAACTCGATTTACTTTAGCTTGACCCATTCGAGTTTTCAAAGGTCGATAACTTATTACTATTTTTAAGTAAATTAGTGTTAGAAACCCATGTGACGTTGAATAAGGCATCAAATTTTAGGTGAAAGGTAATAAAGAAATAGATTAATTTTTTTGCCATTTTTGGATTTTTGGATAAGGGTTGAGGGAAATGTGAGAATAAGAACTTGTAAGTGCCATAACTTTTAATTTATAGATCCATTTTGCATACTATTTTTTTTTAAAGTGCATAGTTTTTTAAGCTCTATGTATTGGTAGTATTTTTTTAGAATTTTGTAAAATCCATTTTTTATGGTATAATGGCTTAAATCTCACTTCATCCTTATTGTACTCTTTCTTAGATGCATTATCAATTAAAATTGACATCCCTCTAGTTATTTGTACTTACACACCTACTTCTCAAGATGAATTTTTAGTTTAATCTGATGTATATATAATCATGCTTGTATTTGAAACATTTAGTGGGGATCATTGTTGATAGTTCTAAGGGAGTACTATGTTGTACTGTGTATTCTTTATTTTTTTGCATTCTTCTTTACTTACTGCAATAATCTTTACTTCTGCACTATGGATTCACTCTCTATTAATCCAATTACACCATTTAATTATCATGAATGGAAACCTATAATGGAAATCATCTTGCAATCTAAGGGTTACCATCAAATTATAATGGGAATTGAGACTAAACCTACTGATGCTGGAGTGAAAATAAAATGGTTTAACCATTGTGATAAATTCCATGGACTAATATGTCTTTCTATCTCTCTAGATCTACTCTTTCACATTAAATCTACCAATAAAACCTACTAAAGTGTAGACCACACTGTCCAAGCTCTTTGGAATGCAGGATGTGATGAGAGGACATGAGCTAGAAAATGAGCTCATTAGATTGAGCCCATATGACTTTGACACTCTTCACGATTTTTTTACCAAGTTCAAAATTTTGAGATTGTAGTTGAAATCATGTGTAACTAAAAAGAAAGATGAAAAAATTATTCCTATTAATACTCTCTAACCTAGTTTTTAAATATTTTGTATTTATGTCCACTTTTCATGCCACTAAGAGTGCTCTTGACACTGCATGAAAGATGCCTTCTTTAGATAACTTTGTTGTTGACCTAATTTGGGAGTAAGATAAGTTGATACAGATGGGCATAGTGAAGTCATCTAAATCTTATGCATTGATTGCTAAGAATGACAAGGCTTCTCATAGTAGAGAGAGAAAGTAGAGAAAGAAAAATGTTGAGAAGGGTGAAAATCTTTCCACTTCCAAATCAAACAATGTGTCTCTTCTTCCAGTCATAAGCCTAAGAAATATTGGATTAAATTTAGGCATTTCTCAAGTAAGCATGATGATATTAAATGTTTGAATAAAAAAATTGACCACCTTACTAGCCTTCTTATTCAAAACAACATAGGTGTTCTAGATTCTGTCAAACTTTCTTCATCAACCCATGAATCTACCAAGGCAAACAACTCTAGAAAAGAAAAGGCAAAAGAGAATAACGAGGGGATACATAAGGTAAAATCCTTAGTTTTAGTTATGCCTATAACTCCTCCTACATGGGTCATTGACTCTAGGGTTTCACATCATATGGCCTCTTCACAGATTGAGCTTAGTTCCTTGGAACCCTGTGACATATCCTCTATACAACTAGGTGACAACACTTCTAAAAAGGTTCTCAAGAGAGGACTTATTGAAGTGAGTGGTAGAAAATTTAATAATGTTCTAAGTGTTCCCTCACTCTCAACTAATCTCTTGTCAATCTACCAGATCACTCACCTTGGTCTAGGCATGTGAGTTGAATTTACTCTAGATTCAGTGTACATTAGGGAATTACATAGTGATACTATTTTGGCTATGGGAATGGTCAATCATTAGACTCAACTATATATATTCTCACACTTTTCTCTTGACTCTCCTTTAGATTCTTCAAAATCCTCTTCAGACTTACCTGTACCTATTGACACTTTTGAGCCTGAGCTCCTTTCTGATATTGACAACTCTTCTTTTATAGATGACTACAATAATGAAGTGGACACACCTCCACTATTTCCTTGTCACCTTATAAATATTCAAGAGTTAGTTCTTGACCCACCTACGTCGGGTCTACTTTTGACATTACAAGGTAATGGTTTACTGATCTAGAACACATTAGACATCGGGTAGTCTATTCCATAATTATAGAGGATTTCATAGAGTTTCTTTGCCTCTACTTATATTATACCATCTTAGCATAAAGTAGTTGGGCAACCTACCTCATAGTATGAGAATCTATCCTTTCAAAAAAATTACACCTTGATTGAAGATCCATCAGGCACTTGGCAGATAAACTCATTGTTTCAGAGTAATCCACTCTTCACTGCATCTACTTCTAATTCATAGTCACTTCTAAGCATTCCTCTGGGGGACATCGGATGGCTATAGTCAATTTTAGACCTTAGTGGGGATTTTTAGCTCTCTTTTCTTCCTTACTCTCCTTTTGGGGAGGATTTTTATTCCTATAGGTTTTCTCCTTTACCTCAGTTTATGGGAGTTGCATTTTACTTGGGTACCTCATCAGGCCTCATTATCAGGACCCAATTCTTCTACCCACATAAGCTATGCTTCAAGGGGGTATTATTGTAGGCATTTTCCCACTTCATGGTTTTACCTACATGTCTTTTCAGTTTACTTAGGTTAGTTAATTAAGTCATTAGGGATATTTTACCTTTAAGTGGGTTTTAATTATGAGTTAGGGTTTTACCTTTTTAGTAACCTAATCTCACCCTATATGTACTTTATTTTTTCCTAAAGTTAGTTAATGCAAACATTTCCTTTATGGAATTTTCTTATTTTTGGAGCTCTCATTCTACCTCTACAGGAATTTGACATCATCGCATGACCTCTATTCAAAGATCTTGGAAAAATATAACACAACCATTAGTAGAACCTACATCATATCCTATTTATAAGGGAACAATAGGGTCTCGCGAATTTCCTAGATGTGGGGCTAAATCTATGGTAGTGGGTGTCAACTTATCATATGGTCTGTGACCACTCCATATTGTGTATTACCATGGATATGGTGTCAAGGGCACACCTTGCTTGATCCCAAATTGTCATGTCACCTGATCATACTAAAATAACTCATACACTCCAAGAAATCAAGTAATCAACCACATGCTAAGATGAACTCTCTATAACTCACGACCATCCTCAATCCACCAAACAAAAGTCTTATAAGGATGTCACATAATATTATCAGAAGTAATCCTATCCAACATAGTCTGGTATTCTTTTGTGGTATGAAGTTTACCATGTGGGAATACCCACTACTCAGTAAACACATGTGGGTGGGCCCATCCAGGAAGGGGACTATCAACTAGTTGTACTACCATAATATGCTTATTTTCCTAGACATGTAATAGAATCATTACACTAATACCATCACCATGGATCTCTAGTATAAACCTATACATATCTCTATATAAGTGGGTTAATATAGTGAGATCCTAAGAGTATTTGGTCCTATCCACCTTAATGTGATGAACCACAAGGTACACATGATAATAAATCCTAATTGTCCCACCCTCCATGAATATAAATGATGTTAGTAATATACAAATAAACTTTTGTAGTTTCATAACATCATCACTAATAAATTTATCAAGCCAAATCATACTACTTGGCTCTGCCCTAGGATCCCTCTAATTGATAAATATACATATGATCATTGAATATAGTTTTGATTACCATCACCAACAAATTTCACCCTCTCACCCTAATTAGCAACTAAAATATCTGATATACATCCTCCAGGATGATGGTCATCTCACCTGTAGAGATCCAAAATGTACAAGTATCAGGGTTCCACCTCTTTGTTAGAGTGATAAGGAGGTGGATGTCATATAGAATCTATCCCAAGAAGTCTACATGCCCCAATCTTGTCTGATCAATAATAGCCTAATCAGTCACATCTAAACCCAACTCCATAAAATTTAAATAGTGTTGGTTATGTCATAACTCTCAAATATGCACATCCTTATGAAACTAATAAAATAATAATAAAAACATGTCAATGATCACATTTTTCTATAAAAAAAATAAAAATATCAATATACTAAGCGCAACTATAAGTAAATTACTTTGATGAGTTGTAATAGTAGAATTATATATGGTATAATTAAGAGCAAAATAAGCAGATCCACAACAATAATTGGCTAAAGAGTAGAATAATTGAATATTATGATTGAGCCACTTCAAGGGGAAAACCTCCATAATAATAAAATAATAAAAAAATTCATAATATGATGATAAAAGACTAACCACTACCTCCTATATATACTCTACTTATCCATGGTTATCCCATAGGTTGACCGTACTAAGAACAATGAGAAATAAAATAAGCTAATATAAAGGTGTGTAAGCGACAAGTTAGACACACATATCCCTAGACACACTATAGGTTAAGGGAATAACATGCCCCTCCCCTTTAAAATAATGTTGTCTTCAATGTTGAATCAAACCAAGATGTTGGTGTAGGAATTATTCATCCTCCCATGTTGCATCTTCATAATGCAAGTTCTTCCATTTGATCAAATACTACTTAATGGCTCTGGTCTATAGTTGCTTAGTGAACATGTGAAGGATATCCTCAATATCTATAATGACTTGACCTTATTCATCTAATTCAAGTAACTTAGTCTTAGTAAAAACCTTATGTCCAATTACTTTCTTCAGGCAAGATAGATGGAATACCGGATGTATGCGAGTGGTTGGGCGTAATTCTATCATGTAAGCCTCACTACCAATTTTATACAAGATATGGTAAAGGATATAATACTTAGGTGATATCTTATTATCATTTTTTTGTTGCTTCAGAGATATATTTATATGGATGCAAATGCACGAAGACCTAATCACCTATCTCAAAATGTCACTCACTATAGTGTAGATCTATTTATTGCTTAATTTGATTTTGTGCCATTACTAAATTATTGCATAAATTTACTAACACCTCCTGTTGATGGTGAATGTGTTCTTCAATAGCTCAAACCTTAGGATGCACTATAAAAATTAAAGTGATGGATGGGGGGTGATACCCATAAAATGCCATAAAGGGAGACATATTGGAAGAAGTGTTATACCTCCATTTAGCAAGTGGTAGTAAATGAACCCATTTGTCTTATTTTTTAGAAACAAAACAATGAAGATACCCTTTGAGACATTTGTTGACTACCTCTATTTGCCCATCAGGTTAAAAATGATAGGATAAGCTATGAGCCAATTGGGTACCCAAAAATGCAAATAATTCAATCCAAAAATTACTTGTAAATATGAGATCTCGATCACTTACAATAATCTTTGGAGTGTCATGCAAATTTTGAACTATATTGAGGAAAGCAGAAGCTACTGTACTAACAACAAATGGTTGTGATAAGGAGCAAAAATGAGCATACTTGGTGAGTTGATCCACAATTACCATGCTAACATTTTTACCTTTAGACCATGGTAACCCTATAATAAAATCCATGGAAATATCTTCCCAATGCTGCCTAGGTATAGATAAAGGCTACAAAAGCCTTGGGGTCTTAATGGTTTCACCTTTATTTTCTTGGCATACCATGTATTCAGCCACATATTTTTGAACATCCCCTTTGAGTCCTTCCTAAAATAAATCTTGCTTGATTCTATGATATGTTTTCAAAAATCCTGAGGGACCTCCAAGTGGAGAGGCATGAAGTTCCTAAAGAATTTTATGTTTGAGGAGAGAATGATTACAAAGGCATAATCTATATTTATACCATAATGTGTTCCCCTTCCATGTAAATTTTTTAGATTCATTAGAAACCTACTGAAGATTGTGAATCAAATACTTGGTAACATTTTCATTATCACATTTTGATATTGATTCTTCTAGCTAATTTGTCTGCAACATGGTCATGGCACATAACAGTGCCTCAACTGATTCATCTCACTAAGAGAGGGCAGCTGCTACCACATTCTCTTTTTATTTCTTATACACTAGTTCAAAATAATAGATTAACATTTTATTCACTCATTTTTATTATTTTTCAGATGATAATTATTGTTCCAAAAAATATTTGAGGCTATCATGATCAGTCTTTACTTGAAAGTAATGACCCATCAGATAAGGTCTCCATTGCTTCATTGCATGCATAATAGCCATAATCTCTTTTTCATATATTGGTTTGATCCTATTTTTCCCCTTTAATTTGTGAATTTTAAATGATATTGGTCTTTTCTATTGCATGAGTACATCCCCCATGCCATATCATGATGCATCACACTCCACAACAATTTTTAAAAAAAAATCAGGAGTAGCCAAAACTGGAGTTGTGCGCATAAACATTTTCAACTATTCAAATGCCTTGGTAGTTGAATCAGTCCACTAGAAGGAGTCTTTATTCAACAAAAAGGTGAGTGGGGCTCTAATTCTACCATAATTTTTAACAAACCTGTGATAGTAACTAGTTAGCCCCAAAAATCCATGGAGGTTCTTAAGGGTCTTAGGAACCTTCTAGTCCATCATCACTTGGATTTTCTTATTATGAACTTTCCCTCCTTCATGTGAAACAATATGACCCAATTAATCCACCTTTTGGACACCAAAATCACATTTGGAAGGTTTGGCATAAAGTTGATGTTGTCCCAAAACTGAAAGCACATGTTTCAAATGGTTGTTCTAATTTTTGTTGTAGATGAGGATATCATAAAAAAGCACTACTACAAATTTTCTCAAAAATGACCTAAAAATAGTATTCATCAAACTCTAAAATGTAGATGGTGCATTTGTGAGGCCAAAATACATTACCATAAATTCATAATGGCCTTCATGAGTTTTGAAAGTTGTTTTAGGTATGTCCTCATTACGGATGTGAATCTAATGATATCCAGAGTGAATATCTAAATTGATAAAATTAATAACACGATGTAATTCATCTATCAAATAACTAATTATTGGAATAGGAAACTTGTCTTTGATGGTGTATTTATGAGTTAATTTTAGTCTGGGCACATCTTCCAACTATCATCTTTCTTCCACACCATGACCACCAATGAGGAATATTCACTTTGACTATGTCGGATGATTCTTGCCTCCAACATCTTTTATACCATATTTTCAATTTCACTATTTTGGGAATAGGGATATCTAAATGGTCTAATATTAGGTGGTCTACTTCTTGGAATGAGTCTAATAGTATCAACATATGCATGACTTCGAGGAAGTCCTTTTGGCATGCCGCCAAAAATAATAGAAGGGTCATCCAACACCTTTTGAAAATCATGATGTGTAGGTGTATATTCCTTAGTTGGTTGAACATCCATGGAAATTAAGTGTGCTACAAAACCTTTTTTTACCTTTTTTGAGAATTTTTTATATTTTGGTGGGAACTAACTAGTGGTGATTTAGCCCATAATCCATGTATTTCAAAATTCCTTCCTTTTGAATGGAACCTCAATAATAATTCTTAGAAATTTGTCTCAATAGTTTCCAAAGTGGTGAGCCATTTCACTCCCAAAATAATGTCAACTTCGCCCATGGGAATAACAAACATAAGGGAATCTAAAAAATAGTCTCCCATATCAAGCTTAATACTATGGCATTTTCCAAAATAGTTGACCATACCACCATTTACAATCATGAATTGAAAGTCTAGAGCTGGGTAAATGAAACAATTTAAACGAGTAGCTAACTTACTATTGATAAAGTTATGTGTACTTCTAAAGTTAATTAGTAGAGTCACCTTCTATTTCTTCAGGAACCCCACCACCTTAAGATTTTGAGGAGTAATAATTCATAAAAATGCATGGTAGGAAATAGTAAGTTGAGAATATTGAGATTCATCCTCAAGTTATTCTAACCCTTCCCTTGAAGCCTCCTCATTTTCTTCCTCCTCATTGGCACCATCAATGTAAAACAAATTCTTTTTAGCACATTGATGCCCTTTGCTCCATTTTATATTGTAGCCAAAACACAAATATTTTGCATGCTTTTCTTCCACTTGCTGAGGTGTCAATTTGGTAAGTTAATGAAATGATGTTACTAGAAAGGTGCATTCATGAACATTTAAAAAAGTTCTTCATCTGATCAGCTCTTTTTCTTCAACCATGTGTGCCCTTAGTATGGCATCAGATACAAAATTAGGGTGAAACATGCAAACCTCCAATTGGATGCTATCTTTGAGGCCACCCAAAAATAGGCCAGTCAAATCTTTATTAGTGATGTTTTCCACACGTAAGGAGAGATTATAAAATTGATGAATGTAGTACTTGATAATCCTAGTTTAACACAACTTGGCTAACTAGATGAAGTAGTTTTTAGAGACATTATTTCAATAATGGATCTACAACTCCTTAGAAAATACTGATCATGAAATTGGGACACCCTTATTTTTCTTTTAAGCACACAACCAATGATACCAAATGAATGGTTCAGGTTCTAGATATAAAGAGGCCATAACCACTTCTTGTAAATGTGGAGTCTAATATAGATAAAATAAATTTTCAATTTGGGTGAACCAAGTGAGTGGATCATTACCATCAAACTTGCATAGGTCCACTTTTTTCAACATCATCTTAGGCCCAAAATTGGTGTTGGTATTTTTTGGAGTAGGAGAACCAAACTGAAGTTGTGGAGGATTAGTTTGTAGTGGCTGAGCAGACAAGTTGGCCATTTACCCAAATATTTGTTGGAATTAATCCTTCACACTATCCAAGTCCCCTCTTAAACCTCTAATATCCCCTTGAACCCTATCAAATGCATATTTTTTCACCATGCCCTAAAACTCTGACTTAAGTTGTTGAACTATCTCTGAAATAGATGGATCAAAAGTTTCAAATTCCATGTTGTCCTTGTGATAATTTTTTGGAGTTTCTTAGCCTTTTTTTCATATACAAGTGTTTGGACCAGCCATACACAAACCATAGGAGGGTTTCATGCATGAAAAAATGTATCAGTGGAATACACCATTGCAATCATCTCATTGAGATAAATCCAACAACTACTATTGTGCACAAGATGAAAATTTTTGACCCAAAAAAGTGTAAAAGTAGAATATATCATTACAATCATCTCTTAAAGATGAATCCATTGAATGCTAATTTTCACAAGGTAAAAAATTCCAGACCTTTTTTTACCCATCAAAAATATTTTTCCTTTTTGTTGTAAAAAATGTCACGAACAAAACTGTGGTGACAAAAAAATAATTCTTCCTAATAGAACTAGTTCAGATCTAAATGTATTAAAAGATTCAAACATAGAGATAGAGAAAATATTTCAAACATCAAACTATAATTTCATTCACACTGATTAAACATATATGCGATATTACAAATATATATAAGACAACTGTTTCCTATAATTGGGGAGATCATATTTCCACCAATATCTCTCACATCAATATTATAACTTGACCTAACAAACTGACTATGAATGAATATATTATTACCAAAATTTATTTGATTAACTAAATAATAAATAACTCAACAATATACTATTTACGTCTTGATAAATATCAAATGTAAATACTCATGTAAAAGCTAACTCTTAACATTCCCCCCCTTTGTTTTTACATGGTGTAAAAATATTCACACTCTCACCTGTAGTATGCTCACCCCTATGGCATGCCCTATTTAACTCATGACCTTGATAGAAAGAAAGGCTCACTCCTTCCATGGTTTTAAACAAGTTTACCACAAACCTTGACATGAACATGACACATCAACTGCTCACCTCTGATGGTTTTCTGGATCTACCACAAACCTTTTCAAGATCCATAAACTGACTTCAATTGGTGATTTTGTCATTTTAATATGTTTTCACATCAGGGAATTATGTTTGGAATTGCACACAAATTACATTACTTGATTAGGCATGTAATTATATTCATATTTAAAAACATACAATAGAAAATAATAAACAAACCATGCTACATATGTCACCAAATATTCTAAGGCCTCTTCATTCATTACTGACGAGAGGCTCTAATTCCTCTAGCCCATTTCCTTCATCTTCTAGTGATGAAGTTGCTTCACTCAGTAAGAATGTCTATGAAGCTCAGTTTGATGTCGATTTGAATGAAATGGGGTCCCCCCCCCATAATTTGGACATATGACTTAAAAAATTGAATGTCAGGGTCACCCAATATTACATCCATACAAGAGAGTTTTTGACTATTTTTAACATAAAAACAACTTTTGACATACAATAGATTTTTTGACATTTTTACAAAAATATTTAAAAATATGGACTATATCATCATAACAAATGAATACAAGACTTGGATTGACACACATAATTCTTCTAATACAATCCAAATGACTACTAAAACCCACCAGTTAGAAAGTAAAATTTAATTACTTTCTAATAAAAAATATATAGACTATAAAATTTTGACTCCAAAACTTATAATTTGAATATATTATGACCATAAGAGAATAATAACCAAGCCTAAACTTAGAATAAAAAAGTCTTCACTATTAAATATGAAAAACCCCAAAATATGAACTTTAAGGCACTATTGAAATATAATCCCAACTAAAGACTCAAACTGTATAACTAAGTACATATTTGACTTTTGATATGACATGATAAAAATATTTGAAGAAGGCAAAGCTTGAAAAATGGCATTCAAATGAAGTACAATTTTTTATCAAGTGCAGATGTCATGAAGATCTCAATGTTGAATTTGCCAAATGCCATGATTTCATTTGGTGATTGGTGATCTGCTACCCATCATTCAATGTGTTCAAGTTGGGAAGCGAGTTAAACATCACCATAGGAAAGTTAAAATTATGGATTGATGTGGTCAAAGGAGCTTAGATCTACATGGAGGAAGGTTTAAATACTTCTCAAATGTATGGAGACATTTTATGGTGAGCCAAAATAGGCCATAACAAAATAAGTGAAATTTGTGTGTCATTTTTGTAAGGAGGGCGAGTTGGATCTATAGAAGAGTTGAATGGGAATGGATTGAAAGTTTGAGAGAAACACAACTAAGATCTACCTCAAAATATGGGTCAAGATAAAGTTTTGATTCCACAATGTATAGAGTTATTGATGAATGACTGTGAATAAATAGCTAAACATTTTTTATTGGTATAGCTGAATCAATACACAGTGATCAATATACTCATATAAAATCATAAACTAATAATACATAATCATTCTCAATAAAATAATCTCTCATCCATAGGGACAAAGCACAGTGCAACTACCCCTCACCATCCTTAGGATTTCATTGCTCTGATATGAAATAAAAGAACTGGTTCAGATCTGAATTTATTAAAAGAGCTAAACACAAAGACAAAAAAAATATTTCAAACACCAAACTATAATTTCATTCACACTGATTAAACATATATGGGATATTATATATATATATATATATATATATATATATATATATATATATATATATATATATATATGAAAACTATTTCCTATGATTGGGGAGATCATATCTCTACCAATATCTCTCACATCCCTATAATAACTCAACCTAACAAACTGACTATAAACAAATATATTATTACCATAATTATTTGAATAACTAAATAATAATAAACTCAAAAATATAACATTTACCTCTCGATAATTATAAAATGTAAATACTCATGTAAAAGCTAATTCTTAACACCTCCTAGATCACGAGTTATGTTTTTTAGCCTTCTGGTGCTCATGATGCTAGATCTGAAAAAAATTGCACCATTAAAATTTACCCAGATCAATGCTCCAATACCACTTATAAGGAAATTACTTATATGAATCATAATAATAGAATTATATATGCCAGAATTAAGAGAATAATAAGTAGATCCATAATAATAATTGGCAAAAGAGCAAAATATTTGAATATTATGACTTAACCATTTCGATGGGGAAACCTCCATAATAATGTAATAAAAATAGAATTCACAATATGATGATAAAATACTAACCACTACCTCCTACATATAATTTACTTAGCCATGGTTATTCCATAGGCTGACCATACTAAGAACATTGAGAAATGCAACAAGCTAATATGAAGGTGTGTAAGCCATAATTCAGCCACACATATCCCTACATGCACTATAAGTTAAGGGCATAACAACAACATACAAAGATAATAGGGTTAGATGCTAGCGTCCATGTAGGGTAGTTAAATCAAACACTAACATCTACATCAAACACATACATCATATGGTAACATCTATAAATAGTTTACTACATCATCATCTTGATGCAAGCATATAACATGTTATGCAAACATATAACATGTTGATGCAAGCATCCAAAAACCCATGAAAATGCCAAAAAAAATCTCAAAATTCAAATTTTCAAAAAATTCAAATTATCAATAACTTGCCAAAAAACTACTTAATAGCTCATAAAATTCTTGGGTAACTAGGGCACTCCAGAGCATATCAAATCATAAAAGATGAAGAGCTCTCCCACATGACATTGTTTCTCTCTAGGCTCAGATTTTAAAATACACAAATGTTTAAAATACAAATGATTTCAAAATTCTATTCCAACCCACCTAATATACCACTTTGGCACAACTTCAAATGACCATACCTTGAGCCATAATTATCTAAAAAATGAAACCATAAGTTGTGTTGGGATCTAAAAAATGAGCCCTTCTATATCATACCATATTTGTAAATTTTCTAGCATTGCCAAAAATCACTCAAATTTTTGATTTACAGATATCTTATGACATTTAAAATATTACCAAAAATAATGTTACAAATTATTGGCTACAATATTACCAGAATATTACCAAGTCAAATATTCTCAAGAAATTCTCTATTATTCCTTTTATGAGGAGACCACCAATAGGAAATATATTCTCTCCTCCCAAAAGTGGGTCGTCTCAGTAGGGGCATGTTTACAAACATGTTCTATACAATAGAAACACACTTGGCACAATTCTCTGGTGTAGTGAGGGTATGCTTTGGAAACATGTTTTCCATATTTATTTAGTATGTGGTACTTATATCAACTTTCAGATTCATTGGGGGCCATGTCATATGAGCATGGCTTCCACACATTCACAATTCTCAGATTCAGTGGGGGCATGCTTGGGAAGCATGTTCTCCACGCCTATTCAGTATTCAACATCTCCAACTTATAGTGGGGGCATGTTTTAGAAAACATGTCCTCCACATTGGTACTTATTATAGTTTTAAATTCCTTTGTACATAGTGGGGGCATGCTTTGAAAGCATGTTTTTGATACTTATAAAAATTTCCAAATTGACAAAACATACATAGTATATGATCTAAATTTATAGTTATGGGAAAATCCTATATAGTGGTACCATTTATTATACATAATTTTAGCACAATAGATATATAAGGTGCATATGTTATGAAACATGTACCTAATATTACAAAAATCCAAATCAGCTTCAAAAATATAAAACTTATATGTACTGATACCCCAACGTACTAATAGCCTGATTGAGCATATATGAATTCTATTGAGCCTTACATGTTTGTAGTAGTTAGTTATTTTTGGTGTGATTAGAGGGATTAAATCATCCAATCTCATCAAAATTTTAGGTGAGCTTAATTACATCACTCACCTTATATTGAGCTATACATATACATATCTTTTCACTTGAGTTGTGTTTGTTGGTAAACAATACTCTCAATGGTTGAAGCACCACTCTTCCTATTCCAAATTAGGGGCATGCTTACCTCTCAACTCTCCTCTCTCCAAGTACGACACTACCATGGTGTAGCACGCTTTACCATTAGTAGATTCACTCATCTTTTTGGCCATAAAATGGATGAGGTTGCAATTTCCCCTGTCTACTCCTCTAGTTCCCAACACTCCAGTTTGCAACACTCTAGACCCAGTTATTATGGGACACATACACATGTGTACTCTATCCATTCTCTTTCTTTATGTTAATTTTTAGTGTTGCTTACATGCAGATTATATATGTTGATATATATATTTTTTATCATATGATTGGTTTCAAGTAATGTTCAATGGATGAAATATTGAAGGCATAACTTGAACAATGACAAGGTGTGTTTTCTACACCACATTATCCATTTAATTTTCCTTTAAAATAGTAATTCCTATTTTTATTGCATTAATATATTAAATGGGGGTAAATGCAGACACCCATTTTGGTACAAGTACACATATTACTAGTCATCTTGTATGTATACACCTATTTACTAAGAATTAGACATCTAGTGATGTGGTATCTCAAGGACTTCTTCATTTTCATTTTATTTCACTTGATTTACATGCCCCTTGGTCCTATGTGCTATGCTTGTTTATATTCATCCAATATATACTAAATACCCTTAACTATTGTGATTTTTTTATGAATGTTTCATACCCTATACACTTGCATCTATCTCAAACACTAGCATCGATGTTAATGTCTAGGCTCAATGCAACTATCCAGTCTTAATTTTTTTTTATCTTTTTGTCATATATTTCACATTGTGACCATTTTCTTAGCCCTTTTTTCCCATCCTATAGTTATATTTTTGTGTGTTATTAGGTTCTAATTTAAATCCAAAAGGTTTTTATAGATATAAAGTCTATGGTCTAATTAATACACCTTCTAATCTGATAAGGCAACTCTTTACTAAGAAAGTATTGTCTATTTCAAGCTATCAAATTACACTACAACATTATTTTAAAATATCTAAGTCATTAAAAATGTCAAATATACTATTACATCACTTGTAGTAAGGTTTACTAAGTGAAAGAACATATGGTCATACTATTACAATTATAAAAATATACATAGGAGGGAGAACTACATGTGATTCTGAGGCCATCTTAGGAGTATTGGTTATGTAGACACCACTTATCAATAGCAAGGTTGATAGGTATAACTCAACTAATGTTACTAACCCCTTTTTATTTGGTTGTGAGAGGTACAATGCAAAATAGCTAAGATTTTTCTTATTATTTGGATATGGCACACATGCAAGCATAAGTTGAGACACAAAATAATTACATAGGGGGTAGCACAGGGTTGATCCAAATTCTAGGTCATTCTTATGTATATTTATCATATACACTAGTGTTAGATATAGACATAAATATTAATGTTTATGTCCAAGATTGACACAATTGTTTGAAGGTCAAAAATAGTCAAAACACAAAGTGAAACAAATACAAATCTCTAACATATCTTTGTGATGACTCCTGATCAATACTAAGATCTAGAACAGAATATTAAATAAGATACACTCTCTTTATCCCTTAGTTTATTTTTACTTATTTCACATGCTAGATTAGGCAAATCTGTATTATTGACTATATTTTATAGTAAATGTAAATATTTTCATTTCTTTCAAACCACTTTATTTTCTAGGTTATTATCTTGTAAAAATCCTAAAGCACATAAAATAGTAGGTTTACCTTCTCCTTGTGTCTCTGTATGAAGGACATGATCGACCAATAGTTCCTTGATAGGATTAGTATGGGATAGATCAGTCCTAAGAGAGAGTACACTAAAAGGACTTCTACTATAAGTCATCTTCTATGAAAGTTGATGGGCCATGTGCTCCTCGCAGGGCTCAATATGGGATGTCTCAACCTTCTTAGATGAGCCTCTAGGTGAAGTAAGTGGAACAAGTATAGATATGTTTTTGTGATATGCAATGATTCTACAATCGGCTCACTGTATAAGCTTTTACTTAAGAGAAAAAACATTCATTATCTCGATGACTATTAATACCATGGAAAGTTCAAAAATGTTGCCCTTTTGCCTTTTCAAAATTTTAAGGTGGATAATGTGAATTAGGAGGGATTATAATCAATAATTTATCCAAAAATGTTTGTAATATGTCATGTGGTCTATCTTGATACCAATAAAATTGAAGAGGATATCATTTTGTAGTAGTATATGGTCTAACTATTGGAGATACTTTATAAGCATGCTCCTTTCCTTTATTCAACACCTTTATTATTTCTTTTGTGACATATGGGGCTATCTTTGTAGAAGGGTTTTGAAATGGTTCAAGAGGTTTTTTAACCTGTTCATTTACATTGGAAATAATATTTTTATCGTGTGTTGGTATCAATGGAGAAATAAGTAACTTTTTTTGTGTATTCGTTAGAGTGCATACATATTTGTGCACATCCCAATAGAAGATCTTGATTGAAGTAAAGGGTTTATGTAATGTTATTTATCTTAGTGGAGAAAGAAGACCTCTTCTAAATATAAATTGTATTTCCAAAGCTAAGGGTTTGTAATGTAAGGAATATAGAACATCCTTAAATCGAATAATATAATCTTGTATAGGCTCATTTTTTATTTGTGTCAATTTTTTCAAATGTTCCAATGGTAATTTAGGTAAGATATAATCATGAAAATGTGATATAAATTCATCTTCAATTTGTTTAAAAATTGATAATTAATAATTTGGAAAAGTGTAAAACCAATCAAGAGCCCCTTGGTTTAATCTATGATAAAAATCCTTTAATAGTAAACTTTCATTTTGGGCCCAATGTTCAAAAGAGTGTGTATATTATTTAAAATGAATAACAAGATCCCCTTGACCATCAAAGGAGGAGAAATTAGGCATAAAAAAATTTAAAGGATAGGGGCACTCAAACACGTCCCTTGAAATAGGTTTCTCTATTAGTGTATTCTCCTCAAGAATAACTTCATGAGAAGAATCTTGTAATTTTAGAGTATTGAGTTGTTGCTGTAAATCTCCAATGGTAGTCATAATATATAACATGTCATAAGAAGAAGTTGTTGCTTTTTATAGTGGTTTAAACTACCATTTGTATAGAATAGAGGAATGATGGACTCTTTATTATTTTCTAAAATAGGCTCTTCGCATGATTTTTCAGTGTTTGGTAAATGAACACCCACGTCTAAAGATGTAGGTAGGAATAGTAAAAGGTTTAATATTATTATCATTTCAAGGTGCTACATTACTTGGAACTTGATGACATATTATAAGAGTAGGAGGTATAATTTAATTTTGAGGCACGCTCTTCTTGTGAGAAGAAAATGCAGAGGAAAGGGAAGAAACATTTTCTATGTCATGTACTACATTAAGATATGTAAGGATGTCACTTTCACTTTGATTTTTAGTGTCGTATCCTATAGAAAGAGGAGTAAATAATGTAATATCACTTTCTAATTTAAGTTCATCATCGCTATACAAGAAAGGAATATTGACATGACTATCATTTTCATCCTTGCTATTTATTTTAGAATATTATATCATTAGGAAAACTTTGGGAAACATGGTATTTTATTGCTTGAATTTACGTGGTTTTACCTTTGCAAAAGATAAATCAAATATATTTGGGACTTTTGTTGTGTCCTTAAATAATGTAGGTTGTGTAGTTGTTTCCTTAATATTTTTAGATGCACTATCATTTTTTTATTCAACCAACATAATGGGAGTTATGGGACATGTATTTTGTTCTTCACAAATAAGAGAGGAAGAAGGAAGTTGACTATTTTTATTTGGATCATGCAAAGAATTAATGGAATTTGTAAAATCAACATTATTTTAGGAAGGGGAGACACATGATTTCATCAAGATTTTTATTATGAGGGATAGTTGAGGAACATTAGACTTATTTGACATTTTCAACATTGGAAAGGGGAGAATCACACTCACTTGTTGAAATAACTAAAGAGGGTATTGATTCAATAGTTTGATTTTTAACATTAGGAATGGTATCATTTTGCATATCTATTGGCTCTTTAGTATAATAAAATAGAGGAATAGGAGATTTCTCATAACCAAGGGGAATTTTGTCACATTCATAACCAAGAGTGAAAGCATCATGATCACTACTTTGTTCAATTATATTTGCATTTGTATCATTAATTATTTCATTGTCATAGCTGTAAGTAAAAGTGGCCTTATCTAATTTTTTGTGATCTTATAGGTCTTTATATGCAATACATTGATCATTGGGTGGATTAAAAAAATGACATAAAGTAGTTTCCGTGTATAAATTTCTGTTAAGAACTCCATAAAGGTTAAAATTTACTTTAAGATGACTACCAAACACATAACCGAGAAGACCAAAATAAAAATGTGAATAAGCATTCATAAGCTATGCCCATATAAGTGAGGGAGAAATCAAATCTGAAAACAAAATACATAAATCTAAGATGAACTTTCAAAGAAGGTGAAAACCCTGATAAGCAAACTAGGGTTTTAGTTCAAAAAACATAGCACGGGTTCACCAAATATTTTAATACTTTTGGATTCATAATAGAAACATCAAGAAATAAAGTTGTTTGAATTCTAATCAAGTATTGTTTAGATTTTAACAATGTAATATAGTATTTTGAGAATATATCTAATTTAATCATGTGTAATAAATATAGTAAAATAATAAGTAACCAAGGGATAAATAGAGCGTAAATTGGATTGTGTCAATAATCAAGAGTTGTCATAAGGATGTATTAGAGATCTGGACTTATTCATTCTATATTCTAACTATTTTTGACCTTTAGATAGTTGCATCGATGAAGGACATTAACGTCGATGCATATGTTTATATTTGATGCAAGTGTCTAGTGAAAGATATATATAAGAGTGACTTCAAATTTGGACCAAGCCTATGTTGACCCCAATGTAATTATTTTATGCCTCAAATTATGTTTACCTATGTGTCAGATCCAGATAATAAGCAACCCTATTTCCTTTTCATTATACCTCTTGTGACTTAGTAATAAGGGGTTATTAATGTGAGTCAAGCTAGCCCTAGAAACCATGTTTGTTGCTAAGTCTTGCCTACATAGCTAATACTCCTAAGAGGGCATCATACTCACATATAGTTTTACCTCCTATGCATGTGTATGGAATTATAACATTACGACTATATACTCTTTCTCCTAGTAACCCTTAGTACAAATGATGCAATAGTATATTTGACCTTTTGAATGCTTTAGATATTTGATTCAATGATGTAGTATAATTTAATAGCTTAAAATAAATAGTAATTTCTTATTATAGAGTTGACAACTTGTCAAATTGGTAGGTATGTTAATTAAACTATAACCTTTATATATATATATATATATATATATATATATATATATATATAAAACCTTTTGAATTTGGATTTGAATCTAGTGGCATGCAAAAACTTGACCATAGAATGGGAAAAGAGGGCTAACAAAATAGTCACAAAGTGAAAGATAAAAAAATATAAGTTGTTATCCCTCTTACTTTGTGACTATTTTGTTAGCCCTCTTTTCACTTAGTGTCCAAATTCAAGACATAGTGAAAGATAAATAGTCACAAAGTGAAAGATAAAATAATATATAAAAATATAAGTCTAGACAGTTGCATCAAATTTTGACACTAATGTCAATGCTAGTGTCTAAGATGGATGCAAGTGTCCAGGGGCTAAAAAATACATAAAATAGGCACAATAGGTAGGGATTTCTAATATACATTGGATGAAAATAAATAGACATAGCACATAGGCCCAAGGGGAAGGTAAATCAAGTGAAATAAGATGGAACCAAAGAGATCTATGAGAGACAATGTCACTAGATATCTAATTATTATTAAAAAGGTATATATGTATAAGAAGACTAGAAATATTTTTACTTGTAGCAAAATAGGTATCTACAATTTCAAACTCACATAATTTTTAGCCTATAGTTCTTTTTTAGGTGTAATTTTTTTTGAAAGTGTGATTTTTTAAATTTATATGCATTTATATTATTCTCAAGCCTTATAAATTGATACTATATAATTTTAAAGGGGGTTGTATTTATTATTTTATTTTGCATACTTATGTTACTTTAGTATGTTTAATCACCTAAAAGTGGTATTTGAGTGCTGTTAGGTTGTGGAGCTAAAAGCTTCATTGATGCAGACATGGAGGAGGTTGCAGAAGAGTTGCAGAGTGTCACAGACACCAGCGTCGGTCAGGCCAACCGGTGACGACAGGATTAGACAAGAATGCAACCAACGTCAGTCAGTAGTCAGCCAGCGTCGGTGACCCCCAGGGGGATAGGGACCAATGTCAGCCACCTGTGTGGTTCAGACTGCAGATATTACAGGCAGTCAGTTGACGAACCAAGTGTTTACATGATGAGAGCCAATTTTAGACTGAGAGCTGCGTATCTAATTATTGTAATTAGATGTCTAATTATTGTTTGGATGAGATCTATATAATAGACTCATGGTTCTATTGGAAACTTGTGCTAGGGAGTAAGAGAGCAAACAGCTCCTTCAGAGAGAGGTAGAGCAATGGTGTGTTCCTCCTAGTGCCACAGTACCAGGTGTGTGGGTGCTGGATTGGAGAATCAAAAGGGTTCTTCATGTATGTATGATCTTGGTCATCAGGTGAGCATGACCTTTATAGGAGATCTACATGGTAAGTAAGATCATTGATTTATAGGTGTATGTGTGTGCAAGGTCAAGGTTCACAGGTGTGCAGAACTAGGTTGATTTGCAGGTGTGCAAGATCAGATAGGATAGTAACACAATAGGGAGCAGAATCAGGCAGGATCTACTTGGAGTACAGGTGTGTACTCAGATAGAGCAAAGAGGAAGGCAAGGGAGTTCCTTCCATAAGTATGGTCTGTTGAATTTCAGGTTGTTGCAGGTTCATGGGAGATCTACTTGAAGTACCTTGAGTACTTGTGGAGTGCGTGGAACACTTGTGGTGTGTGTGGAGCACTGGAGGTGAACACCAACTCTGTGTTTGAGTTGTGTGTTGGGACCTAAGAGAGAGAGCTTTGAGGAGAGAATTACTGTTCACTTGAGGTGTGGGAAGCCTCTAAAGAGGTGGTGGAGAAGAAGTGGCATCTTCTTTATTGTATTCTTTTCTTCAAGAGTTTTAATACAAGTTGTGTATTGTCTCTCATATCATGTGTTATTCTGAATTCTAGTTACTTGTTGATTCTGGTTAATGCCGCATTTTAAGTTACTTGGTTTGGTAATCAATTGTGTGCTTTCAGTGTTTTATATCCCTGACAAGTGGTATCAGAGCTAAGGTTGCAGGAAGCAAGGTTTGTGTTTGGTTACAGGTCACTCTCAGGGGTTTCTAATTGAGTGGGAGTAGAGCAATGGCAGATGAAAGTAAGCTAAGAATGGAGGAGTTGAAAAGCACAGATGGTCACTTACGGTCCCATGGAAAGAAAGAGCAGGTAAAAGAATATTGCTGGTTTGTGGAAGATCAACATGAAGAAACTGAAGAAGCAGATGTTATAGGTTATGTGGCACAGGATGCTCTGGGAGGTTTCTTGGATAAAGTTGAATCTTGGATAATAGATTCAGTTGCCTCTTTCCATGCAGCCCCAGGTAGAGGAGCTGGTGAGCCTTGCCAAGGAATTGGCAAAGGGGAAGTGAAGTTAAAATTGTAGGCGGCCAACACACAGGTGTTGATGAAGGTCATGCAGGTCCCAAGTTTGGAGATATGGCTAATTTCTTCAGAAAGATTAGGTGATGAGAGATGCACAAGAACTCTCACAACAGATGCACTTGAATTAGCTGGTGGTAAGAAAATAGGTACTCTTTATCTACTTGTTTATATTACTGATTCTTCTTTTGTTGTGGAGACATGGCTTCGTAGGCTTGGTCACATGAGCAGGAAGGAGATGCATGTTATTAAGTGGAAGACAGATATATTTGACAGGCTTAAGAACTGGAAAGCCTTGGTGTTTATGGAGGAGATGGCAGACAAAAACCAGTGGATGGTGCTGGATACTTCTGAGCAGAGCAGTTTGGACATGGGTTTTGATTCAAAGGAGCTCACGGGTAAAAAGTCATCACTCACAGGCGAACACAGGTACTGGCGTCGGTCAAGAGGAACTGGCATCAAACAGACAGGTGCCGATGTCGGTCATGTGCAGACCAAAGCCAGTGATGTCGGGCAGGGTAAGATCGATGTCGGTCAGGAGGACTGACATTGGCAGTAGGTAAGACCGATGTCGGTCAGGAGGATGACGTCGGCAATAGGGACATTGACATCAGCAGGGTCGGTAGTCAGGGATAGACGCATGGGAACTGACGTCGGTCAGATGCAAATTGTGGGGTGGTCAAGGATGGTCATTATAACAGATTTTGGGTGGACAACACGCTGTCAAGGAGTCTCAAACACCCATACAGAGGACTAAAGATGTAAGTAGGCCCTCAAATTAATTGTTCCTCTTCTTTATACTCGTTTCTATTTGTAGAGCAAGAAGGATCCAGGAAACAGGTGGGAGCATGGCAGGGATATGATGCAGAACCAAATGGGAGTTTTGGTAGGGTTGCCAGCCGGTACAAAAGCACAGAGATGAATGGATTCCTTAGTTGAAGAATAGAGTGAATGGACATGTGAGATAGAAGACCAGGCATATGGTCTTGAGGGAGCTGTAGGATAGTGGAACAGGACTGACAGGTGGTACCAGGTGGATGACAAAGCAGGGCTTTAGTCAATGTCAGTATAACCATTGTGTTTGTCTTACCAGGTGGATGATGGTCGCAACATTATCCTGTTGCTATATGTGGAGGATGAACTTGGTACAAGTTTAGACATATAGGGTTTTTCTGAGCTAAGGGTAAGGTTAGTTCAGTGGCATGTCATGAGGAGTTTGGAGCAGCAAAATTCTTTGGCATGGGAGACATGGAGATCATAGGTTGATTTTGTCTCCAGTGGGAGCGGATGTGAATCAAGTGTTGATGAGGTTCAGGATGCAGAGCCAGAGCACACTAAGGGCTGGACAGGTACAATGTCTGAAATCACATGAGGTCTGGTATAGACCTGAGTATTCCCATGCAGTGGGAGCTATCAGAGAGTTAGGAGCCAATTTGGGGAAGTGGGTTCTCAGGTATTTGAGAGGGACCAGCAGCAGGGATTCATGCTATGCAAGGTTAGGACTTCACTACATGGGTTTGTAGGTTCAGATGTGGTAGGGTACTCGGATGATAGGAGGTACATCACAGGTTGTGTGGTGGGTTGTCTTCAGGATTGAGCTCGAAGAGGGATACAAACCAGGAAATAGATTAGATGGGGTACATATACAGGTACAGTGTAGCTGTTTATCTCCAAGTGGAAGATTATTAGGTTGTGGAGCTAAAAGCTTCACTAATGCAGACATGGAGGAGGTTGCAGAAGAGTTTCATAGTGTCATAGACACCGGCGTCGGTCAGGCCAACCGGTGATGGCAGGATTAGACAAGAATGCAACCGACGTCGATCAGTAGTCAGCCGGCATCGATGACCCCTAGGTGGACAGGGACCGACGTCGGCCACCTGTGTGGTTCAAACTATGGATATTATTGGCAGTCAGTTGACGAACCAAGTGTTTGCATGATGAGAGCCAATTTTAGACTGAGAGCTGCAGATCTAATTATTGTAATTAGATGTCTAATTATTGTTTGGATGAGATCTATATAATAGACTCATGGTTGTATTGGAAACTTGTGATAGGGAGTAAGAGAGCAAATAGCTCCTTTAGAGAGAGGTAGAGCAATGGTGCATTCCTCTTAGTGCCACAGTACCAAGTGTGTGAGTGCTGGA